>WNGS01167120.1:0-19577 GCA_020271785.1 Procambarus virginalis | reverse complement strand
TGTGGGCTGTAAATCCTCTCCCTCGGTCGCTGGTGGGCTGTAGATCCTCTCCCTCGGTCACTGGTGGGCTGTAGATCCTCTCCCTCGGTCACTGGTGGGCTGTAGATCCTCTCCCTCGGTCACTGGTGGGCTGTAGATCCTCTCCCTCGGTCACTGGTGGGCTGTAGATCCTCTCCCTCTGTCGCTGGTGGGCTGTAGATCCTCTCCCTCGGTCACTGGTGGGCTGTAGATCCTCTCCCTCGGTCGCTGGTGGGCTGCAGATCCTCTCCCTCGGTCACTGCTGGGCTGCAGATCCTCTCCCCCAGTCGCTGGTGGGCTGTAGATCCTCTCCCTCGGTCGCTGGTGGGCTGCAGATCGTCTCCCTCGGTCGCTGCTGGGCTGCAGATCCTCTCCCTCGGTCGCTGCTGGGCGGCAGATCCTCTCCGCCGGTCACTGCTGGGCTGTAGATCCTCTCCCCCGGTCGCTGGTGGGCTGTAGATCCTCTCCCTCGGTCGCTGGTGGGCTGTAGATCCTCTCCCTCGGTCGCTGGTGGGCTGAGATCCTCTCCCCCGGTCACTGGTGGGCTGTAGATCCCTCCCTCGGTCACTGGTGGGCTAGATCCTCTTCCCTCGGTCTTGGTGGGCTGTAGATCCTCTCCCTCGTCACTGGGGCTGTAGATCCTCTCCCCGGTCATCTGGTGGGCTTTTTCCTTGATGTGCTGGCTTAGAAAGTGTCTTGTTGCCACATCCAGCAGCTTAGCTCTCCATGTTTCTGGTCCTCAATGCAGATCTCTGTTCTCCCAGTCTATTTTCCCATGGTTGAAGTCTCCCATAATTAGTAGTCCAGATCCATTCCTACTGGCAACAGAAGCTGCTCTCTCTCTATTATGTTAATGGTGGCCATGTCGTTTCTATCATAATCCTGTCTGGGTCTTCTGTCATTTGGTGATGGATTATATATGACTACGACTATATTTTTTTGTCCTCCAGTTGTTATGGTACCTGCTATGTAGTCACTAAATGTTACGAACTCGTCGTCCTTGTCATGGAGTAGAGTTGCAGTTCCAGCACCATCTAAGAGTCCACACCCGAACTCCCCGGAATAGTACGTAATACGGACAGTGCCATCTGATGGTGGTTATCTAGTACTTGCAAATGGCTAAAGATTCCTGCCTTGGTCAGCCAGAAGGGTCGCTGTGAGTGACCTCTGGTGAAGTGGCGAATCTAGACCAGTGCCACCTAGTGTGTGCTACAGAGCACAATGTCAGCTCCCCAGTGGGTTACTGGTATTTCTTAGTTTCACCAGTACCGGCTAGGTCATTGATGACGTTTTTATGTCCACAGAGGTGACGTCTGGGGGCAGCGGTACTGGAGAGAGCAGTTCATCTTGGGCAGTCCACGGTCTCCCTACATGGTCCTGGAAACGACCAAGTAAGCCGCCGCCGATGAAGCAGTGTGGTAGCTGCTAGTGAGTTAGTGTTGAAAAGGATCGGCGTACCTTTGGGACCGGCTTACGGGAGAGACTGACGACAGGGAGGTACCTGTTGAGTAGTGCTGCTAGCTGGTCGCTGGAGACTGCTGCCAGGGGATCGCTACCCCTGTACTGGTTTGTGACCCCACTCAGTGTGTGGCTGAGGTACCCTGCCAGCGAGTAGCTGGAGAGCGGCCGTTGGTGTACAGGCACCTCATGACACTGTCAGTGGGCTGGCCCACGTACAGGTGAACTCGCCGGTGTTCTTCCCAGTAAGGTTGGATACGCTACTGGACATTGAAGAAATACTGGGGATTGATGAACTCTGCACGTGAGCACGTTTGATATCCTGAGAGAAAGGTTTGTACATAGGTGTAGTAATAGCCTATCTGTTCTTTATATATTATTTATGGTGACGGTGTACATATATATACTTAACGGTGGTGGAAAGATATTTAATATATTGACGAGAGGAACATGGTTTTGTTCATCCCCTCCCTTTTTTATGCACTACATAGCCACTTTCTTGAAAGCGTACTACCAACGTGGGGTCGGATACTATCATTTTGGTTGTACTATCAAAGAATCCAGTTGCGACCCATAGTGGCCTTAACATAATTGGCATCCCCAGCGGGATCCGACCTCTTGTCCAGTGCATTTGACAGTGGTGGTGAAGTAGTGCAACCCCCTGTGAATAATTCCCCTGTTCGTTATTTGTTAGGACGTTAAGTGTCCTGTGCGGTGCTCCTGTGAAGAGTTAAGTGTTAAGTGCAGTGTTGTGTGCGCGTGCACAGTGTATAGTGACAATATGGCAGAGAGAGAAACCATTGACAATCTAGACGATGTTCAGGAATTTCTGAACAAGGAGAACTGTCTTGCTAGATTGATGTATCTGGTAAAGCAGGAACTTGTGCTAATATGTGCCTATTTAGGAATCAAAGTACGTGAGAGTGATTCCCGTGTTGAAATCTTGTCGAAGGTTCATAAGCGCTTAAAGGCAGAGGAGAAACAAGAAAGCGAGGCATCAGGTACAAAGGAAAATGTAATGGCTTTCACTGAAAAGGAAGACAAAGACAGTGATGGTGAGAGTGATAATAGTGAATTGAATATCAGTCTTCTCACTGTGAAAATGCGTGCATTGGAGGTCAATCACGAGATAGTGGAAAAAATTAGAAATAGAACGAGAAATGAAAGAAAAGGAAATGGAGAAGGAAATGGTTTTGAAAGAGATGGAAATGAAACGTTTAGAATTACAAGAAAAAGAGAAGGAAAGACAAGAAAGGGAGAAAGAAAGAAGATAAAGAGAAGAGCGAGAAAGGGAAGAAAAAAAGAAAGAGAAAAACGAAAAAAACAAGAAAGAAGGGAAGGAGAAGAGCGAGAAAGGGAACGAGAAAAGCAAGAAAGACAAGAAAAAGAGAAGGAAAGACTACACGAGTTAGAAGTGCGACGATTAGGTGGTCGAAGGGAAACAAAGGAAACGAGTAGTTTCGATCCAGTGAGGAACATTAAGATGGTTCCCAAATTCAATGAAAAAGAAGTCTCCAAGTTCTTCGCTGCCTTCGAGAAGGTAGCCGTTTCATTAGATTGGCCAAAGGAGAATTGGGCCATCATGATCCAATCGGTCCTGACAGGGAAGGCCCAAATTGCATACTCCACATTGTCGGTGGATGACTCCAGTGATTACGACGCTGTGGAGAAAGTGGTGCTGATGGCCTACCAGTTGGTACCAGAAGCTTACAGACAGACGTTCCGGAACCCGAAAAAGACCTCGGAGCACACCTTCACGGAGTTTGCAAGTATCAAGGAACAGCTATTCCACGAATGGTGTGCGTCTCGTAAGGGAGAGACGAAGGAGCAACTCGAGCAGCTTATACTACTGGAGGACTTCAAGGACTGCCTATCTGGAGATCTCAAGACATACCTAGAGGTACAGCAGGTAGAGACCATGAGTGCAGCAGCCACTATGGCCGAAGAATACATCTTGACACATAAGCCTTCTACTAGGTATGTCCCAAAGAGCCACATGAAATACTTAACGAAGCCTAAGCCGGAGGATAAAACCGTTCCACGAGGTGCCGCTAAATCAACCCCAGGTAGTCATAAAAAGGATCAGTCCTAAGAGGGACGTAGTGTGTTGGACCTGTGGGAAAAGAGGGCACATAGCTGCTAAGTGTCGTGGTGGAACAGGTAACGACCCACGTAGGGAAGTTATGCTAGTGAGTTGTATGGCGCCACCAGTTGCCGACCTGTCAATAGAGAAGAAGAAACCAGAGTTGTTCGCCCCGTACACCTCCCAAGAGTATGTGTCAAGTGACCATTCAGGTAAGCCCGTGGTAGTACTCAGACAGCGGAGCTGCCCAGTCTCTGATTCTGGAAACATCATTACCCGAGGGAACATTTATTGATGGGAGACAAAATATTATCTTAGGCGGGTTTCCCTCAACATTGTATGTTGCCCCTTTAGTACAAGTCCATCTAAAGTCACAGTACTTCAGCGGCAAGTGTACATTAGCTGTGGTGAACAATCTTTCTATAGACGGGATTGAGGTTATCTTGGCCAACATCTTGGCCCTAGATTTGGAGCATAACCATCCCCTGGTAATGGAAGATCCGGCATATGAAGAGGTGAGCCCAGTAGTAGCCGTGCAAACGAGATCCCAGGCTCAATCTTGGGTACCATTGGATTTGAATACCTTGTTTGACTCTCCTTCTATCCCAAAGGTTATGAGTAGCCCTTCACCAGTCTCGCCGGCCCTGACACCTAAACCCGAACATTGGACCCGAGCGGATCTGATAGAAGAGCAGAAGAAGGACCCTCCGGTACAGGCGCAGGCAGACACCATGGAATCCCCTGCAAAAGAAGGTGACCTGGATTTCTGGTCAAACGAAGTACTGTGTCGCAGGTGCCCACCGAGATATTCCCAGTCAACTGAAGTAGGTAAACAGATAGTCGTCCCTGCTGTGTTCCGAGCTAAGCTGTTAGACACAGCTCATGGCGACCGATTTGCCGGCCATTGTGGGATTTCTAAAACCTTTCATCGCCTGGCTAAGTGTTTCTTCTGGCCACGGATGAAGAGGGACGTACGACGCTTCTGTAAATTCTGCCACGAATACCAGATAGCAGGAAAGGTAAACCAGCCTGTCCCCAAAGCTCCTTTGTGTCGTATACCCTAAATTGGTGAGCCCTTTGAGCACCTCATTCTTGATATAGTAGGCCCTCTTCCGCCTTCCACATCTGGGGTGCAGTATCTTCTCACGATACTAGATCGGGTTAGTAGGTACCCAGAAGCAATCCCCCTGAAAACCATCACGGCGAAAGTAATTGTGAAACATCTCCTCTGGTTCGTCTCCCGATATGATCTCCCAAAGACCATCCAGACGGACCAGGGAACGAATTTTACTTCTTGTTTGTTTTGCCAACAGAACGCCGACCAACAGATTACATCCAACAGATTACATCCAACAGATTACATCAGATTACATCATCCAACAGATTGGGATCCAACAGATTACATCCAGTGCCTACCATCCCGAGTCGCAAGGAGCTTTGGAGTGGTTCCATCAAACACTGAAGGGTATGCTGAGGAAGTACTGCTATGAACGACAGAACAAGTGGGTTGAAAACCTACTCTACCTCCTATTTTCTGTAAGATCCGTTCCTTATGATTCCCTAGGTGTATCCCCATTTGAAATGGTCTATGGCCACTCTGTAAGAGGTCCATTGGAAGTAGTACGGGACCATTGGCTGGACCAGGAAAACAACTTGGACGCTATTGACTGGCTATCTACCAATAAAGGCAAGTTGTTTTCGGCATGGGAGATGGCTAAGAGAACCTAATGAATACCCAGGCCACCACCAAGCACACGTATGATCTAAGAACTAAGCAAAGGGATTTTAAGGTAGGGGATCTAGTGTTGGTATATTCTCCCACGGTGACAGGGAGTCTAAGTACAAAGTTTGTAGGTCCGTACTCGGTCTTGAGGAAAGTAACCAGAAATAATTATATTCTCACCACACCAGATCGTAGAAAGAAGGAAACATTAGTCCACGTCAACATGATAAAGAAGTATCAGGGTCATGATGTTCGCCCAATAACATTGGTGGCGACAAGTGTTAACAGCGACCAGCCCAAGATTGTGGACGACCCGGTTGGAGCTATCGTAACACGGATAGCTCACAAATTTGATTATGTCAGATTCCAGGCGGAGACACCTTTCGTATGGTGTAACCTTTCCTCTACCCAGAAGATTGTGAGCACTAACAAATTCTCCCACTTCTCCTGATTCCACTTTCGAACGAAAGCATTGGGCTACAGTGATCGGTACAACTAAGCCAAAGGAGGAACCTCGTGTGCAAGTGCCCACCTATACCCCAGAGTCTGGAGCAACGACAGTTAATCGGTACTTGCGGGATGGCAAGGTACGGTGTTTACGGAACCGGCTTAGAACTCCTCAGACAGTATGCGCAGAGGTAGGTGAGGTAAGTGCACAGGTTCAAGTGCCCCTCAGGATCCAAACCAGGCTAATGGATGAAGTCAGGTCTGGACATTGTAGGCTTGTGAGAGTTGTTCCTAATTTAGCAAAGTATTTCTTGTTCGTATTTTGTATTGTTTTCGTGTTTCCCCTGGGCAAAATGACCAACATTCGGCAGATGATGGCTCCTGTGAGCATCGTGGAGCAACATCATGACCAGGATATTTGCCCCATGAGTGTTGCGGATGGAACAATGATTAATGAAGAAGGTAGTACCAGCAACTGTTCAATGAGTGAACATTCCCGGCAGGTTGACACCCCCTGTGTAACTGGTGGACCTAGATCCAGCATTATGTGGAAAGTTGGTCGACCTGACGTTAGACGAGTTAACGCAACTCCTCATTAGAGTGCAGGCAGTCACTGTTGAAAAATGCGCATACCTCGCCATCAGCCACGCTGTAAGTAAGCATTTCCAGGCAGATTCTTTTACCCCGAATTCTCAGTCTCCTGCATTCCAGGTTCCTGTCTCCCTGAAGGACCGCCGGACCAGTGCAAGAAACGCCTTCTGCCCTCAGCTGCCAGCGGTACCACGACGCAGGGAGATGTTGCCTGTTGGCCCCAGTTCTTTGATCCTCCGCAGAGCCTCAGTGCTATTGATTAAAACGCATGAGATAAATGGGCTCCTGACAAGAACTTCAGTAGTCATTGTCCAAGATATTAGAATTCCCTCTGTGCCAAGCCTCTCAGTTAAGGCAGTTCATCGGACAGGACGTCCTCTCCACTGCAGTCCATGATCTACATTCGTCCGGGCAAAGTATCACGATACTAATTTGTTTTTTCTTTTTAGGACCAAACCAAATTCCTTTTGGCGGGAAGGTGTTATGGACTCGTCGCCCTTGTCAGAGGGTAGAGTGGCAGTTCCAGCGCCAATCTAAGAGTCCATACCCGAACTCCCCGGGAATAGTACCTAATACGGACAATGCCATCTGGTGGTGGTTATCTAGTACTTGCAAATGGCTAAAGATTCCTGCCTTGATCAGCCAGAAGGGTCGCTGTGAGTGACCTCTAGTGAGGTGGCAAATCAAGACCAGCGCCACCTAGTGTGTGCTATAGAGCACAATGTCAGCTCCCCAGTGAGTTATTGGTATTTCCTAGTTTCACCAGTACCGGCTAGGTCATTGATGACGTTTTTGTGTCCACAGAGGTGACGTCTGGGGGCAGCAGTACTGGAGTCGGTTCATCTTGGGCAGTCCACGGTCTCCGTACATCGTCCTAGAAACGACCAAGTAAGCCACCATCGATGAAGCAGTGTGGTAGCTGCTAATGAGTTAGTGTTGAAAAGGATCGGTGTACCTTTGAGACCGGCTTAGGGGAGAGACTGACGACAGGGAGGTGCCTGTTGAGTAATGCTGCTAGCTGGTCGCTATAGAGACTGCTGCCAGGGGATCGCCACCCCTGTATTGGTTTGTGACCCCGCTCAGCGTGTGGCTGAGGTACTCTGCCAGCGAGTAGCTGGAGAGCGGTCGTTGGCGTACAGGCACCTCAAGGCACTGTCAGTGGGCTTGCCCACGTACAGGTGAACTCGCTGGTGTTCTTCCCAGTAAGGCTGGATACGCTACTGGACAGTGAAGAAATAATGGTGATTGATGAACACTGCACGTGAGCACATTTGATATCCTGAGAGAAAGGATTGTACATAGGTGTAGTAATAGCCTATCTGTTATTTATATATTATTTATTGTGACGGTGTACATATATATATAATTAACACTGGTGGAAAGATATTTAATACATTGACGAAAGGAACATGGTATTGTTCATCCCCTCCCTTTTTTTTTATGCACTACGTAGCCACTTTTTTTAAAGTGTACTACCAACGTGGGGTTGGATACTATCATTTGGTTCTACCATCAAAGAACCCAGTTGCGACCCACAGTGGCCGTAACACTGAAACCCTCACAGCCCTGAATAACCATCTCCTCAAAGTCCCAGCCCTTTCTTACCAGCAGAGCTATACCATCTCTGCTTCTTCCTTCTCTCTCTTTCCTCATAACATAATATTCCTGTGGGAACACTGCATTTGTTATGGTTTTCATTAGCTTTGTTTCTGTGAGTGTTATTATGTCTGGGTTTTCCTCTAGTACCCATTCTCCAAGTTCATTTCCTTTATTTGTAATTCCATCTTAGTTAGTGTTCATTGCCCTGAGGCTCACTTTCTTCTGTCTCTTCTCAAATAGCCTCCTTGATGAGTGTTCTGCTTGTGGGGGAAGCTGGGTTATGGGTTTGAGGATTTGTCAGGTGGATAATAGGGTCTCAGAGGATACTGGGGTGAGGGGAGGGGGTCAAGTGAAGGGGGTGCAGGGAGGGTATGGGATGAAGGGGTAGGGAGGACCAGAAGGTAAAGGGGGAGGGGGGGCAGTGGGAGAAGGGGAGGGGGGTAGCAGGGTGCGAATGGGATGTGGAAGAGGGAGATTTGGCTTAGCATTTGAGTGGGGGCAGGGAGGAATTGGGGTAGGGGAGGGTTCTATGCAGAGGAGGGTGGTGTGGTTGCCCTCCCCTCTGGTGTTGTGTGGTAGCTGGTTGTGGGTGTTCGCCTCACCTCTGGGGATGATGTGTTGGGAGCTGTGAGTTACTGGTTTTCCCCTCTCGCCCTGTGCTTCTGCCGCCATGGCTCTCTCCTCCCTTGTCATGTCCCTTTGGAGGAATACTTTTTTGAATTCTCCCACATGTTGCAGTTGGCTTTTCCTTGTTAGAATCATCTCCTTTGTGTTCTCGTTTGCAAACACTATCTTTAACACACGGTCTCGGTCTTTGTTGTACCAGCCTAGCCTGAAAACCTTCTCGATTCTATGCTCGGTCACTTCTATCTCTAGTGCCTTCAGTATTTCATTCACTGCTGTGTTGTCATTCCACTCTGTTCTGTTGGAGCCTTCCTGCTCTTTAATACCCACAGCTACCACTGACCTTTTTCTTTCGAGCAACTGGCTAGTGGAGTGTGCCGCTTCCTGTGAGGTGATGCTTTCATGGCCACCTCTATCATTCTGGACATTACTTCAGAGTTATTTTTTATTGGCATCTCTGCAAATGTTGCTTTTATAGTGGCATTCTCTTCCAGTATACTATTTCCACCTTCCCCCTGGATGATTATCTGAGTCTCAACATCAATACTGTTCTCTTTGAGGGTTCTAATCTCCTCTTTTGCTGCTGTCAGCTCTTTTCAGGTTGCTTATTTCATTCTTCATTTCCTGCATCATTCCCTGCATCTCACTCTTGATATCCTCCAAAAGCTGGGTGAACATTTCCTTCATTTCGTCACCTTGACTTTTCCCTTTTCCCATGTTTCCTCTGGCCATCACGCTTCCCCTGTTCCTGTTATGCTGTGATAGGATTTGTCAGGAGGAAGGCAAGCGGGGTGAGAGAGAGAGAGAGAGCGAGAGAGAGAGAGAGAGAGAGAGAGTGTTTGTGGGGGACAGGGGTGAGAGAGAGGAGTGAAAGAGAGGGGTGAAAGTGGTGTGAGAGAGAGGGGAGTGGAAAATAGTGGAATAGTGGGGTGAATAGTGAATAACACACACTGACTTTGTGTGTTTGCATGTGTGTGTGTTTTTTGTAGGGGGGGATGCGTGGGAAACTGGGGGGTGGGAGGGGGTGGAGATGGTCACTTCAGGTCAGGTGGTGGGAGAGGGTGCTGGAGATGGAGGGGGTCCCACTGTGTGGGAGTTTTGGGGGTAAGGGGGGGATATCTGGTATGCTAAAGAGGAAGTGAGAAAGAGGGGGGGGGTAATGCCTCGGGAGTGTGTGAGTGTGTGTGTGTGTACTTGCCTGCGTGTGGTTGCTCGTGGGTGCCCAGTGAGCCACACTGGTGGGTGGGGGGGGGGTGAGGTGTTGTCTTCAGATTACAGCAGGGGGATTAGCAGCTTATCTGGGTTCCCAGTGAGTTCACAGTTCTGTCCTTGTTACCTGACTACCACTTACGATTATATTATTGAATGGAATGCCTTAGTGTTTATGATATGATATTATATAAATCATGCACACTGTTGAAGACATACAGAGAGACACTAGCCAGCCCCCCGCAAGCACTCTACGTGAATACGTGGCGGGTCGTCGGTAATCCTGTCCTGTGGGGTTGGTATATAAGGGTGTTGGTATATAAGGGTGTTGGTATGTTAGGGTGTTGGTATGTAAGGGTGTTGGTATATAAAGTGTTGGTATGTAAGGGTGTTGGTGTGTAAGGGTGTTGGTATGTTAGGGGTTTAGTGTGTTAAGGGATTTGTATGTTGCGGGTGGGAATGATAAAAGGTTGGTATGACAGGGGTTGTTATGTTGGGGGTTGGCATGCTATGGGGTTTGTATGTTCGGGGGTGGGTATTTTGGGCGTTGGTATGTCAAGGGTTGATATGTTGCGGGTTTATATTTTAGGGGGTTGGTATGTTGGTACTGGTATGTTAGGGGGTTAGTATGTTATGGGGTTCGTATGTTCGGCGGTTGGTGTGTAATAATAATAATAATAATAATAATAATAATAATAATAATAATAATAATAATAATATTATTCCTGTAAAGTACAGAGAAAACAGTGTTGGATGTCTAAATAGAGCTGGTATACTATGCCTAAACCCACTAATACGCACAGGGTTTCGGGCAACAATTATGTAAGAATAAATTAAAATAAGTAGCAAAATAATGACAATAAAAAAAATCTTTGAAGAAGAAAGAGTGAACTGGAGAGTAAAGGAGGTGGAAGGTGAGTGAGAGGGTGGAGAGTGCAACCCATCCTGTTGAAAATAACGTCACTTTTGGCTCGTATGTGCGCTATGGCCAAATTTGGGCGTAATTTGAGATGAAATCAACTTACAACAGTGACGTACTGTCCCATTTTCTGTTTGAGTCGTCCTGCTTACTCGGTAAGGTTAGAAGAGGAAACTTTCAATTAACGTTTTTCGTAACGTTTTGAAACTTTATGAGAATTTCCTGCCCACCTAACCTATCCGAGGACCCTTAACTTACTGTTGTTGAAAAAAATTCCCAAATTTATTTTAATTTTTTTTTCATTTTCAAATTACGTCCACTTTCGGCCATACGGGCAAACGGCCAAAAGCGACGTTATTTTTAAGAGGACAGGTTGCAGGTGAAACAGAAAGTTTAGAAAGAGAAAATAGAATGCATGGTAGACTTTGAGAGAGAGAGTGGAGGCAGGGATAGAGGAGATATAAATAATAAGTAGAAAGAGTTAGTGTAGGAAATAGAGTAGAAAGAGTTTAGAAAGAAAGGGTAGAACTTTTCACAATCATTCAGAATGTTTACAAGACAAGGAATGGATTTCGTCTCTATAATCAACGTTAATAGTTAAGAAACTACAACTATGTACTTACCTAGTTGTGCTTGCGGGGGTTTAAGCTCTGGCTCTTTGGTCCCGCCTCTCAACTGTCAATCAACCAATGTACAGGTTCCTGAGGCTACTGGACTCTATCATATCAACACTTGTTTGCTGTATATGGAGTCAGCCTCCACCACATCACTTCCTAATGCATTCCATTTGTCTACTATTCTGACACTGAAAAAATTTCTTTCTAACGTCTCTATGTCCTCCTACACTCACAAGGTTAGGTTAGGTCGTGGTATAACATGTGTATAACCCCTATAACATATTGTGTTATAATATATGTATAGTAATAGGCATCCTTCAGTCTCGGGAGACTATGGAGTT
Organism: Procambarus virginalis; assembly: GCA_020271785.1. Taxonomy (NCBI): domain Eukaryota; kingdom Metazoa; phylum Arthropoda; class Malacostraca; order Decapoda; family Cambaridae; genus Procambarus; species Procambarus virginalis. The sequence goes on along the minus strand of WNGS01167120.1, from coordinate 7,948 downwards.
GCGCTCTGGTTGTCAATCCTGGTGCAGCGTCTGGTGTGACTGATGAGGCCAATCCGAGAGTGGCAGTCCATCCCACACCGATCACAAATGAAGTCCGATTCTGGTCTGTCTTCCTGGCTACTGGCTTTCCTTCTCTGTCTCTTTGCCTCCGATTCCTTGGCAAGTGACTCCTCGAACTTGGAGAGACCTCTTTGAACAGGCTGCCTCCAGGCTGAACGGTCTGCAGCCAGTGTCTCCCATATAGCAAGATCGACGTCCATGGCTTTCAGGTCCCTCTTGCATACGTCTTTGTACCGTAGCTGGGGCTTGCCTGTTGGACGCTTTCCCTGCATCAACTCTCCATACAGGAGATCCTTGGGGATCCTGCCGTCGCCCATTCGCACAACGTGCCCGAGCCAGCGCATTCGTCTCTGTTTCAGCATTGTGTACATGCTGGTGATTCTTGCTCTCCCCAAGATGTTGTTGTTTGTCACCTTGTCCTGCCAGGTGATGTCCAAGATGTGTCGAAGGCAGCGCATGTGGAAGGCATTCAGCTGTCTTTCCTGACGGGCGCGGAGTGTCCAAAACGTATAACATAACACGTAATTGATAAGTGTGAATCGTTTGTAAGTAATTTTCAGAGTGCTCTTCGCACTGGCCTTCACTTTATCATAAGTCAAGAAATGAATAAAATATATGATCTTTTCTGATTTAAGATAATTAAAAATGTCTTAAAATTATTATTTATTTATTATATATATTCATGTTATTTCGTGACTTTTCCATAATCAATATTAGTGCAGAATCAGTCATTACACAGGAAAATTAAAGAAAATTCAGGTGACTGCCTGCCCCTGAAAATTACACAACACATAATTTGCGGAAACACAGAATACATCATCTTACAATAAAACTCACTTAGGGTAAGGGGGAAGAGAAGGGTGAAAGACCACAGGTTGGGAGAGACCGGTGTAGTACCTGGCCTACAGAGCAGGATCCTCCTTCTATCAATATACAACTACTCGGGTATATAAGGGGGAACCAGGAGCTAAACCCCACCTATTAGGAAGGAGCCTCTGGTTATCTTCCTACCACACCTAGACCACAGCAGGTTTGATGGAAAATACTCACAACCGTCTGCAATTATCACCTTAGCACATGGCAAGGTCACTTGACAGGACCTGACCTCGCCAAACCGACGTGCATTAACCATTGAGAAGTGTGACTTTGCTACTGTCAAGGACGACTGATTGTTGCCACTTAGTATATTTAACTGTATTTATTATATTTGATTTCTGATAATTCTGTTTGCTACAGGGAAGTGTTTTTAATTAAATACAGTCATCTGACTGTATATTTGAAGATTAATTAAGTAATGACATTTTTGGAACTAGATGTAATCGACAAGCAATGTAATACTCTCGTTTCCTAGAGAAAATCCCTACATGTTCTCTCTCTTAATGTATAACTAAAATTATTTGAGGCAATTCATATTAAGGAGACATGAGCTAGTTTTTTAAACTTGGTTCAATGTCAACAAATCTTTTTTTACTAGTTGTATATGAAAAGGGCTGCAATTGTTCCAAGTTTCAGTACTGCAGCCTAAATAGAAAGGGAAATTTTTTTCAACGAATATTACACATTTTCAGTAAGTTCCCTACAATCACAAGTTTCAAATATACATTTTATGCTACTTTTCTGACGCATTAGCATATATTAAAGANCTGCACAAATGATGTTAGGTTACGGTAAAAACTTCAAAAACTTTTCTCATTGAATACTTAAACCTATAATTTGACTATATGGACTATTAAAAAAGAGAGAGGGAAGCAGGGGTCCAAGACCTCTCCTGTTGCACAATTTGGGAACAAGTATTTGTAACAGGAAAGTGTGTGGAACAAGTAATTGTCAAAGGAAGGCACCATGCCGGGAAGGCTATGTGGCAGTAGGGCAGTGAGGTGAGGCAGCTACATATATGAGGAATGCTTATTTACTTACCTTATAAGCTGAGGCAGCTTATTTTATTTGGATGCACCTGTGAGAAACAAATCCTCTCAGCTGTAAAAATATTGATGCAGTTATTTAAATAAAAAATATAATGAAAGAAATATTACTGGTTTATTTTTATCCTATCATTTTGTACTATACAGTATATCCAAAGAAGTGAAAAAATTGAGACATAATGCACAATTTAATGAATGATTAAAAAGAATATGACTATTACATAACAACAGGAGATTTTAATGATCCATGGTTAACATGATTTAATAAGGATAATACTGGTATAATACAAACTATAATTTAAAATCTTTATTACTGATATTTTTGTATTAGAAGCTTAGGTATACACAGCAAAGTGCTGCTACCCTATTCTATATGGAAGATTACAGTGTAGATAAAAAACTAGCTTTAAGTTCATCAAATACTCCCATCTCACAGGATGGTTAGGCAAACGCATAGGCGTTTCGGGCATTTGCCCGAAACGCTATGCGTACTAGTGCTTTAGGTATTGTATGTACTACCTCTATCTATAAATCAAATAGAATGTGTGTACTGTAACTCTGCACTATGTATGTACTTTTCCTAAATAAATTATTATAATATTATTATTATTATTATTATTATTATTATTATTATTATTATTATTATTATTATTATTATTATAATACATGGATTCAAGGGAAAAAATACCAGCCTCAATATACAAAAATCAACTCTGATTAAACAACACCTTCACGATTTTCACAAGAGGTAATCACTGAATCATGGAAACAATATATATAATTACTCTTACCAGTTTCTACAAGACTCCTCTCAAACAATGAATTTTGTTAACATGCTTAGGTATACACAGTATTGTACTATTCCCTATTCTGTATGAAGGACCATATAGTCTAGATCAAAAACCAGCTACAAGCTTCACCAACATCTTCACCTCACAGGACGCCAGTCATACATGGAATCAGGAGAGAACAAAATATATAAGACTGTTCTATTAGCCACCCTAGCAAAATCTGGGTACAGCACAAGAATATCTTCCATATTCCTAAGTGTATGAAGTAATTACAGAGCTCAAAGTCCTCTATATTCTTGAAGGATTTCTTTTCCCAACTGGTACTTTGTGTATAGCCTCCTGCTCCCTACGCCTATCTTCATCACTTTGCACTTGCTCGAGTTCCTGGAGGACTACCAGGAAATCCTCCAGAACCCTCTAAATCCTCTAGTAGCCATATGCTGGCCATTCCTTTAATCTGTCTCAGCTCATCTTGTAGTCTCTTGCTGTCCTCCTTTGTCTTAATCCTTTTCATAACTTTAGCATCATCAGCAAACATTGAAAGGAATGAGTGTATACCCTCTGAAAGATCATTTATGTATATCAGAAACAAGATAGGTCCGAGTACAGAACCTTGTTTGACTCTGCTGGTGACATCATACCAATCTGAGGTCTCACCCCCTCACAGTAACTATTGTTGTTTATGTACTTGTTGTTTATGTACTCCCCTATACACTGGAGTACCTTACCAGTTACTCCAGTCTGTTTCTCCAACTAATGCAACAGTCTTTTATGTGAGACTTTGTCAAAAGCTTTCAGACATAGAAAGAAAATGCAGTCTGCCTACCCTTCGTTTCCTTGCACAATGCCTGTCGCTTGGTCATATAATTCTATTAGACCTGTGAGGCACGATTTACCATCCCTGAACCCATGCTGGTGGTGTGTTACCAGCATATCATCTCTCCAGATGTGCTGCTAGCCTTTTCCTCACGATCTTCTCTATCATCTTGCACGGTATACAAGTTAAGGACACCGACCTGTAGTTTAGGATCTCCTGCCTATCATTCATTTTGTATATTATAGCTACGTTAGCTGTATTCCAACTTTCTGGTAGGTCTCCTGATCCAATGACTTGTTATCCACCATAAAGAGTGGCATGCAAAGTAATCATTACCCCTCTTTTAGCATCCAGGGTGAGATTCCATCAGGTCGAACAGCCTTAGTCACGTCTAGATTTTGCAGATACCTCCAAACCTCACCTTTCGTAATTACAATATCTTCCAAGGCTGCTAGGTTTATCAACATCTTTCTAAGTTCAGAGACTTCTCCTTGCTCTGTTGTGAAAACCTCCTGGTGCCTTCTCTGTTCTCTGGTGTCCTGTTATTTCGCTAGTTTTTCTATGCTCTTGTGCTTAACTGCCTAACTTCCTTAAATACCTGACTGAACCACAGATTCCTCTGTTCCTTTCGTTTTTTCTTTCTGGGACGGGATAAACCTGTTTTGTGCCTCATGACACTTCTGGGCCATGGGCTCCATCATGCCTTGTACAGAATTTACTCTGAGATCTGTTTTTCATGGTATTCCTGTTAAAAATTTTCGTATCTCATCATATTTTCCCCTTCGGTATGCCAGCCTTTGGCTAATCAGTCCTTTCCTTGGGTACGTTATTCCTACTTCCACCAGTTACTCAATTGTTAGTACACTCACTCTTTTGAGGGGGATTCTATTTGATTTCTATTGTGTCTGACTCGTTCACGGTGAATATCAGATGAAGTCTGGCTGGTTCATCATTTCCTCTCATTCTTGTGGGCCGCCTGACATGTTGGTACAGAAAGTTTCTTGTCGCTACATATAATATTTTAGATCTCAATGTTTCTGTCCCCTCCATGTTGTTCTCTGTTTCCCAGTCTATCGTTCCAAGATTGAAGTCATTCAAGATTAACAGTTTAACTATCTTTTTAGATTAAGAGTGTTGCTCTCTTCTTGGTCATCAACTATTGTGTGTGGCTCTCTTATTGCTAATAAATTATTAGGAGTGGATCACTTGTTGTTTATATGCATTTGGCATGATTCTCTTCTTGATCACTTGCAGTTGGGTATAGCTCTCTTCTTGTTGACAAGATGTTGAGTGTGGATCCCATCTTCTTCAAAAGCTGAGAGATGTGTCGCTCTTCATGTTCACCAGCTGTTAGGTGTTGCTCTCTGTTTGTTCACTAGAGTTAGAATTGGTTTCCATCTTGTTCACCAGCGTTTGGATGTGGTTCTCTTTTTGTAAACCAGCTGCTGGGTGTGGGACGTTAATAACACTTTCTTCAGCAGAAGTTACTTTCATCTCTGGCAATAATGGGTTGTGTCCCTCTAACTTAAACATTTGTTGGGGAGTGTTGTGGTAATTATTGGTGCCGTCCCGCCCGCGAAGGTCACCAGCCTCCACTCCTCTGGCAGAGCATTCTCAGTAGTTTATTATCACTTGCATCATTAGGGATGGGCGGTAGATTGCTGGTGGTTGGTATGATGGTAGTTGGTTTGTTGGTAGTTGGTGTGTTGGTGGTTGGTATGGTGTTGGTTGGTATAGTGTTGGGTGGTATGTTGATGGTTGGTATGGTGGTGGGTGGTAAGTTGGAGATTGGTGTGTTGGTGGCTGGTATGTTTGGGGGTTGGTATGTAAGGGGGCACTCACCTAATTGTGCTTGCCGGGGTTGAGCTCTGGCTCTTTGGTCCTGCCTCTCAACCGTCAATCAACAGGTGTACAGGTTCCTGAGCCTAATGGGCTCTATCATATCTACACTTGAAACTGTGTATGGACTCAGCCTCCACCACATCGCTTCCTAATGCATTCCATTTGTCAACCACTCTGACAATAAAAAAGTTCTTTCTAATATCTCTGTGGCTCATTTGGGCACTCAGTTTCCACCTGTGTCACCTAGTGCATGTGCCCCTTGTGTTAAACAGCCTGTCTTTATCTACCCTATCAATTCCTTTGAGAATCTCGAATGTGATAATGTCCCCCCCTTACTCTTCTGTCTTCCAGCGAAGTGAGGTTTAATTCCCGTAGCCTCTCCTTGTAACTCATACCTCTAAGCTCGGGTACTAGTCTGGTAGCAAACCTTTGAACCTTTTCCATTTTAGTCTTATCCTTGACTAGATATGGACTCCATGCTGGGGGTGCATACATTAGGATTGGCCTGATATATGTGGTATACAAAGTTCTGAATGATTCCTTACACAAGTTTCTGAATGCCGTTCTTATGTTGGCCAGCCTGGCATATGCCACTGATGTTATTCTCTGGATATGTGCTGCAGGGGACAGGTTTGGCGTGATGTCAACCCCCAAGTCCTTTTCTCTCTTTGACTCATGAAGAATTTCATCTCCCAGATGATACCTAGTATCTTGCCTCCTGCTCCATACGTCTATCTTCATTACATTACATTTGCTTAGGTTAAACTCTAACAACCATTTTGTTCAACCATTCCTTCAGTTTGTCTAGGTCTTCATGAAGTCTTAAGCAGTCCTCCTCTGTCTTAATCCTTCTCATAATTTTGGCATCGTCAGCAAACATTGAGAGAAATGAATCTAAACCCTCCGGGAGATCATTTACATATATCAGAAACAAGATAGGACCGAGTACAGAGCTCTGTGGGACTTCACTGGTGACGCCAATCTGAGGTCTCACCCCTCACTGTAACTCTCTACTTCCTATTGTTTAGGTACTCCCTTATCCACTGGAGCACCTTACCAGCTACACCTGCCTGTTTCCCCAGCTTATGTACCAGCCTCTTATGCGGTACTGTGTCAAAGGCTTTCCGACAATCCAAGAAAATGCAGTCCGCCCAGCCCTCTCTTTCTTGCTTAATCTTTGTCACCTGGTCGTAGAATTCTATTAACCCAGTCAGGTAAGATTTACCCTCCATGAATCCATGTTGGCGTGTGGCTGAAGTACTCTGCCAGCGAGTAGCTGGAGAGCGGTCGTTGGGGTACAGGCACCTCTTGACACTGTCAGTGGGCTTGCCCACGTACAGGTGAACTCGCCGGTGTTCTTCCCAGTAAGGTTGGATACGCTACTGGACAGTGAAGAAATACTGGGGATTGATGAACTCTGCACGTGAGCACGTTTGATATCCTGAGAGAAAGGATTGTACATAGGTGTAGTAATAGCCTATATGTTCTTTATATATTATTTATGGTGACGGTGTACATATATATATATATATACTTAACGGTGGTGGAAAGTTATTTAATACATTGACGAGAGGAACATGGTTTTGTTCATCCCCTCCTTTTTTATGCACTACATAGCCACTTTCTTGAAAGCGTACTACCGACTTGGGGTAGGATACTATCATTTTGGTTCTACTATCAAAGAATCCAGTTGCGACCCATAGTGGCCGTAACATAATTGGCATCCCCAGCGGGATCCGACCTCTTGTCCAGTGCGTTTGATAGTGGTGGTGAAGTAGTGCAACCCCCTGTGAATAATTCTCCTGTTCGTTATTTGTTAGGACGTTAAGTGTCCTGTGCGGTGCTCCTGTGAAGAGTTAAGTGTTAAGTGCAGTGTTGTGTGCTCGTGCACAGTGTATAGTGACAATATGGTAGAGAGAGAGAAACCATTGACAATCTAGACGATGTTCAGGAATTTCTGAACAAGGACTGTCTTGCTAGATTGAAGTATCTGGTAAAGCAGGAACGTGTGCTAATATGTGCCTATTTAGGAATCAAAGTACGTGAGAGTGATTCCCGTGTTGAAATCTTGTCGAAGGTTCATAGGCACTTAAAGGCAGAGGAGAAGCAGGAAAGCGAGGCACCAGGTACAAGGGAAAATGTAATGGCTTTCACTGAAAAGGAAGACAAAGACAGTGATGGTGAGAGTGATAATAGTGAATTGAATATCAGTCTTCTCACTGTGAAAATGCGTGCATTGGAGGTCAATCGCGAGATAGAGTGGAAAAATTACAAATAGAACGAGAAATGAAAGAAAAGGAAATGACAAGGAAATGGTTTGAAAGAGAAGGAAATGGAAATGAAACGTTTAGAATTACAAGAAAAAGAGAAGGAAAGACAAGAAAATGAGAAAGAAAGACAGAAAGAAAAGAAAGAGAAGAGTGCGAAAGAAAAGAAAAAAGGGAAGAGAAGAACGAGAAAAAACAAAGAAAGAAGGAAAGAGAAGAGCGAGAAAGAGAACGAGATTGCGAGAAAGG
>WNGS01167119.1:29688-40161 GCA_020271785.1 Procambarus virginalis | reverse complement strand
CTGGGTATGTGGGGGCGTAATAGGTAGTGAAGAATGACCTGAAGGGTTCCGTTTCCAAGTGTCTGAAGGCTACAAACGAACGCTCACCGGCATGGCATACATCTCTGATGTTATCCTGTATACACGTGCCTCCGGTGATAGATTCGGGGACATATCTACTCCTAAATATTTCTCCTTTTGTGACTCAAGCCGTTGGCTTCTCATCCCCGCGTCAAATCTGATCACCTTGCATATGCTTTGATTGAACTCTGACATCCATTTATCATTGGTTCTTGGAATAGTCTTCTGTTCTGATCCGGGGCATCAGTTTCCCACTATCGGTCAACAGAAACATGAGGAGTCCCACTTCGCCAGATATCAGGAGCTTTCTTTGTAACAACTGGTACCAACGCAATGGTAAGACACTCGCCTTGCGCTTCGCCAGAGATTTGGGCTAGGTTCGTATATCCTGAGCGGGGAGGATTGACTAGGCGCTAATCCTTAACTGAACGCCTCTGCTTACCCAGCAGTGATTGGGCACCTGGTTGTTAAACGGTTAGCGGGACGTATTCCAGGGGAAAACTAGTGGGTAAGGGTTACCATGAGCTATGGAAGAGAGACCTCTCAGCCTGCTAACAGGAGTCAGCAGTCCTCTGTTCCTGTAACCCCCCCCCCCCCAAATGGCTAAAATTTGGCCTGAAATAAACAGGTGTACAGTAGTGTAAATCAAACAAAAATCTTTTTAGACATGTTACATTTAACTTACACTTTGTGATATAAGTAAAACACAGTGTATTAGTAATAATAATAATAATAGTAGTAAAGATAATAAAAAAATATATATAAACTATATAATGGAAAACGTCTGATTAGGTGGGTTTTAATTAAAAATAATTATTTACATTTTACAGACATTAAACGATGCATTCTAAAAGATATGAGACATCACATGACTAAATTTTAAGTAGCAAATCAATAAGATGCACAGAATTTGCACAATAATAATAATAATAATAATAATAATAATAATAATAATAATTATACCACGAAGTCAAAGCAATTTGCATAACCACAGTTATGTTCCTGAGACACAAAGGAAACAGAGTGGGTCTCAGTGCTGACCCCTGCGGCACTCCGCTCGTCACATCCCCCCATTATAATCTATCCGGTTTGACACAAATATTTTATCTTCCTGTTGGATAGATATTGTTGCATTCGGCTTAACACGACTATTATTCCGTGTGTGTCTCAAGTTTGTGTAGAATCCTCCTGTAGTTAGTAGTGGAGGTAGATGCATACACTGTGGAGTGGTGGAGGTAGACTCGTACACGAATTGTGGAGTGGTGGAAGTAGACTCCACACACGCACTCAAAAGAAGATCAAGCAGAACTTCTGTAACCAATACACCAATCTATTGAGGCTGAAAGGCAGGGTGTTTGGGAGCACAAGTTCAACCTTGAAAGCACAGTTAGGTAAGTGCACATGCACTCTATACACACACACACACACATGTGTGTGTGTGTGTGGGTCGGGGGCCAGGTAGCCTGGTGGATAGCGCGCAGGATTCGTAATTCTGTGGCGCGGGTTCGATTCCCGCACCCGGCAGAAACAAATGGGCAAAGTTTCTTTCACCCTGAATGCCCCTGTTACCTAGCAGTAAATAGGTACCTGGGAGTTAGTCAGCTGTCACGGGCTTCTTCCTGGGGTGTGTGTGTGTGTGTGTGTGGTGTAAAAAAAAAAAAAAAAGTAGTTAGTGTAGTTAGTAAACAGTTGATTGACAGTTGAGAGGCGGGCCGAAAGAGCAAAGCTCAACCCCCGTAAAAATACAACTAAGTGAATACAACTAAGTGAATACAACTAAGTGAATACACACACACAGCGGAAGCTATACCAGCAAATCTTGGAGTTTTGTTCAGACATAAAGCTCGCTAACGTCTTCCTTCCATTAACTGCATTATAGCTAAAGAAAAAATTAAGATGTACGATTGGGGAAGCATTAACTGCTTACGAATGTATGTATGCTTGAGTGTGTGTGTGTGTACTCACCTAGTTGTGCTTGCTGGGGATGAGCTCTGGCTCTTTGGTCCTGGTGTACAGATTCCTGAGCCTACTGGGCTCTATCATATCTACATTTGAAACTGTGTATGGAGTCAGCCTCCACCACATCACTGCCTAATGCATTCCACTTGTTAACTACTCTGACACTAAAAAAGTTCTTTCTAACGTCCCTGTGGCTCATGTGGGTACTCACTTTCCACCTGTGTCCCCTTGTTCGCGTACCGTGTGTGTGTGTGTGTGTGTGTGTGTGTGTGTGTGTGTGTGTGTGTGTGTGTGTGTGCGTGTGTGTCTCTAATGCATGTTCAGATCTTCTCTCTCCTAAGCATATCCTTATAACCTTGCATTTGGCTGAGGTGAAGAAGTGTTTTCTCGGGTCTCCTTGACTTGTCTGCGTCTCCCGCTTTCAAGCAATCCCATACGTTGTGTTGCTGTTAAACTTAAACATCTCTCTGTTACATATCCTGCCAGAGTTCTTGAGAATCTTGTACGTCACAACCATGTCTCACCTCTCTTATTTCTTATTTTTTTTTCCAAAGCTTTCTGGTTAAAATATATCGAATTTGCCTCATATTTTTGCCCTCTCAGCTCTAGGACCGGTCTTGTAGCACACCTCTGCACCATACACAATGTAATCACAATAACACAATATATCCACGACAAAATCTTTTGGGCAGAACGGGGATTGAACCTGCGTCTGGGGTCTGACATCCCGTTCTGCCGTAAAATATTTTCTCTGTGCCTTCCCTTGTCTCGTGTTTGTGCTTCTACAAACAGGAGTTTCATGCTGGACTCACCTCGGCGGACCAGCGTTGCACATGCTGCTGATGTTATTGTGTCGATGCATACCAATGGTGATCGAGTGGGAGGGGGTGGGGGAAGAAGGAGTTAGAGGGGGCAGGAAGGTTAGAAGAGGGAAGGGAGGTTATGGTCAGTATTTAGTCTTTCTCTTTCTGACTCTAGGAAATTTGGTCCAGTCTTTGGGTTTTGTCCAGTTGGTGTCCGGTCGCTTGTTCTAACTCTCGTTACCTTGCTCTTATTTACACGTTCTAAGCTTCTGAAAGTCTTTCTTGCTCTTTCTACCGTCCGTCTCTGTCTTCACGCCAGAGGCGGACTGTCTTCTCTGTCTTGAAAAATTGACATTAGCATTTTAATGCATTAGAAGCAGGGTGGTATATACACCTTTGTTCTGGTACTTGCTTTTTCCCCCTTTGTCGGGGCCAGCAGGAAACGTGTTAGGGGTTATTGAGGGACGCTGGGAGTCTACGACAACGACTGACTCTCCTGAGTGCAACGCTCAAGAGCTGCCTAACCCCCGGTTACTTGCATATACCGCTAAGTGAACAGCTGCATCAGATGCGAGGAACCTTGTCCAAACTTTTGGGTTGTGACCTGAATGGGCTGACCACAGCCCTTGTGACGCGGGATTTGAGAATCTTCTGTTACTTTGACCCACCACTTGTCACTTGCTGCTCGCCGGGTGTCCCGTTGGGCTGCGTACGGTGTTATGTGCTCTCTCAGCCCCTTCAGCATATCCTCATGTGCTCTCCCAGCCCCTCTAACATATCCTTGAAGTACTCGTGTACGGACGACCCAAAACTATGAAACAAATTTTCTCTCGGGACTCCTCGAGCTGTTTATCTTGTTATCTCTTCTAGTACTATGCAACATATTTCCATTCTTATATATGGGACCGACATAGGCCTTTTTCTTTTCCAAGTTTCTGGCAGGTTCACTCTCCTATAGTGATGTATTGATATATTGACGAGTGGTTTATATAAGCCCTGGGCAGTGTTCAATTGACAGGCATATGGGTTTATATAAGCCCTGGGCAGTCTTCAGTTGACAGGTATATGGGTTTATATAAGCCCTGGGCAGTCTTCAGTTGACAGGTATATGGGTTACATAAGCCCTGGGCAGTCTTCAATTGACAGGTATATGGGTTTACATAAGCCCTGGACAGTCTTCAATTGACAGGCATATGGAGCCATTTTCCTCTGGTTGTAAAGTTTTCACCGCCTGGAGTGGCCTCGTAACCTCCCCCGTCTTCGTCGCCTCCAGCTCCTCTTCAGGAGCATTCCATTATCCCGCTTCTGGAAAACTCTCAGGCGTTCACGCAAACTTTTCTTGAGTTGTCTCGAAGATGTCTTCACCGATCACCTTGTCCCTTTTCCTTGTAATGTTTTGCTGTGTACTTGCGGCTCATCCTTGGCGTTTCATCCTTAACCTGCTTCTTGACCTCTCTCTCTCTTGTGCACTGCTTCCTCTTGCTGTAGTCTTCCACTCTCTGTTTTGTATCGGGGTTTTTATTTGTGCTAATGCGCTGCCTGTTAAAGCCTGGACATTGCTCATCCCTCTTGCTCCCTTTATCTCTTTGGGTAGTAAATGTGTCGATCTCCAACTTTTCTGCTGATCATCTTGACGTATTCCCTCACTCCTTCCACTATTTATGTTCTAAATTCCTCATTCTCGCTACACCTTCCACTCTTCGTCCTCCAAGTTCCTGTATTGCCTTGTATATTGTTCGGGAATTCTCTGTCTGCTGAAAATCTTTCCTCATTGGTTAAAGCCACAGTGGTCGCTGTGACCCAGCACGAGCTGGTGTTCTTGTCCCACAGTTTCCGACTCATTCTGTGAGAATTATAAGTCCAGTCTGGATTTAAGGTCATTTGCTCTCCGCCTCGTTTCCTCTTTGACATGTCACATTAGCAAGATCCTTACTGCATCCCCAAGCACCTTCGTTTTCATTGCTCATCTCTCTGGTGAGCCTTGAGTTCTCAGTCTATTTCTATGGTTATTCTTTAGTTAATAGCGCATGTGTGTGTGCGTGTGTGTTTTACTATTTGAGTCTGCAGAATCGAGCTATTAGCCCGCCTTTCCAACCAACCTATTTTTGCTCTTTTATGTCTACTACATATATTTCTCTATAACACCCCCCCCCCCCCCCCACACACACCAAAGACAGGCTGTACATTCAAGCGTTGTATCGAAATCCACACACACACAAGGGGGCACCAGCTTCATATTCAACAAACTTCAATGGTGGATGCTTTTTCACCCATAGGGTAATAAACCCATGGAATCACTTACCCGCCGAAGCCATAAATATGAATACAGTAACCCATTATAAATTTCAGCTGGAGAAAAAAATAATCCTCAGGAACAATGGAGCTAGCTTTTGGCAAGCCGCCGGCTTCCCATCTCCGTCGAGGCCATAAGGTAGAAACACTTAACCACTCTTCGCCTCGGCCTGGAAAGAGATTCCCAGGATGAAGACAACGGTTCCAGAGGCGTTGAGGGACCTGGAGGCCCTGAGAGTGGAGGGCGGTTCCAGAGGGGTCGAGGGACCTGGAGGCCCGGAGAGTGGAGGGCGGTTCCAGAGGGGTCGAGGGACCTGAAGGCCCTGAGAGTGGAGGGCGGTTCCAGAGGGGTCGAGGGACCTGGAGGCCCTGAGAGTGGAGGGCGGTTCCAGAGGGGTCGAGGGACCTGGATGCCCGAGAGTGGAGGGCGGTTCCAGAGGGGTCGAGGGACCTGGAGGCTCCGAGAGTGGAGGGCGGTTCCAGAGGGGTCGAGGGACCTGGATGCCCCGAGAGTGGAGGGCGGTTCCAGAGGGGTCGAGGGACCTGGAGGCCCTGAGAGTGGAGGGCGGTTCCAGAGGGGTCGAGGGACCTGGAGGCCCCGAGAGTGGAGGGCGGTTCCAGAGGGGTCGAGAGACCTGGAGGCCCCGAGAGTGGAGGGCGGTTCCAGAGGGGTCGAGGGACCTGGAGGCCCTGAGAGTGGAGGGCTGAATATCCAAGAGGCGAAATGGCCGGAGTTGACGTTCAGGAATAATGCTCCGCAGAGAAGGCTTTTTCCAGCAGATTGTTTGTTGTTATAGTCCCCCCCCCCCCCCTCTTGCACCGCCCAGAGGTATCCTGACTACCATTTTCTGTCTCTTAGGGAGGGACGTGGGATAAATATATAAACAAACCTATGCATTATAATGTCTTTCAATTTATCTGGGTTTTCTACGCTTTGTAACTGAGGTTACCTTTCGTCTGAGGTACACAGGGGTAGAGGGGAGAGTGTTGTTATGAAGAGGGGAAAAGGACACTAAGAAGATGTTAGGGTAAGATTTACCCGAGTTTATATGAGAGCCGCTAACACTCTCGATGAGGACAGGAAGCCGGAGGCTTGTCGAATGTCCCCGCATTTGCATTCATGATCATTTCCAGCTGTACTTTAAATGTTAACAGAGTTTTGGCCTTTACGTCTTCGGCAGGTAGGCGGTTCCATCGGGTTATAACCTGTAGGTGAAGAAGCATCCCCTGTTCTTAGTCCAACATTGTGGCCTATATTAGTAAGAGGGATGGAAACGATTAGGAAGAGAGTCGTCTCTTTGAAAAGCTTGTACGTTTCATTAATATATATATATATAATATGTATATATATATATATATGCGAACAAGCCTGAATGGTCCCCAGGACTATATGCGAATGAAAACTCACACCCCAGAAGTGACTCGAACCCATACTCCCAGGAGCAACGCAACTGGTATGTACAAGACGCCTTAAACCACTTGACCATCACGACCGACATAATGAGGTGATAGCCGAAGCTATTTGAACCACCTCACCGCCGGCACTCGGATGGTTATCTTGGGCATAGCATTTTACCAAATCACCTCATTCTTTGGGGCACATATATATATGTATATATATATATATATATATATATATATATATATATATATATATATATTATATATATATATATATATATATATATATATATATATATATATATATATATATATATATTATATATATGTATATATATATATATATATATATATATATATATATATATGTCGTACCTAGTAGCCAGAACGCACTTCTCAGCCTACTATGCAAGGCCCGATTTGCCTAATAGGCCAAGTTTTCATGAATTAATTGTTTTTCGCCTACCTAACCTAACCTAACCTAACTTTTTCGGCTACCTAACCTAACCTAAGCAATAAAGATAGGTTAGGTTAGGTTAGGTAGGGTTGGTTAAGTTCGGTCATATATCTACGTTAATTTTAACTCCAGTAAAAAAAATTGACCTCGTACGTAATGAAATGGGTAGCTTTATCATTTCATAAGAAAAAAAATAGAGAAAATATATTAATTCAGGAAAACTTGGCTTATTAGGCAAATCGGGCCTTGCATAGTAGGCCAAAAAGTGAGTTCTGGCTACTAGGTACGACATATATATATATACATATATATATATATATATATATATATATATATAATATATATATGTATATATATATATATATATTACATATATATATATATATATATATATATATATATATATATATTTGTGTGTGTGTATAACCCCCCATTAAACACCGCCAGACATAATGTGCTTCAACCACACATAAACCCTCCGTGAAGCACAACCACACATAAACCCTCCGTGAAGCACAACCACACATAAACCCTCCGTGAAGCACAACCCAGACATAAACCCTCCGTGAAGCACAACCACACATAAACCCTTCGTGAAGCACAACCACACAAACCCTCTGTGAAGCACAACCCACATAAACCCTTCGTGAAGCACAACCACACATAAACCCTCCGTGAAGCACAACCACACATAAACCCTCCGTGAAGCACAACCCACATAAACCCTTCGTGAAGCACAACCACACCATAAACCCTTCGTGAAGCACAACCACACATAAACCCTCCGTGAAGCACAACCACACATAAACCGCTTCCATCGGCTTGGTTAGCCTGAATTACCTATTTCCATGGAAATAAAAAAATAAAGTTTTAGGGTTCATTAATCAAGTGTTTTAAGTGGTTGTCTACGTCGCTCGTGGTGCTCAATATGTCACCCTGCCTCCCAGCGCTCACTGTGTGGTGCTCAACATATCACCCTGCCTCCCAGCGCTCTCTGTGTGGTGCTCAACACGTCACCCTGCCTCCCAGCGCTCTCTATGTGGTGCTCAACATGTCACCCTGCCTCCCAGCGCTCTCTATGTGGTGCTCAACATGTCACCCTGCCTCCCAGCGCTCTCTGTGTGGTGCTCAGCATGTCACCCTGCCTCCCAGCGCTCTCTGTGTGGTGCTTAACATGTCACCCTTCCTCCCAGCGCTCTCTATGTGGTGCTCAACATGTCACCCTGCCTCCCAGCGCTCTCTGTGTGGTGCTCAGCATGTCACCCTGCCTCCCAGCGCTCTTTGTGTGGTGCTCAGCATGTCACCCTGCCTCCCAGCGCTCTCTGTGTGGTGCTCAGCATGTCACCCTGCCTCCCAGCGCTCTCTGTGTGGTGCTCAGCATGTCACCCTGCCTCCCAGCGCTCTCTGTGTGGTGCTCAGCATGTCACCCTGCCTCCCAGCGCTCTCTGTGTGGTGCTCAACATGTCACCCTTCCTCCCAGCGCTCTCTGTGTGGTGCTCAGCATGTCACCCTGCCTCCCAGCGCTCTCTGTGTGGTGCTCAGCATGTCACCCTGCCTCCCAGCGCTCTCTATGTGGTGCTCAACATGTCACCCTGCCTCCCAGCGCTCTCTGTGTGGTGCTCAGCATGTCACCCTGCCTCCCAGCGCTCTCTATGTGGTGCTCAACATGTCACCCTGCCTCCCAGCGCTCTCTGTGTGGTGCTCAGCATGTCACCCTGCCTCCCAGCGCTCTCTGTGTGGTGCTCAACATGTCACCCTGCCTCCCAGCGCTCTCTGTGTGGTGCTCAGCATGTCACCCTGCCTCCCAGCGCTCTCTGTGTGGTGCTCAGCATGTCACCCTGCCTCCCAGCGCTCTCTGTGTGGTGCTCAACACTCCCCCTCCCCCCTACATCCCCACAATGGACAAGTCCCGGGCTTCCAGTGCTTCTTGCATAAAAATAAGGTTTACCATATGACCCCGTGTTGACCTAAGGTCACGAGCGAGTCTGCAATCACCTAAACAATGGCGGGTAATTTGCTCTGAGTGCACTGACCTTTGGTATACTCAAGTGGAGCTGGAGGGTGATGGGCTGAAGGGAAGGAAGGAAGGGGTAACCTGCCTAGGTTTACTTTCATCTGTATAGTCCAGTAGATGGTAACTTTTTTAAGTCTTGAGTTCGAGGGGTCATTCACCCTCCGTGGATTTCATCAGACATATTGGGAGACGCTCGTCTTGGACAACTAGCAATTGGGCAGCTTGCTGTGACCTCGCTTGACCTCTCCCTCTCCCCCCTTCCCCCCTCTATCGCTCGCTTGATTATATTTTACGTTTTGTGTCGTGTTTCCTGCACTGACCTCTTTGAGAAACGAAATTTCACGAAATAGAAATATACTCGACATATCTAAGTTGACTTCGATGACATCTGGACGTTCCATCGGGAGACTGTCGACCTGTGAAGTGGTGTGGATCAGCGTCTCTGGGACTGTTGACCTGTGAAGCGGTGCGGACCAGCGTCTCTAGGACTGTCGACCTGTGAAGTGGGGTGGACCAGCGTCTCTGGGACTGTCGACCTGTGAAGCGGGGTGGACCAGCGTCCCTGGGACTGTCGATCTGTGAAGCGGGGTGGACCAGCGTCTCTGGGACTGTCGACCTGTGAAGCGGTGCGGACCAGCGTCTCTAGGACTGTCGACCTGTGAAGCGGGGTGGACCAGCGTCTCTGGGACTGTCGACCTGTGAAGCGGGTGGACCAGCGTCTCTGAGACTGTCGACCTGTGAAGCGGGGTGGACGAGCGTCTCTGAGACTGTCGACCTGTGAAGTGGTGTGGGCCAGCGTCTCTGAGACTGTCGACCTGTGAAGCGGGGTGGATCAGCGTCTCTGAGACTGTCGACCTGTGAAGCGGGGTGGACCAGCGTCTCTGAGACTGTCGACCTGTGAAGCGGTGCAGACCAGCGTCTCTGGGACTGTCGACCTGTGAAGCGGGGTGGACCAGCGTCTCTGAGACTGTCGACCTGTGAAGCGGGGTGGACCAGCGTCTCTGAGACTGTCGACCTGTGAAGTGGTATGGGACAGCGTCTCTGAGACTGTCGACCTGTGAAGCGGGGTGAACCAGCGTCTCTGAGACTGTCGACCTGTGAAGCGGGGTGGACCAGCGTCTCTGAGACTGTCGACCTGTGAAGCGGTGCTGACCAGCGTCTCTGGGACTGTCGACCTGTGAAGCGGGGCGGACCAGCGTCTCTGGGACTGTCGACCTGTGAAGCGGTGCTGACCAGCGTCTCTGGGACTGTCGACCTGTGAAGCGGGGTGGACCAGCGTCTCTAGGACTGTCGACCTGTGAAGCGGTGTGGACCAGCGTCTCTAGGACTGTCGACCTGTGAAGCGGTGTGGACCAGCGTCTCGAGCTAGATCTCAGTGGTACTGTTGTTTGGGGGTGTGGGTCTCTGGTCTGCTGTCTCCAGGCTACCGTGAAGAGTTAGTTACGTGATGTTTGTGGCCAGATTTGTTGGACATTCTCGTGAACATT
>WNGS01167116.1:356017-371517 GCA_020271785.1 Procambarus virginalis | reverse complement strand
GAATAAGAAATTCCAGGAGGTCTTCACCTTAGAGCAAGGAGAAATTCCAGAGATAAGAGAAGGATAGCTAACCAGGAACCACTGGAAGAGTTTGAGATTACCAGCGGGGAAGTAGGAAGTGTTTACTGGAGTGGATGTGGCCAAGGGCTATAGGCCCAGATGGAATCTCCCTTGGATACTAAAGGAAGGGAGCATAAGAACTGTGCCTACCGCTCTCCATAGTGTATAACAAATCACTGGGAACAGGGGAACTGCCAGAAATTTGGATAGCAGCTAACGTAGTCCGATATGCAAGAAAGGAATAAACAGGAGGCACTGAATTACAGGCCAGTGTCCCTAACCTGCATACCATGCAAGCTGATGGAGAAGATTGTGCGAAGGATGCTAGTGGAGCATCTGGAGCGAAAGAACTTTGTAACACAGCATCAACATGGTTTCAAGGATGGCAGGTCCTGCCTCATAGGGTTACTTGAATTCTACGACCAGGCAAAAAAAATAAGGTAAGAGAGAGAGAAGGGTGGGCAGACTGCATATTTTTGGATTGTCAGAAAGCCTTTGATACAGTGCCACACAAGAGGCTAGTGAAGAAGCTGGAGATGTAGGCTGGAGTGAAAGGGAAGGTACTCCATTGGATAAAGGAGTACCTAAGCAACAGGAGACAACGAGTCAGTGTGAAGGGTTAGGTCTCAGATTATCGAGACGTTACGATTGGAGTCCCGCAGAGGTCAGTCCTTGGACCTGTACTGTTTCTGATATATGTAAATGATGATCTCCAGAGGGTATAGAATCGTTCCTCTCAATGTTTGCCGATGATGCAAAAGTTATGAGGAGGATTGAAACTGAGGACGATAGTAGGAGGCTACAAGACGACCTAGACAGACTGAGTGAATGGTACAACAAATGGCTGTTGAAGTTCAACCCGAGTAAATGCAAAGTAATGAAACTAGGCAGTGGAAACAGGAGGCCAGACACAGGATACAGAATAGGAGATGAAGTACTTAATGAAACGGACAGAGAGAAAGATCTAGGAGTTGATGTCACACCAAACCTGTCTCCTGAAGCCCACATAAAAAGAATAACGTCTGCAGCATATGCGAGGCTGGCTAACAACAGAACAGCGTTCAGGAGCCTGTGTAAGCAATCATTCAGAATCTTGTACACCACATATGTAAGACCAATCCTGGAGTATGCAGCCCCAGCATGGAGCCCGTACCTTATCAAGCACAAGACGAAGCTGGAAAAAGTCAAAAGATATTGTTGGGTATCTGGGGCTTGAACTCAGAAATTAAATTATTTAATTATTGTATTGAAAAAACTCGAAGGACCACCCTCTTTTGAGAAAAGAGGGAAAACAAATAAAAGTGATCATTTGAATGACACTAGAGAACCAGTGTCTATGGAAACTCATTCAGAGAATAATCACTTGAAATAAATGAAGACTGTAATTATTAATTAAAGTCAAAGCCTCAAATATCAACATTGGGGGGTTATTTCTAGAAGTTCATATATATCTAGGAACCAGTGTGGTTCGTCACTAGTTCATTGTGGTATTAATAACATGGTAAATCTAACTACAATATATTCAAATATATGATAATCAAATCATGATCAGTAATCACTGAGCATAAATACTGAGCTCAGTTAGAGCATAAACATTAATTACCAAATCTGGCAATAATTATTCAATGGAAAATGCTATATGAATTATATAAAATCAATAATCAAATTGAATAAATTTGTACGAAAAAATGTGTCTTAGCTGTAAGACGATTTCTAACGCCAGTTCATCATTCGTCCTCGTGGTCACGGAATCCCCATAGAGAAAGAACTCGAGGTAAATAACACGACTGATGAGAATCTTGCTGGCACCTCATATACATGCTGTAATACAAGAAATTTAAGTAGCGATGGACTAGGCTACAAATTATATTCAGATATTCATGAAACTGAATGATTTCACGAAAATCTACTCACTTTGTGTTTTTATTAATCTCTCCTCCTAACGACAGACTACTCATAAATATACAATCTCGAGTGATGCATCGCCCTGAATTATATACTTAGCTGAGCGTATTGAATACTGAAGTCTGCCGAAATCGCGTCAGCCGGCCTCCAATGTTCACTGCTGTGCACACTTAATTACGAGTCCTGGCTCCAATTGATGACGCGTTATTAACTGACGAGGCACTAGAGAACACATAGGCAAGTAATTGTCACTTATTAACTGGGTATCAACGTAATTCTTGTCGATAAGAACTCCCAGCAGCTGCCATGTGCCTCACCAACGCTGCCTCGTGACCAAGCCCTCTTTTTGTAATGGCGTCGCCGCCTTCCCCCTCCCCGCTCTCGCATTCACCACGGAAACTATTAAACACGAATTATTCTTTTCCGCGCAATTACGGATGAAATGCAATAATATGAACTGGGTTGGAATTATAGGGATTTAATAATTATCATATTCTCGATAAATGATCTCTAGCGAGAAATGGAGATAATATTTATACTTCTCCAGAGCATTCGATCGTAACAGAATAAAAACTGTTACTCAATAATTTCAATTAATAACTCTCGATTTTACATGATCAGGAGTCATATTATCAACAATATGCTCAGATTAAATTATATTAACACTACGGTTAGTGGTGTTAAGAACTACTGCAATTAGTAAGGTGATGATAATTTATTATAATACAACAGTAGATGATAAGTGTTGGAAATTTCCAACAGATATGCCACTAGACTAGTCCCAGAACTAAGAGGCATGAGTTACGAGGAAAGGCTGCGGGAAATGCACCTCACGACACTGGAAGACAGGAGAGTAAGGAGAGATTTGATCACAACCTACAAAATCCTCAGGGGAATCGACCGGATAAACAAGGATAAACTATTCAACACTGGTGGTACGGGAACTGTGGGACTCAGGTGGAAACTGAGTACCCACGTGAGCCACAGGGACGTTAGAAGGAATTTTTTCAGTGTCAGAGTAGTTAACGGATGAAATGCATTAGGCAGTGATGTGGTGGAGCCTGACTCCATACACAGTTTCAAATGTAGATATGATAGAGCCCAGTAGGGCTCCATCATATCTATATTTGAATATATTTGATTCTATTATCTATATTTGATTCCTGAGCCAGTTGGCTCAGGAATCTGTACACTAGTTGATTGACAGTTGAGAGGGGGGACCACTGGGGTAGACTACAAAGGAGCATTAACCCTCACAGACTCCAAGGATAAAGTTCCAATGAAAATTTACATCTGCCTATTCCCCTGTGCCAGAACTAGACGTGTGCATCTAGAAGAGGTTTTAGACATGAGTGCTGAGCCATTCATACAGGTATTCCGCAGGTTTGCTGCCGGTCGATCCTGCCCCAAGTTGATAATCTCGGACAATGAGTCCAACTTGGTGGCAGGAAAAGTAGGTCTGCGTAAAATCTGGAACCACCCAAAGGTACAAACTGTTTTGAATCAAAGGCAGTGTCACTGGAAGTTTATACCCCAGAGCACTGTGACACAGAGGCTTATATGAACGAATGGTAGGCACAGTGTAACACTGTTTAGTAAGGAAAACACTACACTAAAAAAAATGAACTTACAGGAACTCCAAACCCTTGTCAAGGTAATAGAAGCTTCAGTCAATAAAAGACCTCTGACCTACCACTCTGATGATATCTTGCAATAAAAACCACTAAGATCATCTCATCTGATGTTTGGGGGATTTTTTAGCCCTCTAGCGTCTCTCACTGATGAGCAATCAGAAGATCTGTCATATGTCTGAGTGACTTAATTCAGTGCTACAAACACCTGCCACGAGTGATAGATCGGTGGAATGACATTTGGACTCGAGAATATCTAACTGCTCTGAGAGAGTATCATTATGGAGCAAGAAAACCCTATAACAAAATTAATTTAAACCTAGGTGACAATGTTCTGGTGGACAGTGATGGACCACGTTCAGAGTGGCCATAGATTGAATCGTTTCTGTTCATCCTTACAACCAGGTTATTTTGAAAACAGTGGACGTCCAGTGCCATTTCACCACTATTCTTAAGACTTTAGAAAAACTAGCTCGCCTGGAGTTGGCAGTAAACGAAGTAAATCAAAGACCAAACACACCTGCTGCTCCAGAAGGGAACGTCCGTCCAGAAAGGACTACAGTACAACAGTGCCAAATTAAACTTAAACAGTACTATAACTCTGAATGAATTCAGTAAAACTGGAGTTAGCAGGACAGTGAATCGCTCAGACGTTTCCAAAAACTGCATCTTTAATATGGGACATCTGTACTGTACGAATAGTCGTACAGATGTGTTACTAAACTAATATTAAATTTATAATTTCGAGTGGGAGTATCTGTGTACATCAGTCCTAAACAGTGGACTCCGACCCGTGTTTCTCTCTCCCCCGGAATAATGTTGGAAATTCTGACATCAAATTACTAACCCCTGACATGCCTAGTTAAAGGGTTATGCGAGGTATTTACTAATAATACTAACATTACTAATTTGATCAAAGAGAGTGTTCCGAGTGACTCCCACACAACTACGGGAAGGTATTGCATCAGCCAAGCAGCCGAGGACACTAATATCTCTCTTTGTATATTTGCATTACTTCCTGTCTGAGACTTTAAACACGAGAAAAGTATTTATTAAGACTGGATTTAATTAGACCATGAGTAAATAAACATTTTCCTCCCTAAGTTAACATGGACTCATAAAGAAATTTGGACGTGTCCAGATTTCCAGATTATTATTTTATCTTCTAATATTGTTAATTTTAACCATTGCCCTGCGCAATGTGCCTCACGGATCTCATAGGTATAGCAATGACTCCAGGATGGAGTCGGGAGACTCCATCCTAGACTCGTGTTTAACAAAGAAAATTTTCAGCTCATGCGCTACGGAAAAAATGAAAATATTAAAACGGAAACCACGTACAAAACTCAGTCAAATCATAATATAAAGTAGCCGTCACAACTGCAAGAAAATTGACAGGTTGGATAACAAGAACCTTTAAACTAGAGATGCTATACCGATGATGATACTTTTCAAGACGCTAGTGCTCTATAGAGTGGAATACTGCTGCACAATGACAGCCCCTTTCAAAGCTGGAGAAATTGCTGACCTGGAGAGCGTGCAGGTCAGCAATTTCTCAGTTCCTTTACTGCTAGAATCCACTCAGTAAAACATCTAAACTACTAGGACCGACTAAAGAGCCTAAATCTGTATTCTCTTGAGCGCAGGCGGAAGAGATACATAATAATTTACACATGAACAATTGTCGAGGCGCTGGTCCCAAACCTGCCCACAGAAATAACAGCACATGAGACCAGAAGGCATGGCAGGATGTGCAGAATACCCCCGTTGAAGAGCACAGGTGCAATAGGTACTCTGAGGGAGAACTCTATCAACATCAGAGGCGCAAGACTGTTCAACACGCTTCCACTACACATAAGGGACATAACTAGCCGACCCCTCACAGTGTTCAAGAGAGAACTTGACAAACACCTCCAAAGGATACCTGATCAACCAGGCTGTGACTCATACGTCAGGCTGCGAGCAGCCGCGTCCAACAGCCTGGTTGACCTGTCCAGCAACGAGGAGGCCTGGTTGACGACCGGGCTGCGGGGTCGCTGAGCCCCGAAATCACCTCAAGGTAGGAGGGATCGTGTTGCCTGGACCGACGCCTCGCAGAAGGCACATAGCAATAGAGACGTGCGGATGTACTTGCTGTCGACAAAAAGTGACGCCATACTTGTGCACGGAGTAACTCAAAGAAGCACAAATATACTTGTGTTTGATATAACCAATATGTACATCTTTCCTGAGCCTTGCAACACAGGAACAACAAGATTCCGCTCAACTGTCGAGCTCTACATTAAGGTAAGTATCGTATCCAAACAATTGTTGTATAGTTGAGTGGTGGCTATTTACACAATCTTGTTTAACATTGCCCGGTTATGATGCAGGTGCTCTAGCCAAAATGGGTTAGCTGAATTATGAACTCTTACTCCTTTACTTTTAATATACTAAGTGTGTAAATCACAGTGTACTACTTATCCCTTTTTTGACAGGTACCATACCAGAGGAAGACATTGGTTGAGCTGTAGTATCATGAGGTTTTCTTAATTTTTTTTTGAGATATATACAAGAGTTGTTACATTCTTGTACAGCCACTAGTACGCGTAGCGTTTCGGGCAGGTCCCTGGAATACGATCCCCTGCCGCGAAGAATCGTTTTTTCATCCAAGTACACATTTTACTGTTGCGTTAAACAGAGGCTACAGTTAAGGAATTGCGCCCAGTAAATCCTCCCCGGCCAGGATACGAACCCATGACATAGCGCTCGCGGAACGCCAGGCGAGTGTCTTACCACTACACCACGGAGACTACAAAGACAGGAGGCCTCGCAGATGGTCCACCAGCCAGGTTCCTTATACGCGATTGATGGAATTCAGGACTTCTTATCAGGCCATTACGACTTTTGAGCTAAGCATTTAACTATTCACTCACAAATTCATAGATAACTAACATTTGTAGTCTTCTTACCCACCTCTGGCGGAATACATTATACAAGTAAAACCGCGCAAAGTTGTGGATTAGGTAACACCTGGCAGGAACTTATGTTATATCTACATTCCACTTGAAATTACTTGAAAATACAGTCCATTTCTTAATATTTTATTATTAAATTTAATTAAGAGAAAAATATATAAATAAATTATCAAACGAATTCCTGCAAGGAAATTCTCACACGAGTGTTTTCGGTGTGTCACCAGCTCTAATCGGCTATAAACGGTGTTTCTTGGTGCGTCACCAGGTCTAATGGACTGTCACCAGTGTTCTTGGTGTGTCACCAGCTCTAGTGGGCTGTCACCAGTGTTCTTGGCGTGTCACCAGCTCTAGTGGACTGTCACCAGAGTTCTTGGTGTGTCCCCAACTCTAGTGGACTGTCATCAGTGTTCATGGCGTGTCACTAGCTCTAGTGGACTGTCACCAGTTTATTACGTGTACCAACTTGTCTTCGCTGTGACATCCAAACTTTAACATCTCGTTATTGTTCTGCAGCATCCAGCTGGTTAATGACAGCAAGGGGGAGCCAGGCTCCTGGGAACCCATTACAATAATACAGCATCTGGAGCAGTTGATGGAGCATTATGTCCAGCATCAAGAGCGATTAATGGAGCATTATGCCCAGCATCAGGAGCGGTTGATGGAGCATTATGTCCAGCATCTGGAGCGGTTGATGGAGCATTATGTCCAGCATCAAGAGCGATTAATGGAGCATTATGTCCAGCATCAGGAGCGGTTGATGGAGCATTATGTCCAGCATAAGGAGCGGTTGATGGAGCATTATGTCCAGCATCGGAAGCGGTTGATGGAGCATTATGTCCTGCATCAGGAGCGGTCGTGGAGCATTATGGCCAGCATCAGGAGCGGTCGGTGGATCATTATGTCCAGCATCAGGAGTGGTCGGTGGAGCATTATGTTCAGCATTCAGCATCAGGAGCGGTCGGTGGTACTATATGTCCAGCATCAGGAGCGGTCGGTGGAGCATTATGTCCAGCATCCAGTTAGGTTAGGTTAAGTTTAGTTAGGTTAGGTAAGTTAGGATAGGTTACGTTAGATTAGGTAAGTTAAATTAGGATGGGTAAGTTAAGTTAGTATAGGTTAAAATAGTTTAGGTTAGGTCATGTCAGTTTGGGTAAGCTATTTTAGGTAGGGTTATGCAGTAATGTTCAGAGAACAGTTTTAAGGTAAAGTGGCTAAGAAACTATATTTTAACAAAATACTTATTAACAAAACTGAAAGATTGATATGAAAAGTTGAACTAGTTACTGGACGGAAGAAAACAATTGTACATTTGAGAGTGTCATTTAATGCCTGAAGATGTCTTAGAGAACAACATTGATGTCTTAGAGAACAACTTTGATGAATGAAGGAGAGCTGGAAAACAACTTTGATGAACGAAGGTGAGTTACAGATTAACTTTGATGACTGAGAATAAATTTGATGTCTTAGAGAGCAGCAATGACGAACGAAGATGTCTTAGAAAGCTTCTTTGATGAACGAAGGTGACTTAGAGAATAACTTTGATGACTGAGATTAACTTTTGATGGCTCCGAGAATAACTTTTGGTGTCTTAGAATAACTTTTGGTGACCTGTGTGAATAACTTATGAGGGCACGAGTAGTATTTTTGACGTGCCTGTGTGTCATTGATATCTTTGATTGTGACATTGATATCTCGAAGAGTGTCTTTGATGTTTTTGATTGTTTCCTTGATGTCTCGAAGAGTAACTTTGGTGTCTCTGAGTGTGTCTTTGGTGTCGTTTGACTCTGTTATTGATGCTCGAAGAGTGTCCTTGATGTCTTGAAGAGTGTCCTTTATGTTTCGAAGAGTTTCTTTGACTATATTTCTTACTTAACGACACATAATTTTAGTTTCGAAAGTGCTGAAAGAAGTTATATTTGACTATTTTTAGCGAAGTGAAAGGTTACTTTTGTTAGTAAAATGTTGGAAAGAGTCTACACTTGACTATTTTCAGTTGGGAGAAGTGTTATTTTAGTTAAGAAATGATGATCATGACTATTTTATAGTTGATTGGAGAATAAGTTTTGTTACAAACGACAAAAAAAAATGATGAACGTGGCTATTTTTCTGCTGATTGGCGAATAAGTTTGTTAAAAATGCTGAAAGTGGCTATTTGTTTTAGTTGATTCACGATGGATAAATTTAGTTATGAACAGTGTTGGAAAGTTTTCTTTGACTATTTAGCTAAGAGAAAAAGATTATTTTAGTTAAGAACAGTATGAACGAGGCTAATCCCTACTTTTTTTTTTGTTGATTGACAGACATTTTAGTGTAAAAAGAAGAAACATGATTATTTTTATTGATTGACAAATAATTTTATTAAAGAACGTTAAGAAAAAATGTTTTGGCACATTTAATTGTAAAGAATATGTAAGAGAATGCGATGAGCACAGTGAACTTGTGGGGAGTAAGAACTGAACATGTGAACATTTTGAAGAACACGGAGAATAGATAAAGAACATAGTGAATATGGACGAGAATGTAATGAACGCTTAACGTATGGGGAATATGTCAAGGAACACATAGAATATGTACGAGAATGCATTGAACGCGGTGAACATATGGGGGGAACATGATAATAAGCACAGAAAACATGTAAGAGAAGATGATAAATACAGTGAACACGAGGGGAATATGAGCATGGATGAGAATTAACAGAGCATGGATGAGAGCAATAGAGCATGGATGAGAATTAACACTGAACTTATGAAGAACATGCTAAGAACCTTGACAACATGAATATTGTGTATAAAAGTTATACAGAGAACATGTGATGAACATGAAAACATGACATAGAACACAGAAAAATGGAGAATATGAAAAAGAACATAAAGAATATGGAGTGAACATGAATAATGAATATACAAGCTGAATTTCTTTAAATTCTGGGGAGGGGGAGAGAGGGAGGTTTGGGTGAAGTTGGGGAATGGGGGAGGTGAAGGGGGGAGTATGGGGTGATGGGGGAGGTGAAGGGGGAGTATGGGGTGATGGAGAGATTGAAGGCGGAGTAAGGGGAATGGAAGGGTGGGGAAGATAAGGGGGGGTTGGGAGATAAGGACGATATATATATATAATATAGATATATATATATATATATATATATAATATATATAATATATATATAATATATATATATTATATATATAGGCAAACAAGCTGAATGGTCCCCAGGACTATATGCGAATGAAAACTCACACCCCAGAAGTGACTCGAACCCATACTCCCAGGGAGCAATGCAACTGGTATGTCCAGGGACGCCTATAAACCACGTGACCATCACGACCATCACCATTTTTGTTGCCCAAAAAATGAGGTGATTTGATAAAATGCTATGCCCAAGATTACCATCCGAGTGCCGGCGGATGAGTGGTTCATATAGCCTCGGCTATCACTTCCTGATGTCCGGTCGGGATGGTCAAGTGGTTTAAGGCGTCCCTGTACATACCAGTTGCGTTGCTCCTGGAGTATGGGTTCGAGTCACTTCTGGGGTGTGAGTTTCAGTTGTATCTAGTCCTGGGGACCATTCAGGCTTGTTTGCATTGTGTTCCTCACGTGTTGCCCCAAAAAATGAGGTGATTTGATAAAATGCTATGCCCAAGATTCCATCCGAGTGCCGCGGGGAAGTGGTTCATATAGCCTCGGCTATCACTTCCTTATGTCCGGTCGTGATGGTCAAGTGGTTTAAGGCGTCCCTGGACATACCAGTTGCATTGCTCCTGGGAGTATGGGTTCGAGTCACTTCTGGGGTGAGTTTTCAGTTGTATCTAGTCCTGGGGACCATTCAGGCTTGTTTGCATTTGTGTTCCTCACGTGTTGCCCCAAAAAAATGAGGTGATTGAATAAAATGCTATGCCCAAGATTACCATCCGAGTGCGGCGGAGAAGTGGTTCATAATAGCCTCGGCTATCACTTCCTTATGTCCGGTCGTGGATGGTCAAGTGGTTTAAGGCGTCCCTGGACATATTAGTTGCATTGCTCCTGGGAGTAGGGTTTCGAGTCACTTTTGGGGTGAGTTTTCAGTTGTATCTAGTCCCTGGGGGACCATTCAGGCTTGTTTGCATTTGTGTTCCTCACGTGCTTGCCCCAAAAAATTGACGGTGATTTGATAAAATGCTATGCCCAAGATTACCTCGAGTGCCGGCGGGTAGAGTGGTCTTTCATATAGCCTCGGCTATCCTTCCTTATGTCCGGTCGTGATGGTCAAGTGGGGTTTAAGGCGTCCCTGGGGGGGGGGGACATACCAGTTTGCATTGCTCCTGGGAGTATGGGTTCGAGTCACTTCTGGGGTGAGTTTTCAGTTGTATCTAGTCCTGGGGACCATTCAGGCTTGTTTGCATTTGTTGTTCCTCACGTGTGTGCCCCAAAAAATGAGGTGATTTGATAAATGCTAAGCCCAAGATTACCACTCCGAGTGCCGGCGGAGAGTGGTTCCTATAGCCTAGGCTATCACATCCTTATGTCCGGTCGTGATGATGGTCAAGTGGTTAGGCCGTCCCTGGACATACCAGTTTGCATTGCTCCTGGGAGTATGGGTTCGAGTCACTTTTGGGGTGAAGTTTTCAGTTGTATCTAGTCCTGGGGACCATTCAGGCCTTGTTTGCATTTGTGTCCCCCACTTTGCCCCAAAAATGGAGGGTGATTTGATAAAATGCTATGCCCAAGATTTACCATCCGAGTGCCGGCGGGGCGGGGAAGTGGTTCATATCGCCTCGGCTATCAATTCCTTATTGTCCGGTCGTGATGGTCAAAGTGGTTTAAGGAGTCCCTGAACATACCAGTTGCATTGCTCCTGGGCGTATGGGTTCGAGTCACTTCTGGGTGTGAGTTTTCAGTTGATTCTAGTTCCTGGTGACCATTCAGGCTTGTTTGCATTTGGGTTCCGTCAACGTGTTGCCCCAAAAAAAAATGAGGTGATTTGATAAATTGCTATCCCCAAGTTACCACCGACGTGCCGGCGGGGAAGTGGTTCCTCTAGCCTCGGCTATTCATTCCCTTATGTCCGGTCGTGATGGTCAAGTTGGTTAAGGCCGTCCCCTGGACATACCAGTTGCATTGCTCCTGGGAGTATGGGTTCGAGTCACTTCTGGGGTGAGTTTTCAGTTGTATCTAGTCCTGGGGACCATTCAGGCTTGTTTGCATTTGGTTCCTCAGGTGTGGCCCCAAGAAATGAGGGTGATTTGATAAAATGCTATGCCCAAGATTACCATCCGAGAGTGCCGGGCGTGGAGTGGTTCATATAGCTGCGGATATCACTTCCTTACATGTTCCGGTCGTGATGGTCAAGTGTGTTTAGGCGGTGCCCTGGACATACCAGTTGCATTGCTCCTGGGAAGTATGGGTTTCGAAGTCACTTTCTGGGGTGTGAGTTGTTTTCAGTTGTATCTAGGCCTGGGGACAATTCAGGCTTGTTTGCCATTTGTGTTTCCTCACGTGTTGCCCCAAAAAATTGAGGTGAATTTGATAAAATGCTATGCCCAAGATTACCAATCCGAGTGCCGGCGGGGAAGTGGGTTCATATAGCCTCGGCAATCACTTCCTTATGGTCCGGTCGGGTGATGGTCAAGTGGTTTAAGGCCGTCCCTGGACATACCAGTTGCATTGCTTCCTGGGGAGTAGGGTTCGAGTCACTTCTGGGGTGGTGAGTTTTCAGTTGTCTCTAGTCCCTGGGGACCATTCAGGCTTGTTTGCATTTGTGTTCCTCACGTGTTGCCCCCCAAAAAACGAGGGGGTGAATTTGATAAATGGCTATGCCCAAGATTACCATCCGAGTGCCGGCGGGGAAGGACGTGGTTCATATAGCCTCGGCTATCACTTCCTTATGTCCGGTCCGGATGGTCAAGTGGTTAAGGCCGTCCCTGGGACCATACCAGTTTGCATGCTCCTGGGAGGTATGGGTTCGAGTCAACTTCTGGGGTGAGTTTCAGTTGTATCTAGTCCTGGGGACCATTCAAGGCTTGTTTTTGCATTTGTGTTCCTCACGTGTTGCCCCAAGAACATGAGGGATTTGATAAAATGCTATGCCCAAGATTACCATCCGAGTGCCGGCGGGTGAACGTGGTTCATATAGCCTCGGCTATCACTTCCTTAGGTCCGGTCGTGATGGTCAAGTGTTTAAGGCGTCACTGGGACATACCAGTTGCATTGCTCCTGGGAGTATGGGTTCGAGTCACTTCTGGGGTGTGAGTTTTCCAGTTGTATCTATAGTCCTGGGGACCATTCAGGCTTGTTTGCATTTCTGTTTCCGCACGTGTTGCCCTAAAAAATTGGGTGATTTGATAAATTGCTATGCACAAGATTACCATCCGATTGCCGGCGGGGAAGTGGTTCATATAGCCTCGGCTATCACTTCCTTATGTTCCGGTCGTGATGGTCCAAGGTGGTTTAAGGCATCCCTGGACATACCAGTTTGCATTGCTCCTGGGAGTATGGGTTCGAGTCAACTGCTGGGGTGAAGTTTTCAGTTGTATCTAGTCCTGGGGACCATTCAGGCTTGTTTGCATTTGTGTTCCTCAGGTGTTGCCCCAGGAAATGAGGTGATTTGATAAAGCTATGTGCCCAAGATACCATCCGAGTGCCGGCGGGGAAGTGGATTCATATACCCTCGGCTATCACTTCCTTATGTTCCGGTCGTGATGGTCAAGTGGTTGAAAGGCGTCCCCGGAACATACCAGTTGCATTGCTCCTGGGGAGTATGGGTTCGAGTCACTTCTGGGGTGTGAAGTTTTCAATTGTATCTAGTCCTGGGGACCATTCAGGGCTTGTTTGCATTTGTGTCCGCACGTGTTGCCCCAAAAAAGTGGGGGGGGGGGTTTTTCTTTCTTTTTTCTTTTCCAAGATTACCATCCGAGTGCCGGCCGGAGAAGTGGGTTCATATAGCCCTCGGCTATCACTTCCCTTATGTCCGGTCGTGATGGTCAAGTGGTTTAAGGCGTCCCTGTACATACCAGTTGCGTTGCTCCTGGGGAGTATGGGTTTCGAGTCACTTCTGGGGTGTGAGTTTTGCAGTTGTATCTAGTCCTGGGGGACCATTCAGGCTTGTTTGCATTTGTGTTCCTCACGTGCTTTGCCCCAAAAAATGAGGTGATTTTGATGAAATGCCCTATGCCCAAGATTACCATCCGAGTGCCGGCGGGGAAGTGGTTTCATATAGCCTCGCTATCACTTCCTTATGTCCGGTCGTGATGGTCAAGTGGTTTAAGGCGTTCCCGGGACATACAGTTGCATTGCTCCTGGGAGTATGGGTTCGAGTCACTTCTGGGTGAGTTTTCAGTTTGTAATCTAGTCCTGGGGGACCATGCAGCTTGTTTGCATTTGTGTTCCCTCACGTGTTGCCCCAATAAAATGAGGTGATTTGATAAAATGCTATGCCCAGATTACACCATCCGAGTGCCGGCGGAGAAGTGTTTCATATAGCCTCGGCTTTCACGTCCTTATGGTCCTGTTGTGATGGTCAAGTGTTTAAGGCGTCCCTGGGACATACCAGTTGCATTGCTCCTGGGAGTATGGGTCGAGTCACTTTTGGGGTGAGTTTTCAGTTGTATCTTAGGTCCTGGGGACCATTCAGGCTTGTTTGCATTTGTGGTTCCTCACGTGTTGCCCCAAAAATTGAGGTGATTTGATAAAATGGCTATGCCCAATATTACCATCCGAAGTGCCGGCGGGGAGTGGTTCATATAGCCTCGGCTATCACTTCCTTATGTCCGGTCGTGTGATGGTCAAGTGGTTTAAGGCGTCCCCTGGACATACCAGTTTGCATTGCTCCTGGGAGTATGGGTTCGGAGTCACTTCTGGGGTGTGAGTTTCAGTTGTATCTAGTCCGGGGACCATTCAGGCTTGTTTGCATTTGTGTTCCTCACCGTGTTGCCCCAAAAAGGAAGGTGATTTGATAAATTGCTATGCCCAGAGTTACCATCCGGAGTGCCGGCGGGGAAGTGGTTCATATAGCCTCGGCTATCACTTCCTTATGTCCGGTCGTGATGGTCAAGTGGTTTAAGGCGTCCCTGGACATACCAGTTGCATTGCTCCTGGGAGTAGTGGTTTCGAGTCACTTCTGGGGTGAAGTTTTCAGTTGTATCTAGCTTTGGGGACCATCAGGCTTTGGTTGCATTGTGTTCCTCACGTGATGCCCCAAGAAATGAGGTGATTTGATAAAATGCTATGCCCAAGATTACCATCCGAGTGCCGGCGGGGAAGTGGGTCATATAGCCTCGGCCCTACTCACTTCCTTATGTCCGGTCGCGTGGGTCAAGTGGTTTAAGGCCGTCGACTGGGACCATACCAGTTGCATTTGCTCCTGGGAGTATGGGGTTCGAGTCGGATGCAGTTCTGGGGTGTGAGTTTTCAGGTTGTCATCTAGTCCTGGGGACCATTCAGGCTTGTTTGCATTTCTGTTCCTCACGTGGTTGCCCCAAAAAAATGAGGTGATTTGATAAATTGCTATGCCCCAAGATTACCATCCGAGTGCCCGGTCGGGGCAAGTGGTTCATATAGCCCTCGGCTATCACTTCCTTATGTCCGGTCGTGATGGGTCAAGTGGTTTAAGGCATCCCTGGACATACCAGTTGCATGCTCCTGGGGAGTATGGGTTCGAGTCACTTCTGGGGTGGAGTTTTCAGTTGTATCTAGTCCCTGGGGACCATTCAGGCTTGTTTGCAATTTGTGTTCCTCACCGTTTTGCCCCAAGAAATGAGGTGATTTGATAAAATGCTATGCCCAAGATTACCATCCGATTGCCGGCGGGGAAGTGGTTTCATATACCTCGGCTATCACTTCCTTATGTTCCGGTCGTGATGGTCCAAGTGGTTTAAGGGCGTCCCCTGGACCTAATCCAGTTGCATTGCGCCTGGGAGTATGGGTTCTGAGTCACTTCCTGGGGTGTGAGTTTTTCAAGTCTGTATCTAGTCCTGGG
>WNGS01167116.1:300527-317266 GCA_020271785.1 Procambarus virginalis | reverse complement strand
TTTCACAGTTGGAAAGTACAACAAGGACAGACCGAATGATAAAGGTGGTATTCATGAGCGAGAACATGAAAGAGGAACTGTTAGCAAGGAGGAGCGGTCTAGCAAATGTACAGAAGTTCAAAAAAGTATTCCTGCAGAGGGATATGACAAGGGAAGAGAAAAGGTGGGCAGCAGAAGCGAGGAGGGAGCGCAGGGAGAGAGAAAGGAATCAGAGAACCCGAACCCTACAATCCCAGAGGGGAGTGGAAAACCCTCCTCGGACAGTGCAACAGCCACAGGGAGTGGAGCACAACCCCCACTTTCAACCCAACAGACACCCCATCTGCCCCATCCCCTGACAGCCCCTTCACGAAGTACCCACCTAAGGGACCCTCCCTCCACCCACCCCCTCCTCCCACTCACCCCTCTCCCCAGGACTTCCCTTCTCCCCCATCTCCCAAGCCCTCCCATCTCTCCCCCCCCTAAGCCCTCCGTTCTCCCCCCCCTAAGCCCCCCACTCTCCCCGACCCCACCTAAGCCTTCCCCTCTCCACCACTCCCCTAAACCCTCCCCTCTTCCTCACCCACCTCAGCCTTCCCTTTCCCCTCATGCCCCCCAAGCCCTCCCCCCTTTTTTGCCCCTCCCCTAAGCCCCCCTTCTCCCCCATCCCTCCAAGCCTCTCCTCCCCCATGCCCCCCCAAGCCTCCATGTCTCCCACACCCCCCAACCCTCCCCTCTCACCCCCCAACCCTCCCATTCTCACTCTCTCCCCCAATCCTCCCCTCTCACCCACCCCCCTTACCCTCCCCTCCCCTCTCTCCCACCCCCCCTCCTACCCTCCCCCTCTCTCCCACCCCCCAAGCTCTTCCTCCTCCATCAGTCTCCCGTACCAGATCCTCTCAGCCCCCACTCACCCCAGATCCCACAGGTCCCCTCCAGAGGAGAAGAAGAAGAGTCAGTTTCAGGGTAATGTACTCGAACATAGATGGGATCAGAAGCAAGGCTAGTGAACTAAGGGAAAGAGCACAAGAAGTGAACCCAAATGTAATCGGACTCACTGAAACAAAAATCTCAGGAATCATAACGAATGCCGTATTTCCCCAGGAGTACACAGTAATAAAGAAAGAGAGGGAAGGTAGGGGAGGAGGCGGAGTGGCCCTACTAATGAGAAAGGAATGGAGTTTCAAGGAGATGGCTATCCTGGGCTGTGAGGGTTTCAGAGACTATATAGCAGGCACCAGGACAATGGGAGGACCAAGAATAGTAGTAGCAGTTATATATAACCCTCCACCAAATGACAGAAGACCCAGTCAAGAGTATGACAACAATAACATGGCAGTTAACACTATAATTGAGAGGGCAGCCTCTGCTGCCTGTAGAAAAAGATCCCACCTGCTCATCATGGGGGACTTCAATCACGGAAGGATTGACTGGGAGAACAAGGAACCTGTTACGAATCTTGCTAAGATTCTTTCATTACTCTTGATTCTGTTATTACTGTATTATCTTATTCAATAATTAATATAGCATCCAGTTGTATGATATGAGATTTTGTATGTTATATATTATATCATGCTGTAGTGTGCCTGAGTTGCATTATATTGTGTGAGGCTTTTGTGTTAGAATTTTCAGTTTTGTTTCTCCATGTGGGCGGTTGATCAGATTGGGAATGTGGCTAGCGTGGGAATGTGTTGTCAAGCGAGTGTTTATGATGTAACCTTGTTTAATTCCCATTGTTGTTTGCCATTTAATTGTATGGAATAATGTAACGCCAGTATGTACTCTTTAGATTATAATGTCTTGTTTATTAGTACTATATTTTGTTATTAGAATTTCCACAATGTTTTGTGGATGGTTAGTTGATATTATGGTGGACGCCGCCTGGGTGAGCCACGTTCTCGGCAGAGGCGTGGCGGCTGTGGTCGAGAGGAGTCATGTATTAAGTTAAGTCATTGGTCTCTGTTATTTTTAGCTATTATTAGGCTAACTCTCTGGTTAGATGATTATGTATATTCCCTTTTATGTATTCATGTTCTGGTGATATGGCTCATGGCTCAATAAGGAGTTTTATTTATGATATTGCATGCTAAAGAATATTTCTGGCTATTATGTTTACCATTTAAATGTTATGTTTGTCCCCCTTAGCATAAATATATTGTTCTCCATTTCATGCAGTGATGTATCTATATCCTCCTAGACTTATGTTGGCAAGGCCGATTTAAATATTTTCTGTACACTGCTGGGAGAAGACCCTTATTTAGTCTCAAGGGTGGTAACAAATGAGGGCCTGTGTCCGGGAGATTAAACCTTAATTCCCTGTAATGTTTGTACAATTAACAGTGCTAATTATTAATAGCAATTGCCTTCCTAGGTACTCTGTGATTATCTAGTGACACCTAATCAAGCCTGTGAAATTATCTGTTTAATCTGAGCTGCTGTGAAAACTTTTCAACGCTTCACGATTTGAGGTAAGTGTTCAGCTTGTGCCAGGGGCCAAGCATAATTTTCAGTGTTGTTTCAAGTGTAAGTTGTGATTATTGAGCCAACCATGGAGGATCAGGTTGTTGCGTTGGTAGATCAGCCAAATTTTGGTAAAATTAAAGACTTAAAGAAGTCTGGTTTGTTATTGCTGGCTGATAAATTGAACCTAGCAGTTTCCAGTAAAATGTTGAAAGCTCAAGTGTTAAGAGTTATTGTCACACACTTGGTGGAGGAGGAGAGACTTGAAGAGGAGTGTTTAGGAGAGTTAGAAGAAGAGTCAAGTGACAAGGTGGCAATTTTAAAGTTGGAGTAGGAGACTAAATTAGAAATGGCTAGGCTGGAAGCAGACAAGCAGAGGTTGCAGTTGCAGAACCAGCAAAAACATTTTGAGTTGGCAGCAGATAAGGAAAGGTTGGAGTTGCAGAACCAGACAAAACACCTCGAGTTAGAGGCTCAGTTACGACTGGCAGAGCAACAAACTAAACAATTAGAAATTCAGCAGAGTATGGCTGAAAATAATAACAGGTTGGAACAGCAGAGGATTGCGGCAGGTTTGGGTAACACTAGTAATAATCCAGAGAGTACAAATAGTTCTTCTAAGTACAGTAAACATGTAGATTTGCCTAAGTTTAATGAAGAAGATCCAGAAATATTTTTCTTGCATTTTAAGAAACTAGCAGTCAGCATGAACTGGCCTGTTGATCAATGGGTTAGCATTTTACAAGGACAATTTAAGGGTAAAGCTCAAGAGGTATTTGCATCTTTGCCTGCTGAGAATTCTTTCGATTTTAAATTTGTTCAGCAAAGTATTTTAAATGCCTACCAGCAGATCCCAGAGGCACATAGAATAAAATTCAGAAGTTTAAAAAGAGCACATGACCAGACTATTTCTGATTTTGTAAGAGTAAAATTAATCACTTTAACAGATGGTTAAAAGCACTTAATATTACAGAGTTTGAGACTTTGAGAGACCTCATAGTAACTGAGAAGTATTGGGATGTCTACCAGAGAAATTAGCTTTGTTTATGGCTGAAATAAACAAACCACTGATCTTAAAATTAGCCAAGCTAGCTGATGAGCATGAACTACTTACTAATGCCTTTTAGAGCACCATTAATCATTTCAATGCCAAAACTAATCATTATGCTCATAAAATCATGTTTTCCAGACTCGACCAGCTACTCACCTTCTCCTCTCCTCTCCTTAACCCTTCTCCTGTAAAGCCTAAATCTGAGAACAACCGACAGGTTTGTCACCTCAAGTATGTAGTGATTAAGCCTGCAGTGGGTTCGGCTGTTCCGACCACTAGCAGGTATNTTCAAGGAGCCTAACCATAAGCCAATAAGAATTTTTTTTTTTTAAATTATTTTTACATGCAAGCATGCACGTATAAGGCAATAAATACAATAAAAATAACAGAAGAAACCAATTAAGCAAAACAAAAAACCACCGGCCAGAAGGACCGACAGCACAGTACAAAAACAACCAACATCAATAAAACAAATAGCGCAAACAGGCAAACAATACCCAAAACACAATAACACATAAAACAAGATCATAATACACAGAGAAAGCATAGGAGAACAAGAAAAAATATATAAAATAAAAAATCATAAAACATACAACAATCCAAAAAACATAAACAAAAGCCACACATGGCACAATAACAACACAAACAATAAACAAAAACATGCACAACCACTCACAGTACAAAAACTATAAGGAGAGGCACAAGCACAGAACGTAAGAGGGCAAACAGCATAGCCAGAGGGGCACATAATACAACAGAATCAAAGAAACAGATAATCATGAAATGGTATAGCCACACACTAATTACGTTAAAAAAACATAAGGACCACAATAAACAGGGACATTGAGAAACTAAACATTACACCGGCCTGAAGGGCGCACAATAAATACATCACATATCAGAACATACCACAAGTCCTATACATACACGAGACACACAGCAATCACACAAACTATCAAGAGTGTGCATACTTATCCGGCCACTCTGCCGCCGGGAAACGAACACAATACGCCTCCCAAAGCAACAGGATGTCGTCCGGAACAGGGTGACCATGGGCCGTATGAGGATCGGGCATCAATTCCGGCACACCCTCAACAAAAACCCGAGCCTGTGGAACCCAGACAGTCGAGGGGCACCACGGAACAGGCCGCACTCGGTCACTAAAGTAAAAAGCCAAAGGGTTGTTCGTCTTATCATACGCCACGCCGGAGGCCAAGATGATTGGGACGGGCTTCCCCCTACAGGCTCGGGCAACGGGCAGCGCACTTGTAACCTCCTTGGCAGCCCCACAGGGCTCCGCGGCAACCACCAGACGTGACACCTGCAGGGGCCCCCTACGCCGAACATCCTTCTCCAGCAACAACACGAGGTCGCGGCCTGCACCAGCACCCACACCACCTACGTCCGGAGGAGCTACCACCTCCCACTGCGGAGAACCGCCTGCAGAAGAAACAGGAGGTGAATCATAATCACAATCGTCATCAGCAGGCACATGGACGTTAGCGACCACCATCGACACAGAGCGCGAAGCACCCGGATCCACCACATCATCGCCCGAAGACCCACCGGCGTCGAAATCCTCCACATCAGCCCAAGCAGTAGAAAAACGCCGGTACCGCTTGGGCACCGAGCGCACATCCTCAGAGTCGGAGGCGGACCCAGAACCACGGGCATCACAAGCCGTGCGAACCAATGCCCGTCTCATGACGGCAGCAGCCTCAACCGCAGGGGGAACCGGACCACACACAACAGGAGGCCCCACAGCCACCCCAGCACCCAGCACAGCCGGGACCCGAGGCGAGGATGCAGGGCCAGGCACAGCCGCTGAAGACGGGTGAGCAGACGGAGATGAGGGAGGATCAGGAAGGCCCACGGGAGCAGCAGGGACAGGAGCAGGAGTATCAACCGACGGCATCGCAACATCCTGATGAGGGTCGGCGACATCCGGGGGAACGTCTGGCGACGTTGGGGGAGCCTCAACAACGAGCGGGTCGGTCACCTCATCCCCGGAGGCCTCGTCCAGGGGAAGCGGAGGGAAATCCTCTTCCCGGAACAAGTTGACTTGAGCAACCGGAGCCGCATTGCACCCGGCAGCCTGATGCCCCAACAGGCCACACCGGAAACAGGTACGAGGCTGCCGGGCATAGTACACCCGGATGTAGCACCCCAGAAGCCGGACCGAAGATGGAATATCCGACCGCAGGCGCATCCCCAAGGTGCGAACGTTCGTCCGCCTACCTGCATACCTCCCTGAGGAGAGCGTGTTGACCCGCACACTGACGACCGCTCCAAACCGCTGAAAGTAACGCCGGAGAAGGTCCTCGGGAAACTCCAGGGGCGCCCCATGCACGCTGACATAAGTCAGCGCACCACTACGGTCGGAGATGGAGACAGAGCCGGCACCATCCGGCAGCGACAACGAGCGTCCCTCGTAACGACTGAGGAAATCATAGTACACTTCCTCCGTCACAAACTTGATGACAACCCGATGGGCAGTCACAAGCTCAATACCGTAAACGGCCATCACAGGGACACGTAGCATGTCGCACATAACCATGGCTATCTCCGTATATCCAGCACGACCAGTGAACTCCAGGCCCACGGAGTTCACGCGCTTGATAGAAGGAAGGGGACCACCCATGGCAAGCACGCCACGTCAACACGCAGCCAGCAGCAACAGCAGGGGGGGGAGGGAGGAGCAGAAACGCCCACCCCCTCTGGTGACGAAAACGGCTAACACCCCAAACCACCAGAGGCCAGACGACACGTCTGTACCCCACGGCAGC
Source organism: Procambarus virginalis (assembly GCA_020271785.1). Taxonomy (NCBI): domain Eukaryota; kingdom Metazoa; phylum Arthropoda; class Malacostraca; order Decapoda; family Cambaridae; genus Procambarus; species Procambarus virginalis. Next base: position 310,990 of record WNGS01167116.1, on the reverse strand, counting down.
TCCAGGTCAACTACACCAGATAAGAATTAGAGTATTGTCTGTCGTAATTAACGGTCAGTGGGCCAGGTAATTGACGTGTTTCAGGAAATCAAATAATTAACCTCGATCCTTGTTTAATGGACTCATACGAAGGCTCCATTGTGCCATTAACGTAACGTCGTTATTTATCTGTCCGGATGTACCGGCACTTGATTGACTCGTGGGAGGAGTAACGTCATTTTAGAATAACGTAAACGTGGTGCCTAATTACTGTTATTAGCCACCTGAATTGGTCTGAATACGGAAGGCTCAGACGGAATTCATACCTTAATGTAAATTGCTGAGACTGAATGAAAGGTTGGGTATTTATTTATTTAATTATTGATCTTGAGGATAGTAATTAATTACACTAAAGGTAATCATGAGTGATTACCGTTCTCTTACCACGTTGGACATTGTAAATCAGAGTTTACCATCGCTGAGTGATGGTAAACTCAGTAACCGATGGTAAACAGTAACCGATTAACATAAATTAACGTAACTAGTAAAGAGATTAATCAGCTGTCTGGCAGTACAGTGATTAATGGGATTTTCTCACTGAATGCTCGACGGGTAGAGTATTGTGTAATTTCCGCATTACTAGTGACAGTTGTAAGAGTTATTAAATTAACGTAAATGTTATTTTGTTATTAACGTAAATAAAATTGTTATTGATTGCTGATCGTCCGTGGAACGGAGTGTTAACGTAAGAATTAATTTGTGGAAGGGTTGCTGGAGTTGCCAGTGAACCCATTAGTCATTGATGTCACTGAAAGGCTACTGATTTGATTGCATTGCAACCGCCATTGCAGGTGCAGACTGCACTGAGGCGTAGAACAGTAGGAGGTTACTGGAGACGTGTTTCAGAACCCACTGTGTCATTTGTTGTAATAGGGATGCATACCTAGATCGATGTGTGACGAAGGTTGAACGGTTTGCTCAAGCTCCAAGTAAGGGAGCCAAATCTAGAGAAGTAAATCTAAGGGTAGCCAACAGAAACCCAAGGTTAAGGGACCCAGGTGCTGCATATGCAACATGACAGGTCACCGAGCAGCTAAGTGCCCGCGCAGCACTAGGCTTAAGACTAAGAGGGTGACCAAGGTGCAAGTTACAGGCATGAGAACCGTGGGAGGTGATCCCCTAATATACCTTACAAATTGAATAGATCAAATACAAATGACCCGAAATGGATAACAAAGTATCTGAAAAACTTTGTAGCAAGAGAACTTGGTACAAAAGGATTAAGAATGGGGAAGTCAGTTTAGAACAAGAATTCGCACAGCTGGTTAGAAATGTTAAAAAAAGAGATAAGGAGAGCAAAAAGAAACTATAAAGTTCGTATAGCAGGATGAATTGGTCTGAGTATGGAAGGCTTAGACGGGATTCATACCTTAATGTAAATTGCTAAGCCAGTGTGAAAGGTTGCGTATATTATTTTTTAATTGTTGATCTTGAGGATAGTAATTAATTACTCTAAAGGTAATCACGAGTGATTACCGTTCTCTTAGCACGTTGGGCATTGTAAATCAGAGTTTACCATCGCTGAGTGATTAGTAATCGATTAACGTAAATTAACGTAACTAGTAAAGAGATTAATCAGCTGTCTGGTAGTACAGGGATTAATGGGATTTTCTCACTGAATGCTCGACGGGTAGAGTATTGTGTAATTTCCGCATTACTAGTGACAGTTGTAAGAGTTATTAAATTAACGTAAATGTTATTTTGTTATTAACGTAAATAAAATTGTTATTGATTGCTGATCGTCCGTGGAACGGAGTGTTAACGTAAGAATTAATTTGTGGAAGGGTTGCTGGAGTTGCCAGTGAACCCATTAGTCATTGATGTCATTGAAAGGCTACTGATTTGAATGCAGTGCAACCGCCATTGCAGGTGTAGAACAGTAGGAGGTTACTGGAGATGTGTTTCAGAACCCACTGTGTCATTTATTGTAATTGTGATTATAGATCTGTTAGCTGTTGTTTCTTGTTGATTCCTCTGTGTTCACGCTTATGTTCGAGTTAGTTCATTATGCAGTCCGAGGGGCTGGTGTCTAGCTGTCATTGATAGTGGCACAGGAAGGATTTCGAGTAACGTCATTGATATTTCTTTTTGTTTTGTTGTAGTAGTTAGTACTTTATTGAATAAACTAAGTTGTTATGTTTAACACTGTCTTTTCGTTACACCACACACATTATAATTGTTATGCAAGTGTTCTGACACACTCGACTACAAAAATTGAGACTGATTCAGAGTTTTGGACCAAAAATACGGCACCACACAACAATAAATTATTGTTGTGAGAGCCCAGGACCTACTCGTTAGATTCGCTTTGGCGAATGGCGAAGGTCGTCGGCCCAAGTGGGGGGGATTTCAATTTTATTGGGGTTTCGGCGTTTGCTCGTGCCTAGTCAATTGTTCATATATGGTCCCAGAATGTGGAATGAGCTGCTTACTACACTGGTGTGTTAGCTAAGCAAGTCCTTCCTCAGGCGACCTAATTGCATATCACTGCAGGAATAAAGGTTAAAGAATAAAGAAAATTCTTGGAAATTGTCCGAGCTCAATTCCTTATACCAATTTCATTTATTTCCACTTACAAACACTCTCTCAGTATAAAAGTTGTACAGAGAACATGTGATGAACATGAAAACATGACGAAGAAAACAATGAACATACAGGGAAAATGTCAAAAACAGAGAAAATTGATGAAAAATATGAACTGAACATGCTGTGAACATTTGCAGAACATGGAGTGAACACAGAAAACGTAGAAGAGAATGCAAAGAACACAGTGAATATAGAGAAAATATACCAATACAGTAGGATTATTGAAGGTTTAGATAAGTTGGGGAATGGGCGAGGTGAAGCGGGAGGTAAGGGATGAAAAGGTAAAGGAGAAGGTGAAGAGGGAAGGAAAAGGGTGTGGGGAGATAAGGGCGATAGAGAGTTGGGGGTGGTAAGATAGGGGGAAGGCAAGGGGCGGTAGGAGGTAAGGGATGGGAAGGTAAGGGTGGGAAAGGGTAAGGTGTGATTATTACATAGCTGAGTAAACAAAGGGTATTGAAGGTAAGGTGCGAACAGACATGGTAAATATTAGCTCGTTAGTGCTTATTTATATAGCTGAGTGAAAAAGGGTATTGAAGGACAGGATATGTTTACTTTGATATACTGGAAAGCGTCTTGATCTGAAATAATTTTAAGGCAGAGGACAGAAATTGGAGCTCGGTAAAAGTCTTGATTTATTTTACTACGGTACAAATATAGTGATCTTAAATCTCAGGGGATTTGGTCTGATAATAAAGAACTTGTACAAATGAGCGAAGGCTGGGGACGAGAGCAAGAGTTCTGTAACACTATTTTTTTCTTTATTTACTTAGAAGTATGTTTGCTTTAAATTTCGGGAAAATTGACCTGGTACTAAAGAACTTGTACAAATGAACTAAGGTGGGGACGAGAGTTGGAGCTCGGTAATTGTTTGGATCTATTGTACTATGTCTGAAATACAACGGGTTTCGATTTCAGGGGAATTGGTCTGTTAGTATTGAATCTATGACAGGGGTCTAATGCGGGAACAGGAGCTGGAGCTCTGAGTTAAATTGTTGCATTGTACTATATAAAAAATACAGCGGGTTTAAATTTCAGGGGAAATTGCTCTCTTAGTGTTGAATCTACGACATGTGAATAATATGGGAACAGGTGCTGGAGCTCGGTGACTAAATTATCGTGTTTTATAACGTTTGAAATAGAGCGATGTTAAATTTTAGGGAAATTGTTAAGGTATTGATAGAGTTGTAACATTTAATTTAAGTAAGGCTGGACAAGCGCTAGAGTTCGGTAAGTAAATTATTGTATTTTACTACGTCTGAAATACATTGGTTTAAATTTCAGTTAAATTTATATATGACTTAATCGGTCTGAGGGGCAACTGAATGACCATATTAGCGTTTAGTGTGCCCCTGAACGAGTGTTTTAGTGATTTTTATAATTAACAATATTGTTTGGCGAATACTGGGATTAAAAAACTTGTTTATAACTTGTCTAAACCAAAATTGAATAAATAAAATATAAATAAGCAAATACATTTTTATTAATGCCTATTGAATATATAAATTATTACGGTGGTGAACGCTTGCAATGATTGACGGATTGCTTGCAGGTAGTTGAATGACTCAGGTGTTGAGCGCCTCAGGACAACTTTTTTTTTTATTTATATTTTTACATGCACGCATGCTTATAAGTACAATAAAAACAAACAAATGCAACAAACAGAACAATAAAGCACAAACGTGCAAAAACATAAAGGACACATGTACTTAAACACAAAAAACGCCGGCCAGAAGGGCCGACCACAAAACAACAATAATTACAAAACAAATTACAACAATAAATACAAACAAAATTACAACAATGAAGACAAACATAGCGGAATTCAACACAGAAATGACTCCAAAACAGTAAATAAACAGAACAAGGCTACCAGCACCGCAAACACACACGGAGAGGCACCAACATAAAACGAAATAAGAACAATAATAACAATAATAATAAGAAAGGAATACAAGTATACAACAAACAAAAAGAAAGCACACTGGCAAAACATGACAAAAGCATACACCCAGACCGAGCCACGCCAACAGCCTGAAGGGCACTCAGCACTACACAAACAAGCACACAAACAACATCATCAAACCAAAGAATCCACAAAACATAATAAAGAACATGCCATCCACAACCAGACACACACACACCAAACAAAACCCGGATCGCATAGGAACCGGACACATACACACAATTCACACAAATAAACCCACAACCACAAACCGGAGCACGCAGGGACCGGTAAACAAAACCCGCCCCACCCACTCGCACACCCGACCCGCACCACACAACCATGCACACTAATGGAAACAACCCACAACCCACAATACATTAAGGAATCACGAGTGATGCAAAAATATCTCCTCGACAGGAAGATACTTATCAGGGAACGATTCCCAAGGATACTTGCTCTTATAGGCCTCCCAAACCAAGTACTCCCTGTCGGTGGGGGGACGACCCCCCAGCCGCCGCGGGCCCGGCATAAACTCGGGAACCTCCAGATCAGGCGGAAACGGCCACTCCTGAAGTTCACTGCCGCAAGTAGCATAACGAGGCTGGGGAGCGCAAGCCACGCCCTCCGATGTAGCAGACGACACCGATGAAGCATACGAGGGCTGCCGAGACGGCCGCGTCGCCGTACGCACAGGAGCAGGGGACAAGCGACGAGAAGGCAATGCCTCTACCGAGACCGCAGGAGACACTGAAGAGATGGCCGAAGATGGAAGAGGCGTCGAAACCGCAGTCGATGAAACGGGGACCGAGGCAGGGGTCACAGAATCTCCAGAGCGAGCAGTCTTTTTCAACAGCATCACCAGGCCACCCCACCCACCACGGACCTCAGTAGGGGGTACCACCCCCCACGGAGAACCGGAGCCATCCGAGGCAGGCGATGCACCCGAAGCAGGAACCGCAGACACCATATCTGAAGTGGAAGCCGAAATACTGGCACAGGCATCCTCTGGCAAATGCACCTCCGCCGTCACTGTAGTACGCAACGCAACCGGAGCCACCCCTCCGTCGCCGGCAGACTCACAAGCGTCGAAATCGCCAACGTCTGCCCATGCAGACGACGAACGCCGGGAACGCTTAGGCTCGGGTCGCACATCATCAGACCCGGAGGCCGACTCCGACACACACGCAACACAAGCCGGGCGAACCGATGCACGCCGCAGTACTGCAGCATCCCCAACCACATGGGGCACCAGGTCAGACACAGGAGGAAGCGCCGGATCCACCCCATCACCCAGCACAGCCGGAACAGACGGCGAGGGTGCAGGGACAGGGTCAGATGCAGCAGAGGACAAACTGGAAGATGGGGGATTCGAGCAGAAGGTAGGCTGAAGAACCCCAGAGACACTAGTCGGAGCAGGACGATCACCAGGCGACGACACAACCTCCGGAGGAGAAGCCACCACCACAGGGGGCGCACCAGGTGACACAGGGGGCACATCCGCGGCCGGAGAGTCGTCCATATCCACAGAACCCTCCTCCACAGGAAGCGGTGGAAAATCCTCCTCACTGAAGAGGTTCACGGGTACAACGGCTGGCGCAGAACAGTCAGCAGCCTGATGGCCCAACAGGCCACAACGATAACACGTCCAAGGCTGGTGGGCGTAAAACACACGATCGGTGTAACCTATCAGACGCACAGAGGACGGAATATCCTCCCGGAGCCTCATGCCCAGGGTGCGAATGTTCGTCCTCACACCCTTAAGTGGGCTCGAAGATACCACGTTCACCCGTACACTAAGCACTGCGCCAATACGGCCGAAGTACCGCCGGAGCAGACCCTCCGGAAACTCCAATGGAGCCCCATGCACGCTGATGTAGGTGAGGGCACCACTCCGATCAGAGATTGAAACAGTGCCCGCACCATCCGGCAGGGGTAATGTCCGCCCCTCGTAACGACGGAGAAAGTCGCGATATGCCACCTCCGCAGTGAACTTTACTATCACTCGACGTGCCGTCACCAGCTCGACTCCGTAAGTGTCAATCACAGGAACATTCAGCATCTCACACACCCGCGCTATCTCCAGGTACCCAGCCAGACCGGAAAATTCGAAGCCCACAGACTGAGCCCGCAGTATTTGTGGCAGGGGGACCCCCATCGTGAACTCCACATCAGCACAGGCGGGCAGAGACACACACGCCCCCAAACGGCCAAAACTGGCAACAACCACCAACTGCCAGAGCGAGCAGCGAACACGTCCACCCGCCACGACAGCTAGCAGTCCACTCCCTCAGGACAACTTAGTGGCTTAAATGTTGAAGATTATATTGAGATGTCTCGGATGGTCTGAGCCTGCGAAAAACAGATCTGATATGTGTTCTTGTGTAAAAAGGATGTCTAAACATTACGATGTCTAAAAAATGCCACATAAATAGCTGTTCGGGAATATGAGAGAACGATGAGGGAGTGTGAGGTAAGGTTGGCTGGGGCTGAGGGTAGGGGGGAGGAGAGGCTGACTTGATATTACGACGCTAGACTCGGCGGCGGCGTCTGGCAGGGGAGGAGTGGGAGGGGGGTGTTAGGTAGGAACTGGTGACGTGGGGAGGGAGGGGTTGCACGGGTAATTAATGATTAAGTCTCAGGTAGCCGGGGTAATGGAATCTTTTCGTTACTTATATATATAACATATACTCTCTACAACATATTCTCTCTGCAACTCCGAAAAAAGCAAAACGTTGTACTCTAGTCATACTTTCTACTACTGTAGATGGCGGTAGGTGGCGTAGGTGGCGGTAGCTAGGTGGCGGTAGGTGGCGTAGATGGCTTAAGCGGAGACCTCCCCACCCTTCCCTAGCAAGCGTAGCGCCCCCAACACTTTGGAGCCAAAACCACTGACTCGAGATTTTCCACGAATTTCTATGAGAAAACTGCCCCTGAACACTTGGCACGAATTTCCCCGTTCCCATCGATTGCTACAGAGCACTAGTAGGAATTATAGCGTCTATAGTCGCTGGTATGGGATCTACGAGTCTGTTATTGCTCGTATGCACATTACCCCACTGTTCCAGATCACTAGGTCTCATTCCCTATCTCTCTACCCCTCGACGAGGACTCCAGCTGGATTCTGACTGTGCAGCTGGTGGTCATGGTGGAGGCGGTATTGGGGAAGCTGAGGAAACAGTCACCACGACATCGTCTTGCCAAATTTGGCTGAATGGGCAAGAGAGAGACGTTCGGGTATGGTGGTGACTGGAGCAGAATGAAGCAGGAGGGAGAAAACACAGCGATTCCCGCGTCCTCCTCGAAATAACCATTGAGAGGAAGGCATACAGCGGCCTACACCTCTCAACCAATCAGCGACGGTGTAACGTGGCCCCTAGGGCAATTACAAGATGGCCGACCAACATTGCGGCTCAAGATGTTCACTAAGATGGCGGCCATTGTCATGACGACGACTCAAGTGGCTAGCGCGGTAGGCCCACAGCTCACCTCACGCCGTCCCAGGCCTCTCAAGATTCCCATGCAAATCTTGAGTCTCGCTCCAAGTCATACAATGAGATGATGCTATCGGCTCTATCACTGTCCACAGACGTGCTACCTCGGCCAGGGTAACATTTCAGGACTGCTGTTGACTGGGGCTCTCACATGAACCCAAACGCTAGATGTTTAGGTTGCTGGTTACCAAACTTAAGTCCGCATACTTAACAAGTGTACTAGCCTCCACACGCAGAAGAGCACTATTGTAAGTGAGCTGGTGAACCATCTCCTCACATACTCATGTTCTTAGCATGTTCTTCACATGTTCAGTGTTCATTCTTTGTATTCCCTATGTTCTTTATCATGTTTTCATGTTCTTTGTAAATTCATATTCCCACAATTTCACTGTGTTGATCACCTTCACTTACATGTTTACTGTGTTCTTTGTCATGTTCCCCACATGTTCATATTCCCCGCATGTTCACTGCATTTATCACCTTCTCTTACATGTTTTCTGTGTCCTTTGTCATGTGCCCCGTATGTTTACCGTGTTCAACGCATTCTCTTACATATTCTATGTGTTCTTTGTCATATTCCTCATAAGTTAGGCGTTCTTGGCATTCTCGTCCATGTTCACTATGTTCTTTATCATATTCTCCATATTCTTCAAAATGTTCACAGCATGTTCAGTTCATATTCCCCACAAGTTCACTGGAATCATCCTATTCTCTTACATATTCTTTATAATCAAATGTGCCAAAATATTCTTTTTTCTTAACATTCCTTAACTAAAATTATTTATCAATCAACTAAAAAATAATCATGTTCTTCATTTTTAACTAAAATATTTATCAATCAACTAAAAAATAGTAAGGATTGGCCTCGTTCAACACTGTTCTTACTAAAATAACCTTTTTCTGTCAGCTAAATAGTCAAAGGAAACTTTCCAACACTATTTATAACTTTTATCCATAGTCAATCAACTAAAAAAAAGTCACTTTCATCATTTCTTAACTAAAATTATTCGTATTTATGATGCTAATAGGCATCATCGGAGAGCGAAAGTGTTTAACTAAACTTATTCGCTACTCAACAGAAAAAAACCACGTTATACATCTTTTCTTGACGTTTTGTTACTAAACTTATTCGCCAATCAACTAAAAAATAATCATGTTCATCATTTCTTAACTAAAATTTTTCGTAGTCAACTATAAATAATAACTTTCATCGTATTTTCTTATCTTTTCTTAACTAAAATAACACTTCTCTCAATGTGACCACAACACAGCAAATGCAACATCAGAATCTGCGGGTTGGTACAAGAATTCAACCAACTACGAACCACTTAGTTTGATGAAAGGGAGCAGAAGAGCAACGGAAGTACACTTACATCGCACCTGGCTTCGATTCCCATGTGCATGGGAAATAGGCTTACAGGTTCCGGAAGATGAGAGGAAATGTCAGCACTGTGGAGAAATGCTCGACAGACCACTGGAACATTATTTAACACAGTGCACAGTCACAAAACCATAAAGATTTCAACTTAGATTCAACAGAGCAGAAGAAGTTGTTAAACACTTATGGCAAAATCTTACTGAAGCGACCATATGAGTCATAAATACTCATACTCCGCCTAAGTAAAACAGAAACAAGCAACACGTAGTGGGCCAGCCAGAGGCTTAGGGCCCGCGGCTAAAAATAGTTAAATGTAACAACTTTCAGCACTTTCTTAACTAAAATAAAAAAAACTGTCGTTAAGTAAGAAATATAGTCAAAGACACTGTTCAAAACATTAAGGACACTCTTCAAGACATTAAAGACACTCTTCGAGACATCAATATCAGAGTCAAAAAACACCAAAGACACATCAAATTTAATCTTCGAGACATCAAAGACACCAAGAGACACCAAAGACACACTCTTCGAGACTTCAAGGACACATTCAAAGACATTAATAACACACTCAAAAATGTCAAAAATACTACTCGTATCCTCAAAAGTTATTCTCAGAGTAATCAAAAGACATCTTCAGGCATTAAATAATACTCTCAAATGTACATTTGTTTTCTTCCGTTCAGTAACGAATTCAACTTTTCATATCAAACTTACAGTTCTGTTAATAATTATGCTGTTAAAATATATTCTCTTAGCCACTTTACCTTAAAACGGTTCTCTGAACATCATTGCACAACCCTACCTAAAAGCTAAGCCAAACTGACATGACCTAACCTAATCTATCCTAACTTAGCTTACCTATCCTAATTTAACATACCTAACCTAACTTAACCTATCCTAACTTACTTAACCTAATCTAACCTAACCTAACTAACTTAACCTAACCTAACCTAACCACACTAAACATAACTTACCTATCCTACCCTAACATAACCAATCATAGCCTCTCTCTCTCTCTCTCTCT
>WNGS01167116.1:243030-253703 GCA_020271785.1 Procambarus virginalis | reverse complement strand
CTTGTATTACTGTATTATCTTATTCTCTAATTAATATAGCATCCAGTGTATGATATGAGATTTGGTATGTATATATTATATATTATAGCAGGCTGTAGTGTGCCTGAGTTGCATTATATTGTATGAGGCTTTTGTGTTAGAATTTTCCTGTTGGTTCCTTTGTCGGCGGTTGACCAGATTGGAAATGTGGCTAGCGTGGGAATGTGTTGTCAAGCGAGTGTTTATGATTTAACCTTGATTTAATTCAAATATTTAGTTGCCATTAAATTCTATTGTATAATTTAATGTCATTATGTACTCTTTAGATTAATAATGTCTTGATTATTAGTACTGCAATTTATTATCAGAATTTCCACAATGTTATGTGGATAGTTGATATGATGGTAGACGCTTGGCCTGTGGACCGACGCGTGGGTCAGTAGCGTGGGAGCTGTGTACGGGAGGAGGCATGTATTAAGTTAAATAATTGGTTATTGTTAATTTAGCCCATTCAGAGTTTGATTTCCTGGTTAGATGATTTTGTATTCTCTCAAATAAGTTTTTATGTGCTGGTGATATTGCTCATTGCTCAATAAGGATTTTATTTTAATATTGCATGATAAAGAATATTTCTGGCTTTATTACGTACCATTTAAATGTTATGTTTGTCCCCCTTAGCATAAATATATTGTTCCCCATTTTATGCAGTGAAGTATCAATACCCCTAGACAATTGTTGGCAAGGCCGATTTAATATTATTTTTAACACTGCTGGGAGAAGAACCTTATTTAGTCTCAAGGGTGGTAACAGTTGCCTATTACCACACTTATATAAAGTAGTGTCACTTTCACGCAGGATACAAGCGTTTGCAGTGTTCACAAACTCCAGTGTTTCCACCATCCAGTACCTTGTCCACTCGTACTGGCAAATTCACCTTTTACGTGGGCCAGTCCACCGACACTGTATCACGAGAGGAATGAGCAACGAGGAAAGGATAAAGGAGCTGAACCTCACATGCCTGGAAAACATAAGAGTAAGGGGAGACATGTTAACCACCTACAAAATTCTCAGGGGAATTGACAGGGTGGACAAAGACAAACTCTTCAGCACGGGAGGGACACGATCAAGGGGACACAGGTGGAAATTTAGTACCCAGATGAGCCACAGAGACGTTAGAACGAATTTTTTCAGTGTCAGAGTACTTAATAAATGGAATGCACTAGGAAGTGATGTGGTGGAGGCTGACTCCATACACAGTTTCAAATGTAGATATGATAGAGCCCAGAAGGCTCAGGAATCTTTTCACCAATTGATTGACAGTTGAGAGGCGGGACCAAAGAGCCAAAGCTCAACCCACGCAAGCACAATTAGGTGAGTACGAGGTGCCTACACCCCACTTTCACTCTCCAGCTACTGGAGAGTGAAAGGCATAGGACATCAGCTACACACTGATAGGGGTCTCAAACTCAATCACACAGAGGTAGCTAACACCTGGCAGAAGCCTCTAGCAACCTGTTAGCAGCACTTCACGATGAGCGCCTCACTGTCGTCCGATACTCTTCTAAGCCAATCCCGGGGTACTTCTGTTGGACATTTCCAACAAATATTTTCATCCCTAATACAATAGGATGCATTTCCTGTATTAGGCGTCATAATCATTTAATACTTATTTACTAATCCTTAATACAATAGGATGTATTTCCTGTATTAAGCTTATTGATTAACTAACACTACTAATCCGTAGTTTAGTGATATAGAATTCATTACATTATGATGTGGAGTGTCATGTAATTTTCCTTAGAATCGCGGAAATGTTGCGTCAGGCAGCTAACCACTGGGGACATTTCATATTAAGATATCGAATAGAAACTAGTTGACCAGACCACACACTAGAAGGTGAAGGGACGACTACGTTACGGTCCGTCCTGTACCATTCTCAAATCGATTATCAAGACAATCGACTTGAGAATGGTCCAGGACGGACCAAAACGTCGTCGTCCCTTCACCTTCTTGTGTGTGGTCTGGTCAACATATTTTAGGCACGTTATTGTGACTCATCTTTTGCAGTAGAATCTAGTATTATTTTGCCTTTTTATTAACTATAATAATTTATTAATAGATTCAATTTCGTTAGTAAATTTATTCTGTTACTGGAAATAATTTATGCAGCCACGATTTTCTGTATCAGTGACCTGAATGATAAACTGTATCTTCACTCCAGACCTTTTCTCGTTCATTAATATCGTATAAATTAATTGACTGCATCACGAGAAAATAATTGATGCCACATAATACCTTTATTATGTGGCATCGCATTTCCTTCCATATAATTTATGCTCGGAACCCCTACTGGGAGCTATGCACATGCACTATGTTTGAGCAGCCTGGTTCAACCTTAACGCCGAGCGGACGTCTGGACACCTCCGCTTGGGAGCCGCCTGATCACTTCTTGTTTTCGCGTTTTGGCTTTGCTACTGCCGTTTGGCATCCCTATTCAACGGTCCGGTTGTACGACGCCTGGCGCACATATCGTCTTGGGTCATGGGATTGTTGATAGATTTTTCTTTGCGTGTTCTGGCTGGTTCTCCCGGCGGGGTGACGGTGTTCAGGGGCCGGCTTGGCCGAGAGGTGGCGGGTCTTGGTGGGATCCTGGTGTGCCCTCAGCTGTGGTGGGTGGCCGGCTTTTGCTCTGCCGGGGACACTGGATGACTTTTTGCGTTGTAGTTGGGGGCCGAGTTTTGGTTTTGCTACCTGGTGTTCTCTATGTGTGGCGGGGCCGGTGCTTGTCACCCTGAGGGACTCCAGGGACTCCCCAATCATCTGCCGGTCTGTGCTTTTATTTGCTGTATTGCATATTAGTTTATAGTGTTTGGCGTCACTTGTTTCGCGATTTGGCTTGATGTTCCACCTTTCCTGGCTTCGCGATTAACCCTTAACGGGTATGTTGACTAGACCACACACTAGAAGGTGAAGGGACGACGACGTTGGGTCGTCGTCCCTTAACCAGTGTTAAGGGATGCGCCCCGGTCATACCCTTAACGGGTACGCCGGGGCGCATCCGATCCCACGATCGTCGTCGCCCCTAAATCAACAACAACATACCTTTGAGCAGGAAGGGGAGAAAGACTGGCTGGCGACACCATAACTTTGGAGCGTGTCTGAGCTGACCGAATTCGTCTTCCTAGATAGTCATCCAAGCCTCTACGGAAACCTACAAAACGCGGCAGCTTTATCTCATCACAGACACCGTGCCCGGATAGTAGTTTGTCCTTATCTTGTTTTCTAGTGGCCACATTAAACATCTTAGGTAGGACAGTGTGTCGTTAGGACGCGAGCCCAAAATACCAAAATCGTGAGTTGCCTTTCACTCCGCTATTCATAATACTTTAATTGAATATTAGTGGAATCATACATTCTCTAACAGAATTTATATTTAACTCGTCTTTCAGCTGGGGAATCAACTCAAGTAAGGTGAAACTTACTCGACGGTCACGTGCTTCCAGCTGAAGCCTGTTGAAACGCGAATCTAGGTGACCAGCATATGCATACTGATCGTTTACTTCTTTGCATCAAACAGCTAAACTGTTTTTTATCGTTTAGTAGATAGATCTTAATGTTAATTTATCTCATTGATAACACTTTCTTGCACTTCCAAATTTATATGTGTGAATATTTTATTAATCATTAATATGTAGCAATATTCATAAACATGCATTTACTATATTTATCATGTCTACAATTTATTATTCACATGCATTATGTAGACTAACCTCATAAAGACCCCTCCAAAAAAAATGTGTCATGGGAAGATGGTTCTAGAATGCAAAGAGTTTTACAGTCATTGCAGAATAGAATATTAGAATTTATTATATTTAATCATAGAAATCCATAAGCCACTGGTTCTCTCATTTAGAATAGAATTCTGGTCCTTCGAGCTATTTTAGAATTATATATTATTTTGCATTCATAGAATTAAACATTTATCAGTATTAACAAGAACCAGATTTCCCCACTTATTTTCTGGTCCATCGAAACGGACCAATCAGTTTATTTAAATTCACACCGGTACTCAGACCACATTTTCTGGTCGACTTCGAACCGGATGAACCACATTTAATATTAAAATCTATGATTAGTCGAATATAGCCAGACGTTGGGTTATCTACAATTCATTGATCATTTATCATCCCTGATATTATTATACTTTAATTGGGAAGTATTGTCAGGTGCTATGATATAATCATAGAATTTACGGCAGTTACATATTTGCCACTCGAATAGAATTCACGGCAGCATATCTGCCACATGCATAGAATTTATGGCAGCATATCTGCCACACGTATAGGATTTAGGGCAATTACATATCTGCCACACACATATAATCATTTATAATAGTAGAATACTTGTGACATATATAATCAGTTGTATATACTCAAAAATTATATAAAACAAAAACATAGCACTATCCTGAATGTCGGAAAATCCGACACCATTATTAATAATACATGCAATTGCAGATAATATTGCTGCCATTGTACAAACAAGTTACCCATAGAAAATGTGACTTGTAGTGGAATTTTTCGTCTATAGAAAACAGGATATCATTGCCACATACTATTATAATTCACCAGCTATTGTGTTGGAATTATTCTTAAATACATTAGTCTTTGGACTTTTACCATCATAAAAACACCTCATTTTAATTAACTTAATTATTAGTAGCAAAATAGAGTAAATGTGACTTTTCCATCACTTACTGATATTTGGACAATGTAAGCCAGGAGCATCAGTAGTAGGGAGTGGTCAGCCATTGTTACTAACCCTCAAACGCTAGGGGCCCAAATGGAATTCACACTCACAGGCGCAACAAAAAAAAAATCCAAAATATTCTTTCGTCTTATAGAAGTGTTTATTTTTGTTCCCTGATCACGGAAAAAATAACAAAAAAATCGTAGGTGGCATATTTTAGCCGCAGTAGGGTAGGGAAGTGTGGCAAAAAAGGGGCGTTGGCAGAGCCTTCGCCAGACGAGGTCTGCTCCGCCCGAGCTGTCAGAAGCAGTTGCCACAAATATATTATTACCTAATTATTTCAATGTCTCTGATTGATTTTTTCTTAGTTTTTTTGCAGTAATATTATTCCATACAGTGAATTGTGGTATATTTATATTATAAAATGTGTGAACCATCGCTGTACTCAAAATTATGGTGTGCATATAAGTGATTCTATTATTATGTTCATAAAACAATAAACAAATAGTTTTGCTGTTGTTACACTATATACACAGGTTATATATAAGTATCTGCATGTTTTGTTCACCATAACGAACTACTAAGTTGGTCTTGTGAGTCAAAAAGCAACTAGGAGTGGCCACCACACACCAGTGAGCCACTCACTGCCACTCCCTCCCTCAACACCACCTCACTCACCCTCATTCTCCTCCCACAATACTGTTTTTGCATTTATTCACTATACACAGACGTTATATATACTCATTTACATGTTTGTTCACCATAACTGTACATCTAAGCTTGTATGGTGAGTAAAGCCACAAAGACGTAGCTACTCACACAGTCAGCTGATCGGCGGCCGCCCTCAAGGCCAGACGCACTAATATTTCTCCTCCAACAATATTGGTTGTTGTGTTATTACACTATATACACACATTATATATAAGTATCTACCTGTTTTATTCACCATACTTGTACAAATAAGCTGGTATGGTGCCCAAAGACCATAGTGGCTTCAGTAAACAACATGCCAAGTCGTGCAGACGACGCTCCTCCTTCACCAAAATGGCGGATCCCAACCTACTCCTCTCGCTGTTATCTTACACTATACACACGTTATATATAAGTATCTACATTTGTGTTCACCATAGCGAACCACTAAGCTGGTATGGTGAGTGCAGTCAATAAATGGTGGCCACACACAGCCAGAAGACGAAGCCCACAACCCTCCCTCTACAGCCGTACTCCTCCCTCCATCGAGCACAGCGATAAATATCACCACAATCACGCTGTTATCAGAATCCTGGTCAGTTTTATCAAAGTCAGGGGTCTTCAGTAATACTATCACTGCTAAATAATAGCAGTATCATTTATATTATGGCATTTGTAGGCGATGCTGTGGTCACAAGCTGAACAGCGGTGCTGTGAGCTCGTGCTGCGTGCGCCAGCCTTGGTGGCTGGCTGAATACTGACGCTCTCACACCCAAGAATGTTGGGCTGGATTTTTTTCTAGGTGGCATCTGGCAACTATCAGTCGTGGCTGTACTATAGCTGCCCCTATCCCAGGCGGGGCGTTTAAATTATACCGCTAGACACGAAATCATTTATAAATGATGTGCGCGGTTTCGGTTTTGTCACTGATATCATTTATATATGATATGCGTGGTTTGAGGGTTAAGACCACAGAGTCGCAGCGAGCAAATTCGGCTCCTATCGTTTCTCATGGAAGAAGTGTTATGGAAACCAAAGGTCTTCCATCATCAACACGCAGTCAACAATAAACAAGCTAAGTGTTCTACCGAAACCCGTTTATCTAATCATTTTTGGCCATTAATTAATGTTGGTAGATAGGGCGAACCGGTTAGAATGCGAACTCACCTCATACTAAAGGTATTAAGCCTTGTCCTTATTATAATATACAGTGTTTTCTCTGATATACCTGTCATATATTAGGATTCTGGCTTTATAGTTAGCGCCCTTGGACAGGATAAGAAGAGGAAGCAAGACTTGGTACATCAGTTACTGGGTGACGGAAGCCGTAGTCTCAAAATAGGATAATTTGGTGTCTACATCCTAGTTATACCTGGTGGACTAAGCCTGCTGTATAATAAGATAAGGAACCTCCTCAATGTATACTAATATATGTAGTTAATACTGTATTTTGATTAGCTGCATATATATAAATTCAATATAAACCCCCCTAATGTGTATGGATCGATTTGTGAGATTATTGTAGAAATACAGTCCACTTAACATCATACTAATTGCTATCGAAGTATATAAATTAACGTACATATAAATTCTATATAAATTCATATAAATTAAATATAAATAAATCTCACAGGTCGGTTCCCACACTGAATTTGCACTATTTGCATCAGTATTGTATTTTAAGCCAACCCATAGTGGTAGGTTTTAGACTTGAATTGTACTAAGGTGTGTACAACTCTAGCCTAACTCATTATTCTTAGCTAACCTAGATAGGTAGGATTACTAGAAGACTAGTATTGCACCAGGCAGTACAGCCCAGTCAACATTATTAATGTGCAAACCCATGTCAGGATAGGACTTATTATTATTTAGCACAAATTGTTTTACTATATCTTATTATAATTTACTGTGTATTTTTGAGTGTTACTGATGTGTCACTACCCATCCAATGCTGATAATGATGAACTGAGCCTAGGAAAATCATGTAGAGACACCAAAGTACTACTCAAATATTAGCTATTTACTATTAGGTAAGTAAGCTAACCTCTATGTGAGGTAGGATTAACATAGCCTAAATAAGAAATTGGATATTAGGCTATCCATAACCGTACTGGTTCCACGTATGTATGAATCAGTACCCTAGTTATATCACATCCCAGCCTAACTCAAAAACTGTGCATCAGCCAAAATGTCCTGCAACAGTGAATTGTATCATAGAACGTACTTGCAGTTATGTTGAGTTATGTCCAGAGAGGACATAACTCAACAGCTAGATAAGTGTGGTCAGCTAGTTCAGTCAGGTGTCATAGCCAGAGTACTGAAAGACCGTACAGAAGCAGTTAAACAAACGTTATAGAGAACAAATGGGGCTGCAGATAATTATCTCAGAGTCCTCTTACAACAGAATGCTGAGCCGGATCAGCTAGATACCTTCCGTGCCGAGATGGAGAATTTTGAGGAGGATGTACATAAACGTCTGAGTGATTTGGGAAATTATCAGGCTGAGCCTTGATACGGAGTAGATCCTTACACTGGATCAATAATAGAGGTTCAAACTTCATTCTCAACAGTCTCATCTAATACAGCTTCACTCAACACTACTTTAACAGAAACTGAGCAGTTTTCTGAGAATTTATCCACGAGTTCTATGGATTCTGAGAACTCAGTGCATGAGGCTACTGAATCATTATGTCTCCCAAATGTACCTAAGGGTGAAACTGAAACTGAATCAGAAGCCGAAGCTGAAATTAAAGGCTGAAGCTGAATCAGTAATTTTGAATCAGAATAGTGATGGTCTTAAGGATAAAGAAAGGACTATCATAAATCTCGTATGCCAGTTATTAGATATATAGCCATCAGGAGAATACCATCCTGACTATGCAGGATATGATAGAAGTTTTGCATTTAGTCATGAAAAAGAGACAAGCAAACCAGGCGCTTGTAGCCTATTCCAAATCTACAGAAAATGTACCCACATCAGATTCCTTAACTGAATGTCCTAAAGTGACACAGTCTTTAGGTAATAAGGGTACTAATAATTCATCTTGCTTTAATAGGTCGAACACTGATTTATCAGTGAGACCTAATAGTACAACAGGTACTCCTAAGAAACAAAAAAGCAAGCATATGCAAGCAGCAAAACCTTCACAACCTGTAGTTGCAGTTTCACCTAAACCGGTGCCCTTTAAACGAGCTGTAGGTCGAGGGTTATGTGTGTTTTGTCATCAAGATCATTCCTCATTTAAATGTACACGTTATCCTAATAGAGACACGCAAGTCAGACGACTCAAGCAGCTACACAGATGTACCAGGTGTCTCAAACTGCATAATGCAACCAGCTGTGAGACCACATTGAACACATGCAATAGGTGTCGAAGGGGCCAGCATCATGCTGCACTTTGCAAGCATACTAAATGAAAGTATTCAAACTCCAGGGTTAGAGATAGAAAACCTACCAAAGTACAGTGTTGCAAGGTGCGACAAAATAACAGCATGAACGCTCATCCAGTCAGCCTTTATAAACCTGTAGTCCATACGTCACCCAAAGCTGTGGACTCCTGCATCTGCTACAGGAAGGAGATCTTGTCTATTCTGCCAAGAAAATCCTACCATTTATCAGTGTCAAGCCCTTCCTGATCGTGTTACTAGGATAAAGCGCCTCAAGGATAACGCCAAGATAACGTCTGACCACACGTGCACCAAGTGCTTGATGCAACATGATCCTAATACCTGCACCACCCCATTACACATATGTAACAGGAGCCATCAGGATCAACATCATTCCGCATTATGTGGAGTTCATAGGGCCAAATCGCCTAAACTCCAGATGGAACAAGGTACTTCCACCACTGTGCAGTGCTGCAAAGTACGACAAGAGGCTAAGGTACTTAATGCCAAGTCTCATAGTAATGCCGTATTAACTACTGCACAACTACAATTAATAACAAGAAACCAGAATCACTACAAGAGTCTATTCGACCAGGGATCACTGAGAACGTTCATCACTCGACAAGCAGCTAACAAGTTGAAACTTAAACCCTTGTGTAAGATGACATTGAACATAGCAAGATTCCGAACAGATACAGGGCCTCAAGAATATGAAGTAGTACAACCACTAGTACGCCTGGGCGGGTATGTCCGTCCTTTCCAGGCTATAGTAGTTGACCACATCCTTCTTGACCTGAATGCCAAGGTGTAGGAGACACAGCCAGATTTTTGCAGCAAAATAGAATCAAACTGGCTGACACCAAGATAACGTCTGACCATCTCACCAATGTAGATATATTCGTAGGGGCAGACGATTATTATCAGTTCATTACTGGAACCACAACCCACCCCACCAGGGAATGAACTTGTTGAATTCAGCAGGCTACTTACTTACAGGTATAATCTTTAACCTGAAAAAGCGTATGTCAGCTGACAACCAACATTAATTTCAGATTGAGTCTGGTACAATTAGTACTAGCCGAGTTAGTTTCCATGGATCTCAGTGGATAAATCAGTGATTAGCAGCCTAAACCGGTTCATGTCACAGCGACAATGTCACTGACCTCCCCTGTAGACCCAGAACTATTCTCGACAGTAATAATTGTCACATTCAGTCCTCATAGCATCTCACCGTATCGCATCACATCTTATTGTATTTTAGTATCTTAGGTAAATCTTCTAGAGAAGACTGCATTTATATCAAGTCGTTTGGACTAAGATTTAGTAATCCACTTAATGTGATACACCTGCAGGGATGTATCAGTTTTGTTTGACCTCCATCTTCTAGTCTCTGCCCACAATCAACCTTAGAGACAGTTTGAAGAGGTATCTTAGCACAAGCAAAATTGAACCTTGCAATAGCCTGTAAGTGAACATTTACCAGAAGACTATTAGTAGTGAAACAAGTTGTTTCTCTAAACAGAATAAACTCATCTCATCCTTTAAGTTATCATGTGCTTAGTTATATCTCCAGAGTGTTATAGTACTGTAACTTAATGTGAATAACCGTGCAGGTTTACTACTCATTCAGAATCTTTAGGTTGCTATACGTGTTTAATATACCTCAAGTGAGTTATAGCACTGTAGCCTAATGTATATAATTCGCATTTACCCTCTACTTAGGTACATTGGGGAACATTAGTTAGGGTCAGCTGAGTGCAAGTTAAATCTGTACTCACTAAAAGCATACCACTGACTGCATTTATTGAGTCTGATACTCATATACTCAGGTCTCTACTTTATCTAGAATTTAGCTAGGATAGGAAATT
>WNGS01167116.1:230258-242030 GCA_020271785.1 Procambarus virginalis | reverse complement strand
GTTGCAGATATGTAACTGCCGTAATTCTATACGTGTGGCAGATATGCTGTCGCAGATTCTATGCGAGTGGCAGATATGTTGCCATAAATTCTATGCGAGTGGCAGATATGCTGCCGTAAATTCTATCCTAACACCTGACAATATTCCCTAATTAAGGAGTATAATGTTAACAGGGATGATAAATGATTAATGAATTGTAGACAGCCTAACTTCTGGCTATATTCTACTAATTATAGATTTTAATATCAAATATGGTTCATCCGGTTTGAAGTCGACTAGAAAATATGTCGGTCTGAGTACCGGTATGAATTTAATAAACTGATTGATCTGGTTTGGTGAGGACCAGAAAATATGTGGGGAAATCAGGTTCTAGTTTAATACTTATAAATGTATAATTCTATGAATGCAAAATAATATAATTCTAATATAGCTCGAAGGATCAGAATTCTATTCTAAATAAGAGAACTAGTGGCTTATGGATCTCTATGATTAAATGTAATAAATTCAAATATTCTATTCTGCAATGAACCGTAAAATTATATACATTCTAGAGCCATCTTCCCATGACAGATTTTTTGGGGGACTCCTATGAGGTTATTCCAAATAATGCATGTGTATGAATATTGGTACATAATAACAACTATTAAAATATTCACACATAAATTTGGAAATGCAAGAAAATGTTATCAATGAGATAAATTAGCATTAAGAAATATCTACTAAACAATAAAAAACAGCTTAGCTGTTTGATGCATAGAGGTAACAATACTTATGCGTATGCTTTTTCCCTAGAATCGTGTTTCATCAGGCTTCAGCTGGAAGCACGTGAGCGTCGAAGAAGTTTCACCTCACTTGAGTTGATACCCCAGCTGAAAGACGAGTTAAATATAAATTCTGTTGGAGAATGTATGACTCCACTAATATTCATGTAAAGTAATATGAATAGTGGAGTGAAAGGTAACTCACGATTTGAAAATTGAGGGCTCGCCTCCTATCGACATACTGTCCTATCTAAGATGTTTATTGTGGCCACGAGAATATAAATAGGAACAAACTAGTATGCCGGACACGGTGTCTGTGATGCGATATAGCTGCCACGTCTCGTAGGTTTCCGTAAGTGCTTGGATAACTATCTAGGAAGATGAATTCAGCCAGCTCAGACACGCCTCCCAAAGATGGCGTCGGTTGCCAGTCTTTCCTCTCTGCTCGAAGGTAGCGCATGCACATAGCTCCCAGCAGGGGGTTCCGAGCATAAATTATATGGAAGGAAATGCGTTATGACGAATATTTACGTAATAATAAAGGTATTATGTGGCGACAATTTTTTTCTCGTGATACAGTCAATTAATTTAGACGATATTAAATAAACGAGAAAAGGTATGGAGTGAAGATACAGTTTATCATTCAAGTCACTGATACAGCAAATCGTGGCTGAATAAATTAATTCCAGTAACATAATAAATTTACTAACGAAAAGTGAATCTATTAATAAATGATTAGTCTTAATAAAAAGGCAAAATAAGGCTAGATTCTATTCGATATGTTAATATGAAATGTTCCCGGTGGCTAGCTGACTGACTCAACCTTTCCACGATTCTAAGGAAATTACATGACACTCCACATCCTAATGCAATGAATTCTATATCACTAAACTATGGACAAGTAGTGTTAGTTAATTATGACACTCAGTACTACAATACATCCCATTGTATTAAGGAGTAGTAAATGAGTATTAAATGATTATGAAGCTTAATACAGAAAATAAATCCTATTGTATTAGGGATGAGAATAACTGTTGGAAATTTCCAACTCATCTTACTGAGAATAAACTCTACAGTCATAAACAGATATTTTAGACTATACTTTTAAGTATAAATTCTCAAACGAGTATATGTTTATATATAAGTAACTAAAAGATTCCATTACCCCGGCTACCTGAGACTTAATCATTAATTACCCGTGCAACCCCTCCCTCCGCCACGTCACCAGTTCCTACCTAACACCCCCCTCCCACTCCTCCCCTGCCAGACGCCGCCGCCGAGTCTAGCGTCGTAATATCAAGTCAGCCTCTCCTCCCCCCTACCCTCAGCCCCCAGCCAACCTTACCTCACACTCCCTCATCGTTCTCTCATATTCCCGAACAGCTATTTATGTGGCATTTTTTAAACATCGTAATGTTTAGACATCCTTTTTGCACAAAAACACATATCAGATCTGTTTTTCGCAGGTTCAGACCATCCGAGACATCTCAATATAATCTTCAACACTTAAGCCACTAAGTTGTCCTGAGGCGCTCAACACCTGAGTCATTCAACTACCTGCAAGCGATCCGTCAATCATTGCAAGCGTTCACCACCGTAATAATTTATATATTCAATAGGCATTAATAAAAATGTATTTGTTTATTTATATTTTATTTATTCAATTTTGGTTTAGACAAGTTATAAACAAATTTTTTAATCCCAGTATTCGCCAAACAATATTGTTAATTATAAAAATCACTAAAACACTCGTTCAGGGGCACACTAAACGCTAATATGGTCATTCAGTTGCCCCTCAGACCGATATATATAAATTAGTCATATATAAATTTATATATAGTCATATATAAATTTTAGTAATATCTAAATTATTTAGTCATATATAAATTATTTATTTAGTCATATAAATTATTTATTTAGTCATATATAAATTTATATATATATGACTATATATATATAGTCATATATAAATTTAACTGAAATTTAAACCAATGTATTTCAGACGTAGTAAAATACAATAATTTACTTACCGAACTCTAGCGCTTGTCCAGCCTTACTTAAATTAAATGTTACAACTCTATCAATACCTTAACAATTTCCCTAAAATTTAACATCGCTCTATTTCAAACGTTATAAAACACGATAATTTAGTCACCGAGCTCCAGCACCTGTTCCCATATTATTCACATGTCGTAGATTCAACACTAAGAGAGCAATTTCCCCTGAAATTTAAACCCGCTGTATTTTTTATATAGTACAATGCAACAATTTAACTCAGAGCTCCAGCTCCTGTTCCCGCCTTAGACCCCTGTCATAGATTCAATACTAACAGACCAATTCCCCTGAAATCGAAACCTGCTGTATTTCAGACATAGTACAATAGATCCAAACAATTACCGAGCTCCAACTCTCGTCCCCACCTTAGTTCATTTGTACAAGTTCTTTAGTACCAGGTCAATTTTCCCGAAATTTAAAGCAAACATACTTCTAAGTAAATAAAGAAAAAAATAGTGTTACAGAACTCTTGCTCTCGTCCCCAGCCTTCGCTCATTTGTACAAGTTCTTTATTATCAGACCAAATCCCCTGAGATTTAAGATCACTATATTTGTACCGTAGTAAAATAAATCAAGACTTTTACCAAGCTCCAATTTCTGTCCTCTGCCTTAAAATTATTTCAGATCAAGACGCTCTCCAGTATATCAAAGTAAACATATCCTGTCCTTCAATACCCTTTTTCACTCAGCTATATAAATAAGCACTAACGAGCTAATATTTACCATGTCTGTTCGCACCTTACCTTCAATACCCTTTGTTTACTCAGCTATGTAATAATCACACCTTACCCTTTCCCACCCTTACCTTCCCATCCCTTACCTCCTACCGCCCCTTGCCTTCCCCCTATCTTACCACCCCCAACTCTCTATCGCCCTTATCTCCCCACACCCTTTTCCTTCCCTCTTCACCTTCTCCTTTACCTTTTCATCCCTTACCTCCCGCTTCACCTCGCCCATTCCCCAACTTATCCAAACCTTCAATAATCCTACTGTATTGGTATATTTTCTCTATATTCACTGTGTTTTTTGCATTCTCTTCTACGTTTTCTGTGTTCACTCCATGTTCTGCAAATGTTCACAGCATGTTCAGTTCATATTTTACACCAATTTTCTCTGTTTCTGACATTTTCCCTGTATGTTCATTGTTTTCTTCGTCATGTTTTCATGTTCATCACATGTTCTCTGTACAACTTTTATACTGAGAGAGTGTTTGTAAGTGGAAATAAATGAAATTGGTATAAGGAATTGAGCTCGGACAATTTCCAAGAATTTTCTTTATTCTTTAACCTTTATTCCTGCCGTGATATTCAACTAGGTCGCCTGAGGAAGGACTTGCTTAGCTAACACACCAGTGTAGTAAGCAGCTCATTCCACATTCTGGGACCATATATGAACAATTGACTAGGCACGAGCAAACGCCGAAACCCCAATAAAATTGAAATCCCCCCCACTTGGGCCGACGACCTTCGCCATTCGCCAAAGCGAATCTAACGAGTAGGTCCTGGGCTCTCACAACAATAATTTATTGTTGTGTGGTGCCGTATATTTGGTCCAAAACTCTGAATCAGTCTCAATTTTTGTAGTCGAGTGTGTCAGAACACTTGCATAACAAATTATAATGTGTGTGGTGTAACGAAAAGACAGTGTTAAACATAACAACTTAGTTTATTCAATAAAGTACTAACTACTACAACAAAACAAAAAGAAATATCAATGACGTTACTCGAAATCCTTCCTGTGCCACTATCAATGACAGCTAGACACCAGTCCCTCGGACTGCATAATGAAGTAACTCGAACATAAGCGTGAACACAGAGGAATCAACAAGAAACAACAGCTAACAGATCTATAATCACAATTACAATAAATGACACAGTGGGTTCTGAAACACGTCTCCAGTAACCTCCTACTGTTCTACACCTGCAATGGCGGTTGCACTGCATTCAAATCAGTAGCCTTTCAATGACATCAATGACTAATGGGTTCACTGGCAACTCCAGCACCCTTCCACAAGTTAATCCTTACGTTACACTCCGTCCCACGGACGATCTACAATCAATAGCAATTTGATTTATGTTAGTAACAAAATAACATTTACGTTTAATTTAATAACTCTTACAACTGTCACTAGTAACACGGAAATTACACAACACTCTACCCGTCGAGCATTCAGTGAGAAAATCCCATTAATCCCTGTACTACCAGACAGCTGATTAATCTCTTTACTAGTTACGTTAATTTATGTTAATCGATTACTAATCACTCAGCGATGGTAAACTCTGATTTACAATGTCCAACGTGCTAAGAGAACGGTAATCACTCGCGATTACCTTTAGAGTAATTAATTACTATCCTCAAGATCAACAATTAAACAATTATATACGCAACCTTTCACACTGGCTTAGCAATTTACATTAAGGTATGAATCCCGTCTAAGCCTTCCATACTCAGACCAATTCATCCTGCTATACGAACTTTATAGTTTCTTTTTGCTCTCCTTATCTCTTTTTTTAACATTTCTAACCAGCTGTGCGAATTCTTGTTCTAAACTGACTTCCCCATTCTTAATCCTTTTGTACCAAGTTCTCTTCCAATAAAGTTTTTCAGATCCTTTGTTATCCATTTCGGGTCATTTGTACTTGATCTATTCAATTTGTAAGGTACATTAGGGGATCACCTCCCACGGCACTCATGCCTGTAACTTGCACCTTGGTCACCCTCTTAGTCTTAAGCCTAGTGCTGCGCGGGCACTTAGCTGCTCGGTGACCTGTCATGTTGCATGTGCAGCACCTGGGTCCCTTAACCTTGGGTTTCTGTTGGCTACCCTTAGATTTACTTTCTCTAGATTTGGCTCCCTTACTTGGAGCTTGAGCAAGCTGTTCAACCTTCGTCACACATCGATCTAGGTATGCATCCCTAGGATCGATCTTTTCCTCTCTTGGCAATAGAGGAGGTATCTCTACTTTCAGCGCCTGTACCTCTGAGCTTGGCGCAGCAGGAGGGGTTTGACTTCCCGTCCTTGCCTGGGATTGCACTCTTGCAATTTTCAATCTAGTCAACCTATCATGGTGGGCATTCCACATGATTTCCTCCAGGGGTTGTTCAGTCCCCCTCCTGAGAGGTTTATCCGGTATTTGATTTACTTCTTCTAACGAAACGTTTCTGTGGCCCAAGGAATCAGTCCTTAGCCTGAGCTGGGGTCGCGACTCCCCTTCCTTTTCCTGGGGTGGACTCAATCCCACACTCTCTGTCATATCGACTGTACCACGGTCGGCTAGGGGAACTCCCTTGTCCCCTAGATCACTTCTGTTTGCTTCTTCTGGCAGCATCCGCTGTACCCAGACTCTATGGTTCTCGAAAAACGCCCAACTTTCCTCGTCTGTGAGAATGTCTGCACCCCTTGGCAGTTCACCATACCAAGCCAGGTAAACTCTCTCGTACCAATACTTATATATACCATCCATTCTGTGAGTGTGGTGTGTGCGTACCTAATTATGCTAACCGACAACAAACACACCCGCAACAATATTGTTCTGCAATGTTCTGCACACCGTTCTTCCTAGGTTTCTCGACTTGATGAGTCTAACTTTTCTGAGTATGAACCAAAAGTCTACAGCCCCACGTTGGATGACATGTTGTGAGAGTTTGTAAGTGGAAATAAATGAAATTGGTATAAGGAATTGAACTTGGAAAATTTCTAAGAATTTTCTTTATTCTTTAACCTTTATTCCTGTCGTGATATTCAATTAGCTCGCCTGAGGAAGGACTTGCTTAGCTAACACACCAGTGTAGTAAGCAGCTCATTCCTCATTCTGGGACCATATATGAACAATTCACTAGGCGCGCGCAAACGCCGAAACCCCAATAAAATGAAAATCGCCCCCCACTTGGGCCGACGACCTTCGCCATTCGCCGAAGCGTATCTAACGAGTAGGTCCTGGGCTCTCACAACAATATTTTATTATTGTGTGGTGCCGTATATTTGGTTCAAAACTCTGAATCAGTCTCAATTTTTGTAGTAGAGTGTGTCAGAACATTTACATAACAATAATAATGTGTGTGGTGTAACGAAAAGACAGTGTTAAACATAACAACTTAGTTTATTCAATAAAGTACTAACTACTACAACAAAACAAACAGAAATATCAATGACGTTACTCGAAATCCTTCCTGTGACACTATCAATGACAGCTAGACACCAGCCCCTCGGACTGCATAATGAACTAACTCGAACATAAGCGTGAACACAGAGGAATCAATAAGAAACAAGAACTAACAGATCTATAATCACAATTACAACAAATGACACAGTGGGTTCTGAAACACGTCTCCAGTAACCTCCTACTGTTCTACGCCTCAGTGCAGTCTGCACCTGCAATGGCGGTTGCAATGCACTCAAATCAGTAGCCTTTCAGTGACATCAATGACTAATGAGTTTACTGTCAACTCCAGCAACCCTTCCACAAGTTAATCCTTACGTTAACACTCCGTCCCACGGACGATCAGCAATCAAAAGCAATTTTATTTACGTTAATAACAAAATAACATTTACGTTAATTTAATAACTCTTACAACTGTCACTAGTAATGCGGAAATTACACAATACTCTACCCGTCGAGCATTCAGTGAGAAAATCCCATTAATCCCTGTACTACCAGACAGCTGATTAATCTCTTTACTAGTTACGTTAATTTATGTTAATCGGTTACTAATCACTCAGCGATGGTAAACTCTGATTTTCAATGTCCAACGTGCTAACAGAACGGTAATCACTCGTGATTACCTTTAGAGTAATTAATTACTATCCTCAAGATCAATAATTAAACAAATAAATACCCAACCTTCCATTCAGGCTCAGCAATTTACATTAAGGTATGAATTCCGTCTGAGCCTTCCGTATTCAGACCAATTCAGGTGGCTAATAACAGTAATTAGGCACCACGTTTACGTTATTCTAAAATGACGTTACTCCTCCCACGAGTCAATCAAGACCCGGTACATCCGGACAGATAAATAACGACGTTAAGGTAATGGCACAATGGAGCCTTCGTATGAGTCGATTAAACAAGGATCGAGGTTAATTACTTTGATTTCCTGAAACACGTCAATTACCTGGCCCACTGACCGTAAATTACGACAGACAATACTCTAATTCTTATCTGGCTTATGGTTAGGATCCTTGAGACTACCGTAGCTGCTTTGCAGGAAAGTAAATTAACCCAAACGTATTCTACGTTACTCAAATTGTCAAAGAACAAATTCTCTTAAAGCAATGGACGTTCCCTTGGTTACGTTATATTAATTGCCTCGCAATCACCTCACTGAATACTGGACTTCGATGTCCTACCAGATAAACAGGAGAATATAAAACCCAAGTACTCGTCTACAGCCGAGTTCACCCACGACAATGACAAATCACACTAACAAATCACAGTGATTTACGTTACAATCCGGTTGCAATGACAATACTGCAGAACATAGTAAAATAACATACAGGACATGAACCCTCTAGAGCACTGCCCCACAATGACTTTCCTGAACTGCAATCACATAAGAACATAAGAACAAAGGTAACTGCAGAAGGCCTATTGGCCCATACGAGGCAGCTCCTATTTATAACCACCCAATCCCACTCATATATATATGTCCAACCCATGCTTGAAACAGTCGAGGGACCCCTCCTCCACAATGTTACGCGGCAATTGGTTCCACAAATCAACAACCCTGTTACTGAACCAGTATTTACCCAAGTCTTTCCTAAATCTAAACTTATCCAATTTATACCCATTGTTTCGCGTTCTGTCCTGTGTTGATACTTTCAATACCTATTAATATCCCCTTTGTTATGTCCATTCATCCACTTGTAAACCTCAATCATGTCACCCCTAGCTCTTCGCCTTTCCAGTGAATGCAAATTAAGCTTTGTTAATCTTTCTTCATATGAAAGATTTCTAATTTGGGGAATTAACTTAGTCATCCTACGCTGGACACGTTCAAGTGAATTTATATCCATTCTATAATATGGCGACCAAAACTGAACTGCATAATCTAAATGGGGCCTAACCAGAGCAAGATATAGCTTGAGAACCACACCAGGTGTCTTGTTACTTACGCTGCGATTAATAAATCCGAGTGTCCTATTTGCCTTATTACGAACATTTATGCATTGATCCTTTTGTTTTAAATTCTTACTAATTATAACTCCCAGATCCCTTTCGCAATCCGACTTCGCAATCTCAACACCATCTAGCTCGTATCTTGTAACTCTATCATCATTACCTAGCCTCAGAACTTTACATTTATCAGCATTAAACTGCATCTGCCAGTCCTTTGACCATTTCAAAACCCTATCTAGATCAACTTGAAGTGATAGTGAGTCCTCCTCCGAATTAATTTCCCTACCGATTTTCGTATCATCGGCAAATTTGCAAATGTTGCTACTCAAACCTGAATCTAAATCATTTATATATATTATAAACAACAGAGGTCCCAAGACAGAGCCTTGAGGCACTCCACTTACAACATTTTCCCACTCTGACTTGACTCCATTTATACTAACTCTCTGTTTCCTTTGGTATAGCCATGCCCTAATCCAGCTTAATATCACCCCCAATACCATGAGCCTCTATCTTTTTAATCAGTCTTTCATGTGGCACTGTATCGAAAGCTTTGCTAAAGTCAAGGTACACAACATCACAATCCTTACCACTATCAACTGCCTCAACTATGCTAGAATAAAAAGATAACAAATTTGTTAAACATGAACGGCCATTTATAAAACCATGTTGCGACTCAATTATTAATTTATGTTTTTCAAGATGAAGACGAATTTTATTTGCTATTATAGATTCGAGTAACTTTCCCACAATAGACGTTAGGCTAATTGGTCGATAGTTAGACGCAAGTGATCTATCTCCTTTCTTAAAAACTGGTATCACATTAGCAACTTTCCAAAACTCTGGCACTCTGCCTGACTCTATTGATTTATTAAATATGATTGACAGTGGGTCACAAAGCTCCTCTTTGCATTCTTTCAGCACCCTGGCAAACACTTCATCCGGCCCTGGGGATTTGTTTGGTTTGAGTTTTACTATTTGTTTAAGAACATCCTCCCTGGTAACTGCTAAACTCGTCAACCTGTCCTCGTCCCCACCCACATAGACTTGTTCGGCTGAAGGCATATTGTTAAGTTCCTCTTTAGTAAATACAGATACAAAATATTTGTTAAAAATACTACTCATCTCTTCATCACTATCTGTTATTTGACCTGTCTCAGTTTTTAATGGACCTATCCTTTCCCTAGTCTTAGTTCGATATAACTGAAAAAACCCTTTAGGATTTGTCTTTGCTTGCCCTGCTATACGAACTTCATAGTTTCTTTTTGCTTTCCTTATCTCTTTTTTAACATTTCTAACCAGTTGTACGAATTCCTGTTCTAAAGTGACCTCCCCATTTTTAATCCTTTTGTACCAAGCTCTCTTTTTACCTATAAGGTTCTTCAAATTCTTTGTTATCCACTTTGGGTCATTAGTATTCGATCTATTCAATTTGTGTGGTATACTACGTTCCTGTGCTTTGTTTAGAATATTCTTAAATAAGTTATATATTGAATCCACATCGAAATCCCCATTTACATCACCTATCGCTGGGTTCATGTCTCGCTCCAAGACCGGCCCACACCCCATACCCAAGACTTTCCAATCAATTTGACCCAAAAATTTCTTAGGCTATTAAAATCAGCTTTTCGAAAATCTGGCACTTTAACAGAATTTTCTCCTACAGGTCTATTCCATTCTATGCTAAATCTGATTTCTTTGTGATCACTGTTCCCTAGCTCACTCCCTATTTCGATGTCATTAATTTGTGTTTCCCTGTTAGTTAACACTAAATCTAAAATATTATTTCCCGTGTTGGTTCCTTAATGTGTTGCGTAAGAAAGCAATCGTCAATTAATTCTAGAAAATCTTCTGCTTCACTATTCCCTGTTTTGTTCAACCAGTTTATTCCACTAAAATTAAAGTCACCCATGACATAAATACTGTTAGATCTAGATGCCCTAGATATTTCATCCCATAGATGCTTTGCTTCCATTCTGTCTAAATTTGGTGGCCTATATATAACTCCTATTATAATATTATTTGCTTTTTCGTTTAATTCTATCCAAATAGTTTCTGTGTGTGGCTCAGTTTTGATTCCCTCTTTGAGACTACATTTCAAATTGTCCCTAACGTATATGGCTACTCCACCACCTCGTCTAATATATCTATCTGTGTGAAATAGTTTAAATCCATTTATTTGATATTCAGCTAATAGTTCTCTATTATCTACATTCATCCACGTTTCGGTAAGTGCAATAATATCTATTTTTTCTGTGCAGACAAGAGCATTTAATTCGTTAATTTTATTTCTTAGACTTCTACTGTTTGTGTAATATACCCTAAGTGAATTGTTATTTTGAGGCCCTTCTCTTTCCCTGATCATTTTGCCAATTCCTTTCTCCCACAAACACATACTTTTATTACCTCCTTCCTCCAAATCAATTCCCATACCTCTATCTACTAACAGTTTAAACCCAAACAAACACCTCTAACCACTTCTTCCAACGAGTTTGCAACAGCAACAACCCCAGCTCTAGAAAGATGCACCCCATCACGAGCATACATTTCATTTCTTCCATAGAAGTGTTCCCAGTTGTCTATATAAGATATTGCATTAGATTTGCAATATCTTTCCAGCCTGCAATTGACACCAAGTGCCCTCGACATCCATTCATTTCCCACTCCCTTTCTTGGAAGAATGCCACATATGATCGGGATTCCTCCCTTGCTCCTAACTAATTCTATTGCTGTCTTGAATTTCTGTATTAGTTCCTCACTTCTAACTCTCCCAACATCATTACCCCCTGCACTAATACAAATAATGGGTTGTTCCATTTCCCGTCATAATATCTTTCATG
>WNGS01167116.1:205964-227525 GCA_020271785.1 Procambarus virginalis | reverse complement strand
GAAAGTTAGGGTAATTATTTTATAAGTTAGGTCTCCCACCTTCTCTACCACTTGGTAGGGTCCTGCAAACTTATGGGACATGGAAGTCCCCAAACGAGGTTTCAACACCAACACCAAATCTCCGACAGCAAACGACCTGAGTTTAGCCTTGAACTTCTTGTCATATCGTAATTTCATGGCTTGTTGAGTTCTTCCCAGATGTTCTTTCGCCAACTCACGAGCCCGACACAACTTGTCCTTGACCTTACTCAAGTACAAATCACTCTGATGAACAGAGACATCTCCAACAACTTTTCGTGGAGCATTTTAAGAGGACCTCTCACTTGGTGACCAAACACGAGTTCAAAAGGTGAACATCCCAAAGACTCTTGTAACCTTCTCTCGCAGCAAACAACACGAAGGGGAGATTCTCATCCCAATTACGTGGATAAGTCTCTCCGGTTGTCCTCAACATTTGTTTTAAAGTCTGGTGGAAACGTTCAAGCCCACCTTGGCTTTGTGGATGATATGGACTAGACAATTTGTGCTGAATCCCTCGGGACTCGCAAAAAGTTCTGAAAACTTTAGAACAAAAGTTTCCCCCATTATCACTCTGAATAACCCTAGGCATCCAAACAAAGAGAAAAAGCGTTCAAGACACTTGATGAGATTATGAGCTTGGGTATTCCTTAGAGCATAAGCTTCTGGAAATCTAGTAGTCATACACATGAGAGTGAATAAAAACATGTTACCCGACTTAGTCTTAGGTAAAGGACCTACACAATCAATTACAACATGAGTAAATGGTTCATCAGGAACTACAATAGGTTGCAATGGTGCTCTAGGCACAGATTGATTAGGTTTTCCAACAAGTTGACAAGGTACACAGTTATGACAATATCTAACCACGTCTTTCTTTAACTTAGGCCAGAAAAAATATTTACATATCTTATGGTACATATTTGAGATACCTTGGTGACCTCCCATGGGGTCATCATGTGCAGCTTGCAAGATCTGCCTACGATAATCATTGGGGACAACGAGTTGGGTTCTAATCTCACAATCATCTGAAGAGGGAGTTCCCTTGGGTCTCCACCTTCTCATCAGAAGTCGATCCTGGAAAAAGAAACCCGTCCCTTCCTCCAATGCATCAACATTATCAGGTGCCTCAGAAATACACTTAATTAAACTAGGATCAGTAGTCTGTTCAACACTTAAGGGCAATGACTCAGACTCAGCAGCGAGCGGGCAAGAACCTAGTAGCTTGATCTCTTTTCCTGATTGATCAGAATAAAATGGAGCCATAGCTACTTCGGCCTCACTCTCGACAACTGGTTCACTGGAGACAAGCGGGCAAGGTACAGATAGTTCAGCCTCCTCACCTTCACTTTCCTTGTGGCTTAGGTTCGGCGGGGCTTCTACTACTGCCTCACTCTCATCATCCAGTCGAGTCATAAAAGAATCCTCAAGATCCACCTCCCACTCCTTTCCTGAAGGGGTCCTGGTCTTGGGAACAGCAACCTCAGTGAAATCAGAATTACTCTCACCTGTTTTTCCCATTGATCTAGTTACCACACAAGCAGGGTAAATAATATCATCTGCCTCTGGTTTAGCTAATACATTCTGGGGATTGGTTAACATTATGGGACACTTGGGCCCTGCAACCTGTCGGTTGCCAAAATCATTACCTAATATAATGTCTACCCCAGGAATGGGCAGTTGCTTACTTACACCAACATTACACCATCCTGAAGTATATTTAGAATCAAGATTAATTTGCATTAAAGATACAGGTTGTACTCTACCGGCAATACCTTGGAGAAGTACAACTTCACCCAGATCTCGGGTGTCAACATCAGCAAGTACATTTTGGGCAATAAGAGACTGTGAAGCTCCAGTATCACGGAGTAATTGAACAGTCTTATGGTTACCATTATTACATAATAATGTACCTGTGGAAATATATGGTTTAAAGTCAGCCATCCAATTGGGATTGACTGTAGTACATGAAGAATTAATATGTTGCAATCCTTTACTCATAATAAGACCAGTTGGCCGTAGTTCAGGATGCAAACTAAAACATGAAGTAATCACATGACCCCTTCTCTTACAATGTGTACAATGCTTGAAAGTGGGCACACTGGTAGAACCAACTGCAGGTTTAGAATGAGCATTACTAGGCTTAGATGATCCTGGCAGTGGAGTAACAATCTTAGGGTTAGTAAGAGAAGAGTTCACGGGAGTAACTGGCGGACTAGGAGTGGGCTTATAATGATAAGGAGTTCTGTGAGCATTGTAATTTACTCTATGACTAGACTTAGGTGAAGTGGCCGTAAACTGGGCCTTAGTCAACAACTCATGCTCATCAGCGAGCTTTGACAGCTCATAAATGTCTGTTATATTCTTTTGTTCTGCCATAAAAGTAGACAATTTGTCTGGGAGACAAGACAATACTTCTTCCATGATAAGAAGATTCTTTAAAGCATCAAACTCTGTGACTGAAAGTGACTTTAACCATCTGTTGCAATATTTCGTCTTTTGACGAGTAAAATCAGCTATTGTCTGATCACTTACCCTCCTTAGGTTTCTAAATTTTTGCCTGTGTGCCTCTGGATTTAATTGATAAGCATTTAAGATGCTTTTCTTTACAAATTCATAATCAAAACTATGAGCGTCAGGTAGGGATGTAAAAACCTCCTGACTACGCCCCTTAAATTGAGACTGCATAATTGCTACCCATTGATCCCTTGGCCAGTTCATACTGATGGCAATCTTATTAAAATGTGCAAAGAAAACCTCAGGATCCTCCTCATTAAACTTGGGTAATTCTATATATTTACTCATCCTTATGGGATTATTATCATTATTAATTGAAACATTACTAGAATTTCCATGCCCAGCTGCCATACGCTGTGTTTCAAGCCTGAAATTAGTGTCAGCCATTTGTTGTTGAATCTCTAATTGTTCCTTCTTTGTTGCTTCTAGTTGCAACTCCATTAAAACTCTCTGGTTTTGTGCCGCAAGTTCTAAACGCCTAGTCTCAAGCTCCTGAGCTAAGCTTTTCTGCCTCTAATAATTTCTGTTCTTTTGAGCTTCAAGCTCTAATAATTTCTGTTTCTGTTGAGCTTCAATCTCTAATAATTTCTGTTGCCTTGCACATTCGTTGGCTTTTTCTTGAGCCTCAAGTTTAGCATACGTTACTTGTGCATCTAACTCAAGACGCCTTAAAGCAATTTGATCACTTGACTCTTCTCTAACTTCCTCCAGACATTCTTCTCCTAATTCTTGGTTCTCAACAAAATGTGTCACTATGACTCTCAGAATTTGTGCCTTAGTCATGCTATTTCTGGCGGTTAATTCTAGCTTATTGGCCATATTTACTAACGCAGACTTTGTTAGGTTTTTAATTCCCTCAAAGTTTGGTTGAGCCAACAACAACAACACTTGGTCCTCCATCGTGATTAACACTTGGCACTTGATTCACAACAATAATAATAAACACACTGGCACTGCACTTCACTTCACTGTAAATTTTCACCACACTGAAAATTCGCTTGGCCTCACTGCACAAACAAAAGTTATAGGATGACTTACCTCAAAATCGTGAAACGTTGTTACTTGACACACAGGAAGGCTTGCATGGCACATGGAATAGTTAATAGTAGAAAACACACAAGACACTGGTACCTAGGAAGGCAAGGTTAGATTAGCACAGTTAAGTTTAAGTGGGAAAAATATTTCCCGGCACAGGCCCCCATAACTATGTTACCAGATCGTTCGTTACGGCTCGTAACCCTGTACAGCATTAAGAAACTTGTTGTCTAGGGTCATGGTAGAAGTGCTGTAATAGAGCGGGTCACCAGTGTAACCACATGATTGGCACAAGCAAGTATAAAGTATTTATCCCTTAGGACTAAGAAATATACATATAAATTATATTATATATATTAACAATAATATAAGTACAAGATATTATATATATAGCACAGATGGACAAGATCACTTATAAAGCAAATTAAAGTATTGTCTCTCTTATAATATAAATGTATGTATGGCAAAACAAATATTAACAGACTTATCTCCCAAGTTGTTATCTCTCCTGTCCCGTGCGAGTTACTGAATACTAAAACTGCGGGAGTCAAAAACATTGCTTCCGCCCCGCGGAAAATTGCCAAACTAACATTATTTAATTAAACTTACATGGAGCAAAATAATGTGACAAGAGTAATCTTAAAGTAACTTAGTAAATGGTCAGAATAACATGCATAACAAAAATGATGTAATTAATAATACATGCAGTAATTAAAATAAAATAACAAAGGGAAATATTGGCAACGCTCCCCGCCACCAGGAACTAGAAATTTCTCACGGAATGTTGCCCCCCAATGTTCAAACAATTACAGAATTCCCATCAGTGATTCCTACTGATGATCATAGATAAAACCACTTTCCCACGAAATCAACCGTGAACAGACAAGAGACTCTAATCGTTCCCACGGGTGGAAAAGTTAGGCCTAATTCAACATATAAATCAGGCAACACATAACTTACATACAAGTAAGGAATATTTAGATGTACATATAATCAGATAAAACAAGGCATATGTAGAAGTACAAATTAAATGTATTTAATTACGTAGCTTATAGAGGTACGTAACAGAAGGGACGGGTTTCTTTTTCAAGGATCGACTTCTGATGAGAAGGTGGACACCAAAGGGAACTCCCTCATCAAATGATTGTGAGACCAGAACCCAACTAGTTGTCACCAATGTTTATCGTAGGCAGGTCCTGCAGGCTGCACATGATGACCCCATCAGAGGTCACCAAGGTATCAGAAATATGTACCATAAAAATGCAAATATTTTTACTGGCCCAAGCTAAAGAAAGATGTGGTTAGGTATTGTCATACCTGTGTACCCTGTCAAATTGTTGGCAAACCAAACCATTCTGTGCCTAGAGCACTATTGCAACCTATTGTAGTTCCTGATGAACCATTTTCTCATGTTGTAATAGATTGTGTAGGTCCTTTACCTAAGACTAAGTCGGGTAACATATTTATGTTTACTCCTATGTGTATATATTATTAAATATGACCGAAAAAGTAAGATAAATAATTCTAACACGAATTTTCTCAATATTTCTTATGTTTCTTTTCATTGTTGATGGTAATTGGAAAATCATTTCTCCAAAATTCATTTTTATTTCTAGTCTGACGCGACACTTGAATGCGTTTCATAATAACTTATTACATTTTCAAAGACTTTTAGTTTACACACACACAACTATAACCTGCAAACACTAAACAGAGTTCTTACTTATGCTATGATTTAAACAGCTTTCATTTTATTTTAAACCCGCATTTTGGGTGAGGTGATATGTTACAACAGTTTTGGATGAGGTGAACAAAACTTTCAACACAGGATAGAACACGAAATATTGGGGTATTAATTGGGAAAATTGAAGGTAAGAATGGAAGTTACTGCAGAGGGCCTATTTGCCCATATTTCTTGATGCTTCTATATTGGAGCAGAGTCTTGAAGTGGATAGAATATAGTTGTGTATTAATTGGCTGTTGATTGCTGGTGTTGACTTCTTGATGTGTAGTGCCTCGCAGATGTCAAGCCGCCTGCTATCGCTGTATCTATCGATGATTTCTGTGTTGTTTGCTAAGATTTCTCTGGTGATGGTCTAGTTGTGGGAATAGATCATATGTTACTTAATGGAGCCCTGTTGCTTATGCATCGTTAATCGCCTGGAAAGAGATGTTGTTGTCTTGCCTATATACTGAGTTCTTTGAGGCTTACAGTCCCCAAGTGGGCATATGAAGGCATAGACGACGTTTGTCTCTTTTAAAGCGTTCTGCTTTGTGTCTGGAGAGTTTCTCATGAGTAGGCTGGCCGTGTTTTTAGTTTTATAATAAATCGTCAGTTGTATCTTCTGATTTTTGTTTGTAGGGATAACGTTTCTATAACAATATCTTTCAGGACCTTTCCTCCGTTTTGTGAGCTGTGGAAAAGAAGTTCATGTAAAATAGTCTAATAGGGGGTACAGGTGTTGTGTTAGTTGTCTCTTCAGAGGTTGCATGGCGTTTCACCTTCCTTCTTATGATGTCTTCAACGAAACCATTGGAGAAGCCGTTGTTGACTAGGACCTGCCTTACCCTACAGAGTTCTTCATCGACTTGCTTCCATCCTGAGCTGTGGTTGAGAGCACGTTCGACATAAGCGTTAGCAACACTCTTCTTGTACCTGTCTGGGCAGTCACTGCTGGCATTTAGGCACATTCCTGTGTTTGTTTCCTTAATGTAGACTGCAGTTTGGAAACCTCCGCTCCTTTCCATGACTATTACATCTAGAAAGGGCAGCTTCCCATCCTTTTCCATCTCGTAAGTGAAACGCAACACAGAATTCTGCTCAAATGCCTCCTTCAGCTCCTGCAGATGTCTAACATCAGGTACCTGTGTAAAAATGTCGTTAACATACCTGCAGTATATGGCCGGTTTCAAGTTCATGTCGACTAGGACCTTTTGCTCGATGGTACCCATGTAGAAGTTCGCAAACAGAACACCTAGGGGAGAACCCATGGTGAACCCATCTACTTCCTTATACATGTGCCCATCCGGGCTCAAGAAGGGTGCCTCTTTAGTACAAGCTTGAAGTAGTTTCCTTAGGATGTTTTCTGGTATGTCAAGAGGAGTACAGGCTGGATCACGATACACTCTGTCCGCTATCATCCCAATTGTTTCATCCACAGGTACGTTGGTAAACAGTGATTCTACGTCCAATGAGGCTCTTATCCCTGTGGCCCGTGTTCCCCGCAGTAGGCCAACAAATTCCTTTGGAGACTTCAGGCTGAAGGCGCAAGGGACATAAGGAGTCAGCAAGCCATTGAGTCGTTTCGCCAGTCTGTACGTGGGTGTGGATATCTGGCTGATGATTGGCCGAAGTGGGTTTCCAGGCTTATGTGTCTTGAAATTACCATACGCGTATCCAGGTTTATATTCCCCAATAATCTTTGGCAGATGGAGTCCGGATTTTTTGGCGTTCACAGTTTCGATCAATTTGTTGACCTTTGCTTTCAATTCGGCTGTAGTGTCCTTCATTACCCTTTTGAATTTAGTTTGGTCAGAGAGAATGAGGTTCATTTTCGCCAGATATTCGTCTTTCTTAAGAATGACGTATATTGGCGACTTGTCACCTCTCCTGACGACTATCTCCTTGTTCTCACTAAGGATCTTAGCTGCCGCATTGAGCTTGGGGGGACAGTATGGTGCTTCTGTAGTTGCCTCGATTGGTTCCTCCTTCCGCAATAAGTTCTGCTTGTAAGGTGTCTTTGATGGTGACCTTCTTTTGTGTCTCGAGGTCGAATATGTCGTCCAACAGGATCTCCAACTCCACTTTCCGGGCCATCTCACTTGGTCTGGACATAACGTGACAGTTTATACCCAGATTTAGGAGAATGACTTGGTCCTCAGTGAAGTTGATTCCTGCAAGGTTCAGGAAGCCGTCTCTTGGTCGTGGAATTGCCATAGGTCTTTGATGGTGCTACATAGCCTTCCCGGTTTGGTGCCTTCTTTTGATAATTACCTTACCTTACCTTGCCATAGGTCCTCCATATAATGTTGTTAGTTTCTTGATTATCCTGATAATCGGAGGAAAGAATCGAGGCAACTACAGAAGCACCATACTGTCCCCCGAGCTCAAAGCGGCAGCTAAGAGCCTTTGTGAGAACAAGGAGATAGTCGTCAGGAGAGGTGACAAGTCGCCAATATACGTCATTCTTAAGAAAGACGAATATCTGGCAAAAATGAACCTCATTCTCTCTGACCAAACTAAATTCAAAAGGGTAACGAGGAACACTACAGCCAAATTGAAAGCAAAGGTCAACAAATTGATCGAAACTGTGAACGCCAAGAAATCCGGACTCCACCTGCCAAAGATTTTTGGGGAATATAAACCTGGATACGCGTATGGAAATGTCAAGACACATAAACCTGGAAACCCACTTCGGCCAATCATCAGCCAGATACCCACACCCACGTACAGACTGGCGAAGCGACTCAACGGCTTGCTGACTCCTTATGTCCCTTGCGCCTTCAGCCTGAAGTCTCCAAAGGAATTTGTTGGCCTACTGCGGGGAACACGGGCCACAGGGATAAGAGCCTCATTGGACGTAGAATCACTGTTTACCAACGTACCTGTGGATGAAACAATCGGGATGATAGCGGACAGAGTGTATCGTGATCCGGCCTGTACTCCTCTTGACATACCAGAAAACATCCTAAGAAAACTACTCCAAGCTTGTACTAAAGAGCCACCTTTCTTGAGCCTGGATGGGCACATGTATAAGGAAGTAGATGGGGTCACCATGGGTTCTCCCCCTAGGTGTCCTGTTTACGAACTTCTACATGGGTACCATCGAGCAAAAGGTCCTAGTCGACATCAACTTGAAACCGGCCACATACTGCAGGTATGTTGACGACATTTTTACACAGGTACCTGATGTCAGACATCTGCAGGAGCTGAAGGAGGCATTTGAGCAGAATTCTGTGTTGCATTTCACTTATGAGATGGAGAAGGATGGGAAGCTGCCCTTTCTATATGTAATAGTCATGGAAAGGAGCGGAGGTTTCCACACTGCAGTCTACACTAAGGAAACAAACATAGGAATGTGCCTCAATGCCAACAGTGACTGCCCAGACAGGTACAAGAAGAGTGTTGTTAATGCTTATGTCGACCATGCTCTCAGCCACAGCTCAGGATGGAAGCAAGTCGATGAAGAACTCTGTAGGGTAAGACAGGTCCTAGTCAACAACGGCTTCTCCAATGGTTTCGTTGAAGACATCATAAGAAGGAAGGTGAAACGCCATGCAACCTCTGAAGAAACAACTAACACAACACCTATACCCCCTATTAGACTATTTTACAGGAACTTCTTTTCCACAGCTCACAAAACGGAGAAAAGGGTCCTGAAAGATATTGTTAATAGAAACGTTATCCCTACACACAAAAATCAGAAGATACAACTGTCGATTTACTATAAAACTAAAAACACGGCCAGCCTACTCATGAGAAACTCTCCAGGCACAAAGCAGAACGCTTTAAAAGAGACCAACGTCGTCTATGCCTTCAAATGCCCACTTGGGGTCTGTAAGCCTCAAAGAACTCAGTATATAGGCAAGACAACAACATCTCTTTCCAGGCGATTAACGATGCATAAGCAACAGGGCTCCATTAAGGAACATATAATCTCTTCCCACAACCAGACCATCACCAGAGAAATCTTAGCAAACAACACAGAAATCATCGATAGATACAGCGATAGCAGACGGCTTGACATCTGCGAGGCACTACACATCAAGAAGTCAACACCAGCAATCAACAGCCAATTAATGCACAACTATATTCTACCTACTTCAAGACTCCGCTTCAATATAGAAGCATCACGAAATATGGGCCAATAGGCCCTCTGCAGTTACTTCCATTCTTACCTTCAATTTTCCCAATTAATACCCCAATATTTCGTGTTCTATCCTGTGTTGAAAGTTTTGTTCACCTCATCCAAAACTGTTGTAACATATCACCTCACCCAAAATGCGGGTATAAAATAAAATGAAAGCTGTTTAAATCATGGCATAAGTAAGAACTCTGTTTTGTGTTTGCAGGTTGTAGTTGTGTGTGTAAACTAAAAGTCTTTGAAAATGTAATAAGTTATTACAAAACGCGTTCAAGTGTCGCATCAGACTAGAAATAAAAATGAATTTTGGAGAATTGATTTTTCAATTACCATCAACAGTGAAAAGAAACATAAGAAATATTGAGAATATTCGTGTTAGAATTATTAATCTTAATTTTTGGTCATATTTAATAATATATGTCTACAAGAAAGACTGCTACCAAAATATACTAATATATTATGTGTATGTAGACGAGATTTCCTGAGGCATATGCCTTAAGAAATACCAAGACTCATAATCTCATCAAGTGTCTTGAACGATTTTTCTCCTTGTTCGGAATGCCTAGAGTTATCCAGAGTGACAATGGGGGACGTTTTTGTTCTAAGGTTTTCAAAACTTTTTGCAAATCCAAAAGGATTCAGCACACCTTTTCCAGTCCTTATCATCCACAAAGCCAAGATGGGCTTGTACGTTTTCACCAGACGTTGAAACAGATGTTGAAGACGACAGGAGAAACTTATACACGTAACTGGGACGAGAATCTCCCTTTTGTGGTGTTTGCTGCCAGAGAAGGGTTACAAGCGTCATTAGGGTGTTCATCTTTTGAGCTTGTATTTGGTCACCAAGTGAGATGTCCGTTAAAAATGCTCCAAGAAATGTTGATGGGAGATGTCTCTGTTCATCAGAGTGGTTGGTACTTGAGTGAGGTCAAGGATAAGTTGTGTCAGGCTCGAGAGTTGGCGAAGGAACATCTGGAACAGACTCAACAAGCTATGAAACAAAGATATGACAAAAAGTTCAGGGCTAAGCACAGGTCGTTTGCTGTCAGAGATTTGGTGTTGGTGTTGAAACCTCGTTTGGGGACTTCCATGTCCCATAAGTTTGACGGACCCTACCAAGTTGTAGAGAAGGTGGGCGACCTAACTTACAAAATATTTAACCCTACTCTTTCAGAACATAAAATGAATGTGCATATTAACAGGTTAAAAACTTATGTTGGACCAGAAGTGGTAACTTGTTTTATTAGGGAAGAGTTACCATCTGAGGGAAATTGTAGTGTAGAAAATGATGTTAATATTCAACGTCTCAGTTCTAGTTCCAATGGCGGGGAGATGCTATGTCATTTGCAGGAGCAACGTGATGAGTTCCAGGTTCTGCTGCACAACCATACATCTCTGTTTAGGAAGGTTCCCACACAGACCCACCTCATCACACACGACATTCAGCTCCTGGACAGCACTCCAATTAGACAACATCCTTACCGAGTGAACTCAGAAAAGAGGAAACTTATACAACGAGAAGTGGACTATCTGCTCCAGCATAATTTCATTCGGCCAAGTTAAAGTACTTGGAGCTCTCCGTATTTGTTAGTGCCAAAACCAGGGGGAACCTGGAGGTTGTGTGTAGATTATCGGAAACTGAACAAGAGCACTACTGTTGATATATTTCCATTACCCTTGTTGGAGGAGTGTATTGAATCAATAGGACATGCTAATTATGTAAGTAAATTCGATTTATCTAAGGGATATTATCAGATTGCCTTAACTGATGATGCTAGGGAAGTCACTGCTTTTGTTACACCTGATGGTGCATATGAATTCAATGTCATGCCATTCGGTTTGAGGAATGCACCTGCCACTTTTCAAAGACTCATGAATTTCTTACTCAAGGATGAGCCAGATTGTAGGGCCTACCTTGACGACATTGTTTTATACAGTAAGAATTGGGCAAATCATCTTTCAGGCCTTAAGCAATTGTTTACGGTGTTGAAAAACGCCAACTTAACAGTGAATATGAATAAGTGTAGTTGGACAAGAGGGACTATAACCTATCTTGGGCATGAAGTAGGACAAGGTAAGATAATTCCTTTACCAGATAAGATACAAGCCATTGTGGACTACCCAGTGTTAACCAGTAAGAAGGGAGTCCAAAGATTTATCGGTATGTGTGCTTACTATAAGCGGTACTGTAGAAATTTTTCGACAGTTGCTGGGCCATTGACAAATTTGTTGCGAAAGCAAGTAAAGTTTAAGTGGACTCAAGATTGCCAGATACGGAGTTTGGGACTGTGGACAGGATAATTGAACTTCGGCTTAGTAATTATATATC
Organism: Procambarus virginalis; assembly: GCA_020271785.1. Taxonomy (NCBI): domain Eukaryota; kingdom Metazoa; phylum Arthropoda; class Malacostraca; order Decapoda; family Cambaridae; genus Procambarus; species Procambarus virginalis. Next base: position 215,762 of record WNGS01167116.1, on the reverse strand, counting down.
ATCCACACAAGCTGAACTGCAGGCCATTCTGGCGTGTTTGGAGGAAGTACGTCATGACGACAAAAATGTTTTTGTATTTGTCGATAGCCGAGGAGCACTTGAGTCCTTAAACAGTCGAAACCCAGTCTTCATCTCCATAGTTGAGGATTGTAAGAGAAGAATAACTGAGATACAGCTGAAAGAACATAGTGTGAAATTCATGTGGATTCCATCTCATGTTGGAATAGTGCTCAACGAGGTGGCGGATGACTTGGCCAAACGTGCCACATCAAAACCACAAGGTGACATTGAATGTGAATTCACAATGAGACAAATTAGAAGCAAAATCAGAAATATTCAGGCACAGGCAGGAGCGGAGAGGAGAGATCTAATGTATGAGAGAAGTCAAACCATGCAACACTACATGTATGTGAGTCAAAACACCCATTTCACTTATGGTAAAAGGAGAAATGCTTGGAATGACTCTGTGTACATGCGGCTCAGGCTTGGGTACAAATATTACTGGGAATATGGGATAGGTGTTCATGATAATGACACAAAGTGTAAACTATGTGGTATGTTAAGGTCTCACACCCTTGCCCATTATGTTCTTGACTGTCCGTTGATTAATGTATATAGAAACACTAAGATAAGGACTGTTCCTGAACAAATAGCCTGGATGTGTCACAACGGAAAGGTTGATGAAATTCTTGAGAGATATAAGAATTTTGCACCAAGACTGTAATATTTTGTTGAATTATCTGCATGTCTCTTGCAAATTGTCTATACAGTATACCTAGGTCATAAAAGTATTTGTGTGTACGTCTGATATCATACTACTTGTGAAGGAGGAAATGTATATGTTTATCTCTCAGAATGTTTGGTAATATGATTATTGTTTGTGATGTGTGTCTATGTATGTATTAACACGATGTACTGAACGGGGTGAGAATAGCTTGAGTTACCTCATCCCTTTGTGTGTATTTTACATCAATAAACGTATTTCAATTCAAAGATTGCCAGAATTCATTTCAGAACTTAAAGGGCATATTGTCAACGTCACCTGTTCTTGCTAGTCCCCAATTTGACAAACCTTTTATTTTACATATTGATACTTCAGATGTTGGAATAGGTGCTGTGCTTATACAAGTTGGTCTAGATAATATTGAGCATCCTGTATATTATTACTCTAGAAAATTTAATTCAGCCCAGAAGAACTATTCAGTGGTAGAAAAGGAGACGTTGGGTCTCATATTGTCAATCAAGAAATTTGAAATTTACCTTTCAGGTAATAAGGTGCTAGTGTTTACTGACCACAATCCCCTTATATTCATTAATATGATGAAAATCAAGAACCAACGAATTCTGCGCTGGTCATTGTTTCTACAAGAATTTAATGTTGAGATTAAACATATTCCGGGCAGGCAGAATGTCATTGCTGATGCTTTGTCCAGAAGTTTTGTATATGATGTACCATGAGTGAAATATTCTTTTACTTAACAGTTTTACTTCAGAAAAAATGGCATTGATCTTCAATCCATTGCATTTTTTTCTTATAGGTGGAAGTGTTACATACCCCTATTGGATACGTATATAAATATTCAATAATTACTATTTCCATGCATCATTACTTGTATGTGCTTATATATTATATTATTAATTGTATATGTTTATATATTATATCATTACTTGTATGCTTATATCAATACTTGTGTGCTTATATCATTACTTGTATGTGCTGATATGTTATATTGTGGTAATGATCAGTGGGCCCACTGATCATTACCACAATATATCATATCAGCACATAATATGTTAATAATGTAATATCATTAGTGAAAGATCATTACCACAATATAAGATTTATATTAATTAAAAACTGTCACTCAAAATGTTGTGCAGAAGCGAGATCGGCTCCTGCCGTGAGGAAATTATTCAGTAACTGTTTGGACACAGGAAGGATCACATGTCGGAGTTAAGTCGGTTATATTATATCTATTATGTTCTGTTGTAATATGTTATTCTGTGGAGACATAATTTAATTTTGATTTACATGTGATTACCCATCTGTTGATTAGCAAATAATATTGATAATTAACTGAAGTATATTTATAATATATATTTATTTTTATTTGAGTGATTACTTAGTCCTAAGGGGGTGATTAGTTTTAATTCTTGCCTGTACAAACCATGGGATTATACTGGTGACCCACCTTGAGATTGCAGCATCGGTAACTGATCCTAGACTACAATATTTTGTTGTTGTACGGGTCACGAGCATTAATGAACGGTTTGTAACATTGTAGTTGTTAATAAATATATAATAATACGGCCTTGCTTACTAAAGTGTCTAGGGTAAATAACTCAACTGCTTATTCAACACAGCAATATCCTTAAAGTTAGGGAAACAAAGAACATACAAATATGGAAATACAGAACGCCCGAAATATTAATGCACCAGAAAACAATAAAACTATCATTATATAAGCACCGATCACTACTTTACAACTTAAATGTATAGATGGGTATGCACATAATGGTCTAACCAGGAATTAAACCATGTTACTGAACAATAAACAAATACCACAGACTTAACTCCACAACATGTCCACGCTAGCCAGCTCCACCCACGCGACTGGCGTTGCTCGATCATGCACGGCATGGTGTCTACAAGGCACCAACTAAAACCCACAAGAAATCTCTAGATACTCTGCCATCAGAGAGTAATACTAAAGAACATAATTATAACTCACTTATATGCCTATAACACTGCTAAGGTGTAAAAGAAATTACGTACAATCAATAAACAGGAATAATTACAGGGGGTGAATCAGTGCCGGTAGCTTGATACACTGCACGCATACTGGAACATCCCAAATATGGTCATCTCCCCATGAGACGCCACAGTCTCCCCCCACAGGAATGAACATGCAATAGCATTAACAAAATATTAAATACAGGCACACTAGAGCATGCTACATTTAAATCAAACATATATACTGGAACACAACCTGATACAATGTTTTATTTTAATAACTGAGGAAAGAAATAATGGACTTACATATTTATCATGATAATCATTAGAATCAAATATATACGGATTCGTAACAGAGCTCCAGCTTAGATGCACCAAACTCTCACAGTCTAATCACAGAGGTATAATTGAACCCTCCTTGATCACTCAACGTGTAATGCCGGAGTACCCCCTGTTACTGTGTCCCGTTTTCTATATTAGTGAAACACTGCGCCACAGAGGTGTTCAGGGCCCCCCGTTTTCTATACGGGTGGCGTTCGGCTTGCACACACACACACACGAACACACGCTGCCTCAGCCCGCCCTGAGGACAAGAGTGAGGGAAGAATGCCTACTCTTCCTCACTACACCCGCACGTGAAATACCACAATTTCGCAATCCCAAAGCTATACACACTTTGGAGATATTTCACACTTGATTGTCCCACAGATGACTGGACAAACACTCCCACTCAGACACACAGGCTGGTGTAGCTGGTAAGGTGCTCCAGTGGATAAGGGAGTACCTAAGCAATAGGAAGCAGAGAGTTACGGTAAGTGGTGAGACCTCCGATTGGCGTGAAGTCACCAATGGAGTCCCACAGGGCTCTGTACTCGGTCCTATCTTGTTTCTGATATATGTAAATGATCTCCCGGAGGGTATCGATTCATTTCTCTCCATGTTTGCGGACGATGCCAAAATTATGATAAGGATTAAAACAGAAGAGGACTGTTTGAGGCTTCAAGAAGACCTAGACAAGCTGAAGGAATGGTCGAACAAATGGTTGTTAGAGTTTAACCCAACCAAATGTAATGTAATGAAGATAGGTGTAGGGAGCAGGAGGCCAGATACAAGGTATCATCTGGGAGAGGAAATTCTTCAGGAATCAGAGAAAGAAAAAGACTTGGAGGTTGATATCACGCCAGATCTGTCTCCTGCAGCACATATCAAGAGGATAACATCAGCGGCATATGCCAGGTTGGCCAACATACGAACGGCATTCAGAAACTTGTGTAAAGAATCATTCAGAACTTTGTATACCACATATGTCAGGCCAATCCTGGAGTATGCAGCCCCAGCATGGAGTCCATATCTAGTCAAGGATAAGACTAAACTGGAAAAGGTTCAAAGGTTTGCCACCAGACTAGTGCCCGAGCTGAGAGGTATGAGCTACGAGGAGAGACTACGGGAATTAAACCTCACTTCGCTGGAAGACAGAAGAGTTAGGGGGGACATGATCACCACATTTAAGATTCTGAAGGGAATTGATAGGGTAGATAAAGACAGGCTATTTAACACAAGGGGCACACGCACAAGGGGACACAGGTGGAAACTGAGTGCCCAAATGAGCCACAGAGATATTAGAAAAAACTTTTTTAGTGTCAGAGTGGTTGCCAAATGGAATGCATTAGGAAGTGATGTGGTGGAGGCTGACTCCATACACAGCTTCAAGTGTAGATATGATAGAGCCCAGTAGGCTCAGGAATCTGTACACCAGTTGATTGACAGTTGAGAGGCGGGACCAAAGAGCCAAAGCTGAACCCCCGCACGCACAATTAGGTGAGTACACACTGACTGAGTCTTACCACTGTCTTAATACACAAGCCCACACGATACAAAATGTTCCCACATGCTGCTTAATCAAAAATTCCTTCCTGAATGTTGCACGTGTCCATACTGACAGGCCCTCTTTTCACTGCCAGTCCATGGTACGACACATGTGGTCTCAGCGTTTTCGGAACCGTCGTTTAGTGTCTTAATCCTTCTTCCAGAACTCTTAAAAAACGGATGCTAGACGGAAGTTCACCAAGGATCCGGTCCTTTGCTTGTTTCACGGATACAGAAGTAGACATAGGAATGACCGGCTTACCCTGAGCTCATAGGGATAGCAAGGTTCTCTCCTCTGGTGTCTGAACTCCAAATGCCAGCACATGACACCTGAGGCAAACGCCAGGGCGCAGTAACGTCATTCCTTCTTTGCCAATCAGTTAAGGTACCTGTTGTTGCCGGTAAAAACGTATCTTGCGTCATCAGCTCCCCCAGCCCGTCAGTAGTAGGGATGACACTGTAGCGGTTAATATTTTTTATGGAGGGGGGGGGGAAAGGGGTCGCTAGAGTGTCAGGGGGTTAAAGATAAATTTCTCAGTCGTCTATATGACGTCGAGTTTCCAAGCAAATTTCCCAGTCGTCCATATGTTGTCGGGTTTCCTTATAATTTTCTCAGTCGTGTTTAGCACTTCGGGTTTTATGATAAAATTCCAATTTAGAGTTAAAGAATTCTTATGAGAAAAATAATTTCCGAGATCTTAAAAGTTTGTTAAGAAAATCTTATAAAAAGTCAGGGCAAAGTACGCTCCCATCTTGTGGGGAAATCTGGTTCTAGTTTAATACTGATAAATGTATAATTCTATGAATGCAAAATAATATATAATTCTAAGATAGCTCGAAGGACCACAATTCTATTCTAAATGAGAGAAACAATGGTTTATGGATTTCTATGATTAAATGTAATAAATTCTAATATTCGATTCTGCAATGAAACGTAAAATTCTATGCATTCTAGAATCATCTTCCCATGACTCATTTTTGGGGGGGTTCTTCTATGAGGTTAGTCTACATAATGCATGTGTATGAATATTGCTACATAATAATGATTAATGAAATATTCACACACATAAATTTGGAAATGCAAGAAAATGTTATCAATGAGATAAATTAGCATTAAGATCTATCTACTAAACAATAAAAAATAGCTTAGCTGTTTGATGCATAGAAGTAAACGATCCTTATGCGTATGCTCGTTTCCTAGACTCGTGTTTCATCAGGCTTCAGCTGGAAGCACTTGAGTGTCGAAGAAGTTTCACCTCACTTGAGTTGATACCCCAGCTGAAAGACGAGTTAAATATAAATTCTGTTGGAAAATGTATGACTCTACTAATATTCATGTAAATTAATATTAATAGTGGAGAGAAAGGCAACTCACGATTTAGTAATTGGGGGCTCGCCTCCTAACGACATACTGTTCAATCTAACATGTTTAACGTGGCCACGAGAAAACAAATAGGAATAAACTAGTATGCTGGACACGGTGTCTGTGATGCGATATAGCCGTCGCGTCTCATAGGTTTCCGTAGGTGCTTGGATAACTATCTAGGAAGACGAATTCGGTCAGCTCAGACACGCCTCCGAAAGATGGCGTCACTTGCCAGTCTCTTTCCTCTCTGCTCGAAGGTAGTGCATGTGCATAGCTCCAAGTAGGGGTTCCGAGCATAATTTATAAGGAAGGAAATGTGTTATGACAAATATTTACGTAATAAAGGTATTATGTGGCGACAATTACTTTCTTGCGATGCGGTCAATTAATTTAGACGATATTAAATGAACGAGAAAACGTCTGGAGTGAAGATAAAGTTTATTTTCAAGTTACTGATACAGCAAATCGTGGCTGAATAAATTAATTCCAGTAACAGAATAAATTGACTGAAGAAAAGTGAATCTATTAATAAATGATTAGCCAATGATAACTAAAAAGGCAAAATAAGGCTAGATTCTACTCGATATGTTAATATGAAATGTTCCCGGTGGCTAGCTGACTGACGCAACATTTCCACGATTCTAAGGAAATTACATGACACTCCACATCCTAATACAATGAATTCTATATCACTAAACTACGGATTAGTATTGTTAGTTAATTATGACACTTAGTACAGGAAATACATCGCATTGTATTAAGGATTAGTAAATGAGTATTAAATGATTATGAAGCCTAATACAGGAAATACATCCTATTGTATCAGGGATGAGAATAACTGTTGGAAATTTCCAACATAACTTCAGGACAGAAAATTACGGGTCGTAGTTTATTGTTAAGTACTAACGTACCTGATCCCTTTCCCTGAAGTTACATTCATGGGGTTAATAGGTTAGTATTTACATAACAAATGTCCCGGATCTGTGTGGCAAGTATAATCTGTTGTCACGGGTACATCTATGTAATGATTAAAGTATTATTCTATGTGTCTCTTTGAAATCCAGGAGATACTGAATCTACAGTGAGATCAATGTCTAGGGTTACAGTGACTTGTAATTAGATGAGTTACTAGACACTAACTGATCACTGCAAACTCACAAATCACCTCAACATCAAATGAGAAATTCTGTGTTTATGCAAAATTAAATTTAGCCTAAGGTGCAGTCCTAGCTGGACAAATACTGTAGGCTTTGCAATAATTATAACTAAGTTCCTAACCTAGCTAAATTCTAGATAAAGTGGAGAACTGAGTATATGGATATCAGTCCCAATAAATGTAGTCAGTGGTATGCTTTAATGAGCACAGATTCAATTTGCACTCAGCTGACTCTAATTAATGTTCCCTAATCTACCTAAGTAGAGAGTAAATGCAGATTATATACATTAGGCTACAGTGCTATAACCCTGTGCATATTTTCTCGTGATGCAGTCAATTAATACCTAAATACATATAGCAACCTAAAGATTCTGAATTAGTAGTAAACCTGCCTCGGTTTATGCACATTAAGTTACAGTACCATAACTTTCTAGAGATATAATTAAGCACATGATAACTTAAAGGATGAGATGAGCTTATTCTATTATGAGAAACAACTTGTTTCACTACTGATAGTCTTCTGGTAAATGTTTACTTCCAGGCCTATTGCAAAGTTCAATTTTGCTTGTGCTAAGATACTTCTTCAAGCTGTCTCTAAGATGCTTGTGGGCAGAAACAATAAGTAGAAGCAGCCCAAACAAAACTGATACAACCCTGCAGGTGTATTATATTAAATGGATTACTAAATCCCAATCCAGACGACTTGGTATAAATGCAGTCTTCTTTGGAAGACTTCCTAAGGTACTTTAAATGCTGTCTTCTCTGGAAGACTTACCCTAAGATATGATAAATGCGATAACATATGATGAGATACAATGAGGACTGAATGTGGTCAATTATTACTGTCGAGAATAGTTCTGGGTCTACAGAGGGGTCAATGACATTTGTCGCTGTGACGTGAACCGGCTTAGGCTGCTGGTCACTGATTTATCCACTGAGATCCATAGAAACTAACTCTGCTAGTACTAATTGTACCAGACTCAATCCGAAATTAATGTTGGTTGTCAGCTGGCACAGGCTTCTTCAAGTTCAAGACTCTACCTGTAAGTAAATAGCCCCCTGCTGACTTTAATAAGTTCATTCCCTGTTGGCTTGTGGTTCCAGTAATGAACTGATAATAATGGTCTGCCCCTACTAATATCTAAATTGGTGAGGTGGTCAGACGTTATCTTGGTGTCAGCCAGTTTGATTCTATTTTTCTACAAAAATCTGGCTATATCTCCTAGCTAGACCTTTAACATTTAGATCAAGAGGGATGCGATCAACTACTATGGCCTGGACAGGTTGGACATAACTGCCTAGGCATACTAGTGGTTGTACTACTTCATATTCTCTAGAGCCCCGTATCTGTTAGGAATCTTGCTATGTTCAATGTCACCTTACACAAGGGTTTAAGTTTTAGCTGGTTAGCTGCCTGTTGAGTGATAAACGTTCTCAGTGATCCCTGGTCGAATAGACTTCTTATAATAATTCTGGAATTATTGTTATTTTATTGTAGTTGTGCAGTAGGTAATACGGCATTACTATGAGACTTGGTATTAAGTACCTTAGCCTCTTGTCGTACCTTGCAGCACAGCACAGTGGTGAATGTGTCCTGCTTCACCTGGAGTTTAGGCGATCTGGGCCTATCAACTCCACATATTGCGGAATGATGTTGATCCTCGTGGCACCTGTTACACATGTGTAATGGGGGCGTGCAGGTATTAGGATCATGTTGCATCAAGCACCTAGTACAATTGTGCAATTCCTTGAGGCGCTTTATCCTAGTAACGCGATCAGGAAAGGCTTGACATTGATAAATGGTATGATTCTCTTGGCAGAATAGACAGCATCTCCTTCCTGTAGCAGATGCTGGAGTCAGCTTTGGGTGACATATGGACTACAAGTTTAGAAGGGCTGACTGTGAGCATCCATGCTGTTATTTGCTTGCACTGTGCTTGGGTGGATTTTCTATCTCTCACCCTGGGGTTTGAATACTTTAATTTAGCATGCTTGTACAGTGCAGCATGATGCTGCCCTCTTCGACACATATTGCATGTGTTCAATGGGGTCTTACAGCTGGTTGCATTATGCGGTTTGAGACACCTGGTACATCTGTGTAGCTTTTTGAGTCGTCTGAATCTGGTGTCTATGTTAGGGTACCGGTTTAGGTGAAACTGCAACTACAGATTGTGAAGGTTTGGCTGCTTACATATACTTGCTGTTTTGTTTCTTAGGAGTACTTGTCTTAGGTCTCACTGAACTTAGGTCTTAGGTCTCACTGATAAATCAGTGTTCAACCTGTTAATGCTAGATGAATTATTTGTACCCGTATTACTTAAAGACTGTGTCACTTTAGGAGGTTCAGTTAAGGAATCTGATGTAGGTACTTTTTCTGTAGATTCGGTGTAGGCTACAAGTGCCTGGCACTTGTCTCTTCTTTATGACTAAATGTAAACCTTCTATGATATCCTGAATAGTTAGGATGGTATCCTCTTGATGAGCTATATTCTATAACTGGCATACGAGATCTATGATAGTCCTTTTTATCCTTAGGACCATCACTATTCCAATTCAAAGTTACTGATTCAGCTTCAGCCTTTATTTCAGCCTCAGCTACTGATTCAGTTTCAGTTTCACCCTTAGATACACTTGGGAGGCATAATGGTTCAGTAGCCTCATGCATTGAGTTCTCAG
>WNGS01167116.1:183816-199516 GCA_020271785.1 Procambarus virginalis | reverse complement strand
ATTGGCGGTTCGCCCTCATGATGTCGAGAATGTGGAAAAGATTCAGGCGTCTTCGACGTCTGAAGTCCGTGTGTTACTGCACTGTGTTCCGAAGGCCACATTACTCAATGCCTTTATCCATTCTGAGCAGTGCGCCAGTGCAGCATTTGATGCAACTAGGGAGAATGTCATGGCACATTGCGAAGGAGCCTAGTGCTAGTTACCCAATACAATGTCGGGTATGCACAAAGAAGGGCTCATTTCTTAAGCAGTCATTATGTCTGGCTATGTGTTTTCACTTTTCCCGTTTAAGTAGTCCCTGCCAAGGGTCCAGCGGCTAATGGCCCGGCTGCGCTCGGGCCAGGCCCAGCTCCCGATGTCTTGGCTGACGTGGATACGCTGCCGATGACCCAGCAGCTGATAGGCCAGCAGACGGTGTGCCGGCTGAACATGCCCTGGGGGCCAAGCCCAGCCGTCGATGTTCAGGCTGATGTGGTCCCGGCCGACGGTCCAGCAGTCGTTGGGCCAGCTGGTGGTGTGCCAGCTGAGCATGCCCCCTGTTGGCCAAGCACAGCTGCTGTTGTTCCGGCTGATGCGGTCCCAGCCGATGATCCAGCAGCTGAGCACAGCCGGAGGGCCGGAGGAAGCCGGAGAGCTCCCTGGCATTACGTTGGTACTGGATGAATATGTTAGGTTGGGCTGACCTAACCTAAACTACCCTAACCTAACCTAACCTAACCTATCCGGCGCTTGGTTCGTTATGTTTAGTTGGCGTCGCCAGCTCTATATTTTTGTCTAATTTTTAATAAAAATATATTTTCCAGATTAGAATTATGCCGGAGCAGCCGGCCCATCTCCATTATCCTAAGGTACAGTCCTGCCCGTGTTCTCCTCCACGCCGCGTGCGCGGTGCCCTGTTGTAGTTGGGATTGTCCCCGGTGCTTGGCGTGTACCCAGCGCCTGTCCCGGCTGCTGATGTTCCGGCGGAAGTGGTTCCCGCCGATGGTCCAGCAGCCGAAGGCTGGCATGCTGAGCTAGCCCCTGGGGGCAAAGCACAGCTGCTGTTGTTCCGGCTGATGTGGTGCCAGCCGATGACCCAGCAACTGTTGGCACAGCAGGTGGTGAGCCAAGCTGAGCATGCCCCTGGGGGCCGAGCACAGCTGCTGTTGTTCCGGCGGATGTGGTCCCAGCCGATGTCTAGCAGCTGAAGGCACAGCTGGTGGTGTTCCAGCTGTGCATGCCCCTGGGGGCTAAGCACAGCTGCTGTAGTTCCGGCTGATGTGGTACCGCCAGCAGACAGCACAGCTGGCGGTGTTCCAGCTGAGCATGCCCTCGGGGGCCAAGCACAGCTGCTGATGCTCCGGCAGAGGTGGTCACAGTCGATGGTTCAGCAGCTGAGGGCACAGCGGGTGGTGTCCTATTATTAATTTTATTTTTCCATTATTAGTTTCTTGTTATAATTTATTTATTATTTATTTCTTTAATTTTGTAATTTTATTCTGTTTGTTGTTCTAAGTCCTATCTATATAAATTTGTTATTTCCTATTGCTTACTTTACTTCCCAGCCGACGATCCAGCAGCTGATGGTTCAGCTGGCGGTGTTCCGAGCTGAGCATGACACTGGGGGCCAAGTACAGCTGCTGTTGTTCCGGCTGATGTGTTCCCAGCCGATGATCCAGCAGCCGACGGCACAGCTGGCGGTGTGCCAGCTGAGCATGCCCTGGGGGCCAAGCACAGCTGCTGTTGTTCCGGCCGCTGAGGTCCCAGCCGATGATCCAGCATCCCGATGGCACACCTGGTGGTGTTTATTACCAGTCCTGGCTTATGTGGTCCCAGCCGATGATCCAGCAGCTGACGGCACAGCTGGCTGTGTGCCAGCTGAGCATGCCCTGGGGGCCAAGCACAGCTGCTGTTGTTCCGGCTGATGAGGTCCCAGCCGATGATCCGGCATGCGGATGGCACACCTGGTGGTGTTTATTACCAGTCCCGGCTGATGTGGTCCCAGCTGATGATCCAGCAGGTGACGGCACAGCTGGCGGTGTGCCAGCTGAGCATGCCTTGGAGGCCAAGCACAGCTGTTGTTTTCCCGGCTGATGAGGTCCCAGCCGATGATCCAGCATGCCAATGGCACACCTGGTGGTGTCCTAGCTGTGCACGACCCGGGGGCCAAGCACAGCTGCTGTTGTTCCGGCTGATGTGGTACCAGCCGATGATCCAGCTACTGATGCCACAGCTGGTGGCGTTCCGAGCGGAGCATGACCCAGGCGGCCAAGCACAGCTGCTGTTGTTCCGGCGGAGGTGGTCCCAGCCGATGATCCAGCAGCTGACGACACAGCTGGTGGTGTTCCAGCTGAGCATGCCCCTGGGGGCCAAGCCCGGCTGCTGTAGTTCCGGCTGATGTGGTCCCAGCTGATGGTCCAGCAGCCGCAGGCTCCGCTGGCAGTCTTCCAGAGGAGCGTGCCCTTGCCAGCTGCTGAGGTCCCAGCCGATGATCCAGCAGCTGATGGCACAGCTGAGGGTGTTTCACCTGAGCATGCCCTGGGGGGCCAGGACCAGTTCTGGATGTCCTGGCTGAAGATTTTCGCGCAGCTGCAAGGTCCAGTTGCCGAGGCTGCAGATGGCGTGTCCCAAACGAGGATCTTCACGAGGGAAGAAGGGAAGTAAGCATTTTCTAACCATTCTTGCTAATATTTTTGTTACAGTTCTCATTCGTCTTGTCGAGCGTAAGTGTTTCTGCAGTTCCATGCCACTTACCCCCCTCTTGCCTTGGCCTGTTGGCGTCCCTTAGTACTTCCCACTACACTGGGGGCCAGGCACAGCTGCCGTTGTCCCGGCTGGTGGGGTACCACCCGATGATTCAGTGGCTGCTGGCCCAGCTGGTGGTGTTCCAGCTGGGCATGCCCTGGGGGGCCAAGCACAGCTGCTGTTGTCCCGGCTGGTGTGGTCCCAGCCGATGTTCCAGTAGCTGATGGCACAGCTGGTGGTGTTCCAGCTGAGCTTGCCCCTGGGGGCCATGTACAGCTGCTGTTGTCCCGGCTGATGCGGTACCAGCCGATGAGCCAGCAGCTGATGGCACAGCTGGGGGTGTTCCAGCTGGGCACGCCAGGGGGCCAAGCACAGCTGCTGTTGTTCCGGCTGAGGTGGTCCCAGCCGATGTTCGGCAGCCGATGGCCCAGCTGGTGGTGCCCCAAGCTGCGCATGCCCATGGGGGCCAGGCACAGCTGCTGCTGTTCCGGCCGATGAGGTACCAGCCGAGGATCCAGCAGTCGATGGCCAAGCCGCTGGTGTTCCACCTGAGCAGGCCCCTGGGGGCCAAGCGCGGCTGCTGTTGTTACGGCTGAGGTGGTCCCAGCCAATGATCCAGCAGCTGATGGCCCAGCTGGTGGTGTCCCAAGCTGAGCACGCCCCTAACGCATTTTCTCTCCTTTTAATAATAAATTTGTTACAGTTCTCATACGTCTTATTGAGCGTAAGTGGTTCCGCAGTTCGATTCCACTTAACACCCTCTTACCTTGGACTGTTGGCGTGCCTTAGTATCTCCCCGCGGCATAGCGATATGGACTTCGCTGCACTCTGGCAGTCTTCGGAGCCACCTGCAGTCCACTGGCTGAACTGTGCTTTAACATCATCATCATCATCACCATCATCTTATTAAATTTAATTTGATAATTTAATTTATGTAAAAATACTTATATAAATGCTATTATATATAATTTATTATTGGTACTGGCCGTGCCGGTGCCTACCAACTCTCGACGCAGCCCGCTCAGCTATGCCTGCTTCAATCCTACCTATTCCTGCCTTCCGCGACAGGTGTCGCAGCCAGTATCCCACTCTCGCAGCCTAAGTCGCCAGCAGTATACAGTACTTTGATGCGGTTCCACGCACCTGTGCCTTTGCTCTTCACGTTAACTCTGCACACCAGCCCTTGCCCACCCTTACTGCTTTATTACTTCCAGACCCACAACAGAACGAGGACGACGAAAACCTGTGATGATCGTGGAAGGCGCAGTGGGGCTATGAACGGTGGACCACGGCTCTCATGCCCACCGTGCGAGGTATACTGGGAGGCATCCGACTCCCTTCTAAGCAGACACCTCCACTCCACACCCGAGGGGCTCACCACAGCGACAGCGACCAACACGGGGTCGACCCTGGGGAGTCGGTCTCGGAGTGGATAGCATTCACATTCCCGCACCCGCCCTGGGGCCAGCCTTCCAGGACTGGTCCCTGTGAGGACGGGATACTACGACGAAGATATACACCGGATCGACAGTCATTCGCCATGGTGGAAGCGCTCCCTGCTGGAGTCCAATTTCGGCAGTAGGCCCCCCTTCCAGGGCATAGACGGCGGGCCACCCCGCCTTACTGCCCAGGGACCGTCTAGTTGCCGCTCCATAAGCCTCCAAGCGAGCTGTGTCTGCTCGCAGCATCTGCCTAGAGGACTCGGATTGGTACCTTTTTCAGTCAGGATACCATGAGTGTTTTAATGGCCTCTCCGGGCATCTGGGCACGCTTACGGCCACGTAGCAAGTAGTCATGTTACTATTTAGCAGCCAGCTTCCGCTCGCCCTTCGGGGGTGGGGGTTCCGCGCAGCTGGCCCTCACGGGATTGGGGGTGCTCCGTCGGAACCCCCAAAGTGACAAGCCAAGAATACCAAGCTTTACAATGACCGTAAATGCTCAGGCAACTTTAAATTAGAGATGTCTCTTCAATGTATTTGATTACATTAATTCTACTTCTGTATATTAATTTATGGCTTTCACTAATCTTCATTAGTCACCATAATTAATTCAGCTCTATTTACCTATTTGTTATATTGAGCTATTATGCTTCTTCAGTTAAGGATTATCTAATTTAATCTTTTATGATTGTATTATTAATTAATTATTTATTTATTAAATAATTAATTATTATTATTTTAAAAATTAAAATAAGTCCCCCACTCCGTGAGCGTTTTCTTCCAACCACAGAAAACTAGATTGTTTTCTTCAAGGAGTGCCGGACCAACCGGGCTGTGATGGGTATGTGGGCCTGCGGGCCGCTCCAAGCAACTGCCTGGTGGACCAAACTCTCACAAGTCAAGCCTGGACTCGGGCCGGGCTTGGGGAGTAGAAGAACTCCCAGAACCTCATCAAGCAGGAACCTGGCATTGAATCTGTCAATGTGTGTTAAAGTTTAACCTCCAGCTATCAGATGATAAATTCAGGTGTTAGGTGCTCCACAAATCGCGAACTTGATCGAGTACTCAGACTCGACCCTCAGAGCTTGTTACGACCCTTGACTTCTGGGTATGGTTCCTCTGTTGCATGTTACGTACCCCTATTGGATATGTATATAAATATTCAATAATTACTATTTCCATGCATCATTACTTGTATGTGCTTATATATTATATTATTAATTGTATGTATTTATATATTATATCATTACTTGTATGCTTATATCAGTACTTGTATGTTCTTGTATGCTTATATCATTACTTGTATGTGCTGATATGTTATATTGTGGTAATGATCAGTGGGTGGACCAAACCGTGGGAAACCGTTATTGTATTTTTTTTGGTGGTCAGCTTCCCGTGAGAAAGTTGTATTTTGTGCTGATCCCTTAATGGCAAGACCGTGTGAAACAGTTATTATTTGTTCATCTAGACGGCAATATTTTTGGGATATTATTTCCTGCCATGTGGGCAGTTGCCATAAAAATTCTTTTTATTTTATAATTATATAACTATTATATTAATAACTACATTACTTCTGTTTATGCATGTAAATCTGATCATTCCTTAATTTAGTTAAGTAATTCCCATTATATGGCTCCATGTAAGTAAGATTTATATTAATTAAAAACTGTCACTCAAAATGTTGTGCAGAAGCGAGATCGGCTCCTGCCGTGAAAAAATTATTCAGTAACTGTTTGGACACAGGAAGGATCACATCTAGGAGTTAAGTTCTGTTATATCATATTTATTATGTTCTGTTGTAATATGTTAGTCTGTGGAGACATAATTTTATTTTGATTTACATGTGATTACCCCATCTGTTGATTAACAAATAATATTGATAATTAACTGAAGTATATTTATAATACACATTTATTTTTATTTGAGTGATTACTTAGTCCTAAGGGGTGATTAATTTTAATTCTTGCCTGTACAAACCATGGGATTATACTGGTGACCCACTTTGAGATTGCAGCATCGGTAACTGTCCCTAGACTACAATATTGTGTTGCTGTACGGGTCACGAGCATTAATGAACGGTTTGTAACAGTGATTTTGGGGGTCTGGCCGGGAGATATTGTTCCCACATATATTTAACTTTTGCTAATCTAACCTTGCCTTCCTAGGTATCAGTGTGCTTAGAAATCTGTGTGTTTAAGAAACTTGCAATATGCCATACCATAGTCAGCCTGTGCAACAAGTAACCTACGTTTCACGATTTCGAAGGTAAGTCATCCAATAATTTGTTTGTGCAGTGAGGCCATGCAAATTTCAGTGTCGTGACAATTTAAAGTGAAGTGTAGTGTCGTGCCATTCTGTTAATTATTTTAGTCAGTCAAGTTACAAGTGTTAATTAACCATGGAGGATCAAGTGTTGTCGCTGTTGCCTAATCCAGACTTTGAGGGAATTAAAAACCTAAAAAAGTCTGCCTTAATAAATATGGCAACTAAGTTAGAATTAACAGCCAGAAATAACATGACTAAAGCACAAATTCTGAGAGTCATAGTGACACATTTAGTAGAAAATGATGAGTTAGGAGAAGAATTTCTGGAGAAAGTAAAGGAGGAGACTAGTGAGCAAATTGCTTTACGGCGTCTTGAGTTAGATGCACAAGAACCGTATGCTACTTGTGCATCTAACTTGAGGCTCAAGAAAAGGAAAATGAATTTGGAAGGCAACAAAAAAATAGAGCTTGAAGCTCAACAAAGAGAAATTGAAGCTCAAAACCAACAAAAAATATTAGAAGCTGAACCGTGGCAGAGGGAGCTTGAAACTAGGTGTTAAAGAGATTGTATCACAGTTACAGTTAGAAGCAACAAAGAAGCAACAGTTAGAAATTCAACAACAAATGGCAGAGGCTAACGACAGACTTGAAACACAGCGTTTGGCAGCTGGGCATGGTAATACTAGCAATGTTTCAAATAGTAGTGATAATAATCCCATAGGGATGAATAAATACATAGTTACCCAAGTTCAATGAGGGGGATCCCGAGGTTTTTTTCTCACATTTTTCTAAGATTGCAGTCAGTATGAACTGGCCAAGGGATCAATGGGTTGCAATCATGCAAAGTCAACTGAAAGGACGAAGTCAGGAGGTTTTTGCATCCTTGCCTGATGAGAATAGTTTTGACTATTAGTTTGTTAAGAAAAGCATCTTAAATACTTACCAGTTATATCCAGAAGCACACAGACAAAAGTTTAGGAACCTAGAGCGGGTAAGTGATCAGACAATAGCAGATTTCACGCGTCTAAAAGTTAATTACTGCAACAGATGGCTAAAATCACTTTCAATAACCGAGTATGATGCTCTTAAGAATCTTCTTATAACAGAAGAAGTGATGTCATATCTCCCAGACAAATTGTCTACTTTTATGGCAGAACAGAAAAATGCAGTAGTAGTAAAATGCAGAAAGGCAGTAGTAGAAGCCCCAACGAATCTAAGCCACAAGGAAAGTGAAGGTGAAGAGGCGGAACTATCTGTACCTGGCCTGCTTGTCTCCACTAAACCAGTTGTCGAGAGTGAGGCCGAAGTAGCTATGGCTCCATTTTATTCTGATCAATCAGGAAAAGAGATCAAGTTACTAGGTTCTTGCCCGCTCGCTACTGAGTCTGAGTCATTGCCCTTAAGTGTTACACAGACTACTGATCTTAGTTTACTTGAGTGCATTTCTGAGACACCTGTTAATGTTGAGGCATTGGAGGAAGGTGTTACCAGATCGTTTGTTACGGCTCGTAACCCTGTACAGCATTAAGAAACTTGTTGTCTAGGGTCATGGTAGAAGTGCTGTAATAGAGCGGGTCACCAGTGTAACCACATGATTGGCACAAGCAAGTATAAAGTATTTATCCCTTAGGACTAAGAAATATACATATAAATTATGTTATATATATTAACAATAATATAAGTACAAGATATTATATATATAGCACAGATGGACAAGATCACTTATAAAAGCAAATTAAAGTATTGTCTCTCTTATAATATAAATGTATGTATGGCAAAACAAATATTAACAGACTTATCTCCCAAGTTGTTATCTCTCCTGTCCCGTGCGAGTTACTGAATACTAAAACTGCGGGAGTCAAAAACATTGCTTCCGCCCAGCGGAAAATTGCCAAACTAACATTATTTAATTAAACTTACATGGAGCAAAATAATGTGACAAGAGTAATCTTAAAGTAACTTAGTAAATGGTCAGAATAATCATGCATAACAAAAATGATGTAATTAATAATACATGCAGTAATTAAAATAAAATAACAAAGGGAAATATTGGCAACGCTCCCCCGCCACCAGGAACTAGAAATTTCTCACGGAATGTTGCCCCCCCAATGTTCAAACAATTACAGAATTCCCATCAGTGATTCCTACTGATGATCATAGATAAAACCACTTTCCCACGAAATCAACCGTAAACAGACAAGAGACTCTAATCGTTCCCACGGGTGGAAAAGTTAGGCCTAATTCAACATATAAATCAGGCAACACATAACTTACATACAAGTAAGGAATATTTAGATGTACATATAATCAGATAAAACAAGGCATATGAAGAAGTACAAATTAATGTAGAAGTACAAAAATAATGTAGAAGTACAAATTAATGTAGAAGTACAAATTAATGTAGAAGTACAAATTAAATGTGTTTAATTACGTAGCTTATAGAGGTACATAACACTTCCACCTCCAAGAAAAAAAATGCAATGGATTGAAGATCAATGGCATTTTTTCTGAAGTAAAAATGTTAAGCACAAAAAAAAAAACATTTATGGTACATCAAAACTTCTTGACAAGGCATCGGCAATAACATTCTGCCTGCCTGGAATATGTTTGATCTCAACATTGAATTCTTGCAAAATAAGGACCAGCGCAAAATACGTTGGTTCTTAACTTTCATCATATTTATAAAGATAAGGGGATTGTGGTCTGTAAATACTAACACTTTGTTTCCTGACAGATAAATTTCAAACTTCTTAATTGACAATATAAGACCCAACGCCTCCTTTTCTACCACTGAATAATTTTTCTGAGCTGCATTAAATTTTCTTGAATAATAATACACAGGATGTTCAATATTATCTAAACCAACTTGAATCAACACAGCCCCTATACCAACATCTGACGCATCAATGTGTAATATGAAAGGTTTATCAAATTGGGGACTAGCAAGAACAGGTGATGTAGACAATATGCCCTTTAGGTTCTGAAAAGCATTCTGACAATCTTGTGTCCACTGAAATTTTACATGCTTGCGTAACAAATTTGTCAAAGGAGCAGCCACTGTTGAAAAATTTCTACAATAACGCCTATAGTATGCACACATACCAATAAACCGTTGGACTCCTTTTCTACTAGTTAACACTGGGTAGTCCACAATGGCTTGAATCTTATCTTGTAATGGAATAATCTTACCTTGTCCTACTTCATGTCCAAGATAGGTTATAGTACCTCTTGCCCAACTACACTTATTCATATTTATGGTTAATTTTGCACTTTGCAACACTGTAAACAAGTTCTTAAGACCTAAGAGATGATCTGACCAATTCTTACTGTATAAAACAATGTCATCAAGGTAGGCCCTACAATCTGGCACATCCTTGAGTAAGAAATTCATGAGTCTCTGAAAAGTAGCAGGTGCATTTCGCAGACCGAACGGCATCACGTTAAATTCGTAAGCACCATCAGGTGTCACAAAAGCAGTAACCTCCCTCGCGTAATCAGTCAATGGAATTTGGTAATAGCCCTTAGACAAATCAAGTTTACTTACATATTGAGCATGTCCAATTGATTCAATACATTCCTCTAACAGAGGTAAGGGAAAAACGTCCACAGTAGTGTGTTTGTTCAGTTTACGATAATCAACACACAATCTCCAGGTTCCTCCTGGTTTTGGCACTAATAAACACGGAGAGCTCCAAGTACTTTGACTTGGCCGAATGAAATTATGCTGGAGCAGATAGTCCACTTCTGCTTGTAGAATCTTCCTCTTTTCGGGATTCACTCGGTACGGATGTTGTCGAATGGGTGTGTTGTCCAGGAGCTGAATGTCGTGGGTGATGAGGTGGGTCTGAGTGGGAACCTCCCCAAACAGAGATGTATGGTTGTCCAGCAGAACCTGGAACTCATCACGTTGCTCCTCCTGTAAATGACATAGCATCTCCCTGCCATTGGAACTGGAACTGAGAAGTTGAATATTAACATCATTTCCCTCACTGCAATGATCCTCAGGTGTATACTCTTCCCGACTAAAACAAGTTACTACACCTGGTCCAACATAAGCTTTTAATCTGTTAATGTGCACAGTCATTTGGGGTTCTGAAAGATTAGGGTTAATTATTTTATAAGTTAGGTCTCCCACCTTCTCTACCACTTGGTAGGGTCCTGCAAACTTATGGGACATGGAAGTCCCCAAACGAGGTTTCAACACCAACACCAAATCTCCGACAGCAAACGACCTGAGTTTAGCCTTGAACTTCTTGTCATATCGTAATTTCATGGCTTGTTGAGTTCTTCCCAGATGTTCTTTCGCCAACTCACGAGCCCGACACAACTTGTCCTTGACCTTACTCAAGTACAAATCACTCTGATGAACAGAGACATCTCCCAACAACTTTTCGTGGAGCATTTAAGAGGACCTCTCACTTGGTGACCAAACACGAGTTCAAAAGGTGAACATCCCAAAGACTCTTGTAACCCTTCTCTCGCAGCAAACAACACGAAGGGGAGATTCTCATCCCAATTACGTGGATAAGTCTCTCCGGTTGTCCTCAACATTTGTTTTAAAGTCTGGTGGAAACGTTCAAGCCCACCTTGGCTTTGTGGATGATATGGACTAGACAATTTGTGCTGAATCCCTCGGGACTCGCAAAAAGTTCTGAAAACTTTAGAACAAAAGTTTCCCCCATTATCACTCTGAATAACCCTAGGCATCCCAAACAAAGAGAAAAAGCGTTCAAGACACTTGATGAGATTATGAGCTTGGGTATTCCTTAGAGCATAAGCTTCTGGAAATCTAGTAGTCATACACATGAGAGTGAATAAAAACATGTTACCCGACTTAGTCTTAGGTAAAGGACCTACACAATCAATTACAACATGAGTAAATGGTTCATCAGGAACTACAATAGGTTGCAATGGTGCTCTAGGCACAGATTGATTAGGTTTTCCAACAAGTTGACAAGGTACACAGTTATGACAATATCTAACCACGTCTTTCTTTAACTTAGGCCAGAAAAAATATTTACATATCTTATGGTACATATTTGAGATACCTTGGTGACCTCCCATGGGGTCATCATGTGCAGCTTGCAAGATCTGCCTACGATAATCATTGGGGACAACGAGTTGGGTTCTAATCTCACAATCATCTGAAGAGGGAGTTCCCTTGGGTCTCCACCTTCTCATCAGAAGTCGATCCTGGAAAAAGAAACCCGTCCCTTCCTCCAATGCATCAACATTATCAGGTGCCTCAGAAATACACTTAATTAAACTAGGATCAGTAGTCTGTTCAACACTTAAGGGCAATGACTCAGACTCAGCAGCGAGCGGGCAAGAACCTAGTAGCTTGATCTCTTTTCCTGATTGATCAGAATAAAATGGAGCCATAGCTACTTCGGCCTCACTCTCGACAACTGGTTCACTGGAGACAAGCGGGCAAGGTACAGATAGTTCAGCCTCCTCACCTTCACTTTCCTTGTGACTTAGGTTCGGCGGGGCTTCTACTACTGCCTCACTCTCATCATCCAGTCGAGTCATAAAAGAATCCTCAAGATCCACCTCCCACTCCTTTCCTGAAGGGGTCCTGGTCTTGGGAACAGCAACCTCAGTGAAATCAGAATTACTCTCACCTGTTTTTCCCATTGATCTAGTTACCACACAAGCAGGGTAAATAATATCATCTGCCTCTGGTTTAGCTAATACATTCTGGGGATTGGTTAACATTATGGGACACTTGGGCCCTGCAACCTGTCGGTTGCCAAAATCATTACCTAAATAATGTCTACCCCAGGAATGGGCAGTTGCTTACTTACACCAACATTACACCATCCTGAAGTATATTTAGAATCAAGATTAATTTGCATTAAAGATACAGGTTGTACTCTACCGGCAATACCTTGGAGAAGTACAACTTCACCCAGATCTCGGGTGTCAACATCAGCAAGTACATTTTGGGCAATAAGAGACTGTGAAGCTCCAGTATCACGGAGTAATTGAACAGTCTTATGGTTACCATTATTACATAATAATGTACCTGTGGAAATATATGGTTTAAAGTCAGCCATCCAATTGGGATTGACTGTAGTACATGAAGAATTAATATGTTGCAATCCTTTACTCATAATAAGACCAGTTGGCCGTAGTTCAGGATGCAAACTAAAACATGAAGTAATCACATGACCCCTTCTCTTACAATGTGTACAATGCTTGAAAGTGGGCACACTGGTAGAACCAACTGCAGGTTTATAATGAGCATTACTAGGCTTAGATGATCCTGGCAGTGGAGTAACAATCTTAGGGTTAGTAAGAGAAGAGTTCACGGGAGTAACTGGCGGACTAGGAGTGGGCTTATAATGATAAGGAGTTCTGTGAGCATTGTAATTTACTCTATGACTAGACTTAGGTGAAGTGGCCGTAAACTGGGCCTTAGTCAACAACTCATGCTCATCAGCGAGCTTTGACAGCTCATAAATGTCTGTTATATTCTTTTGTTCTGCCATAAAAGTAGACAATTTGTCTGGGAGACAAGACAATACTTCTTCCATGATAAGAAGATTCTTTAAAGCATCAAACTCTGTGACTGAAAGTGACTTTAACCATCTGTTGCAATAGTTCGTCTTTTGACGAGTAAAATCAGCTATTGTCTGATCACTTACCCTCCTTAGGTTTCTAAATTTTTGCCTGTGTGCCTCTGGATTTAATTGATAAGCATTTAAGATGCTTTTCTTTACAAATTCATAATCAAAACTATGAGCGTCAGGTAGGGATGTAAAAACCTCCTGACTACGCCCCTTAAATTGAGACTGCATAATTGCTACCCATTGATCCCTTGGCCAGTTCATACTGATGGCAATCTTATTAAAATGTGCAAAGAAAACCTCAGGATCCTCCTCATTAAACTTGGGTAATTCTATATATTTACTCATCCTTATGGGATTATTATCATTATTAATTGAAACATTACTAGAATTTCCATGCCCAGCTGCCATACGCTGTGTTTCAAGCCTGAAATTAGTGTCAGCCATTTGTTGTTGAATCTCTAATTGTTCCTTCTTTGTTGCTTCTAGTTGCAACTCCATTAAAACTCTCTGGTTTTGTGCCGCAAGTTCTAAACGCCTAGTCTCAAGCTCCCTCTGCTGAGCTTCAGCCTCTAATAAATTTCTGTTTCTGTTGAGCTTCAATCTCTAATAATTTCTGTTGCCTTGCACATTCGTTGGCTTTTTCTTGAGCCTCAAGTTTAGCATACGTTACTTGTGCATCTAACTCAAGACGCCTTAAAGCAATTTGATCACTTGACTCTTCTCTAACTTCCTCCAGACATTCTTCTCCTAATTCTTGGTTCTCAACAAAATGTGTCACTATGACTCTCAGAATTTGTGCCTTAGTCATGCTATTTCTGGCGGTTAATTCTAGCTTATTGGCCATATTTACTAACGCAGACTTTGTTAGGTTTTTAATTCCCTCAAAGTTTGGTTGAGCCAACAACAACAACACTTGGTCCTCCATCGTGATTAACACTTGGCACTTGATTCACAATAATAATAATAAACACACTGGCACTGCACTTCACTTCACTGTAAAATTTTCACCACACTGAAAATTCGCTTGGCCTCACTGCACAAACAAAAGTTATAGGATGACTTACCTCAAAATCGTGAAACGTTGTTACTTGACACACAGGAAGGCTTGCATGGCACATGGAATAGTTAATAGTAGAAAACACACAAGACACTGGTACCTAGGAAGGCAAGGTTAGATTAGCACAGTTAAGTTTAAGTGGGAAAAATATTTCCCGGCACAGGCCCCCATAACTATGTTACCAGATCGTTCGTTACGGCTCGTAACCCTGTACAGCATTAAGAAACTTGTTGTCTAGGGTCATGTTAGAATTGCTGTAATATAGAGCGGGTCACCAGTGTAACCACATGATTGGCACAAGCAAGAATAAAGTATTTATCCCTTAGGACTAAGAAATATACATATAAATTATATTATATATATTAACAATAATATAAGTACAAGATATTATATATATAGCACAGATGGACAAGATCACTTATAAAAGCAAATTAAAGTATTGTCTCTCTTATAATATAAATGTATGTATGGCAAAACAAATATTAACAGACTTATCTCCCAAGTTGTTATCTCTCCTGTCCCGTGCGAGTTACTGACTACTAAAACTGCGGGAGTCAAAAACATTGCTTCTGCCCCGCGGAAAATTGCCAAACTAACATTATTTAATTAAACTTACATGGAGCAAAATAATGTGACAAGAGTAATCTTAAAGTAACTTAGTAAATGGTCAGAATAACATGCATAACAAAAATAATGTAATTATTAATACATGCAGTAATTAAAATAAAATAACAAAGGGAAATATTGGCAACGCTCCCCCGCCACCAGGAACTAGAAGTTTCTCACGGAATGTTGCCCCCAATGTTCAAACAATTACAGAATTCCCATCAGTGATTCCTACTGATGATCATAGATAAAACCACTTTCCCACGAAATCAACCGTGAACCAACAAAGAGAAATCATCGTTCCCACGGGTGGAAAAGTTAGGCCTAATTCAACATATAAATCAGGCAACACATATCTTACATACAAGTAAAGAATATTTAGATGTACATACATATAATCAGATAAAACAAGGCATATATATAAGTACAAATTAATGTAGAAGTACAAATTAAATGTATTTAATTACGTAGCTTATAGAGGTACGTAACACCCCCCCCTTTACCACTGGTCAACAACCACTGGTCACTGCTCACCACCACCTCAATGACGAGAAGCATTATGGTCAAATGCCTTTAGTAAAGATGTGCACAGAATGCACAAGAAAGTAGATTACCACCAGAGATTCCATTGCCACTAAGTTCAGCAGCCATATACAGCAAAATGTGCCAACATGTCAAATAATGCCATTGGTCTCAGAGCCACTCGGTGTCCTGGTTCTGTAAAAGGGATAATATTACTGTCTTGAAGATGATCAAAATTCTTGATAAAACCCCCAGCGAGCGCAGAGGAATCACTTCTAACTGCCTGCATGGAGCTACATCTCCAATGTTTCCAAACAAATTGTCAAGGACACCCTAGGCAGAACCATAAAGCAGCTACATCTCAGCGTGCCGGGATCCAGATTGGCGTCGGGGCCGGATGTGACGTTGGCGTCGGGGCTGGATGCGACATTGGCGTCGGGGCTGGATGGCGACTTGCGTCGGTGTCGGATGCGACGGTGGCGTGGGGGCCGGATGTGACTTTGGCGTCGATGC
>WNGS01167116.1:145057-182762 GCA_020271785.1 Procambarus virginalis | reverse complement strand
AATTATTACTAGTTATGAATACTACTACTACAATATAACAAAGGGTCTAGCTGGACTTGTTGTAAGGCCCTGCTAAGGCTGTGTCATGGTAGCATCAAATGGGTGTGGCCCTGTGCCTCATGGTGCCAATGGCGGCTGTGGAGGCCTACAAGGCTGGCAACAGCTAGGTACAATATGTTTATAGTTCAACACTCTGTCAGCTACTTGCTGTCCAAGTCACAATTTTACCTGTTATGGGATGCAAAGAGTTAGTACAGTTCCCTAAACATATCAATACAGGTATAACATGGTATATGAGGGCTGTAAAATGGGGTACACGTACATGTGGTTGGTGTTGTTCATATTTGTAACCGACTTATCTTTGATATTAAACAGTGCACTAGAATAATAAACAAATACTTGGTAAGACGGATACTGGAGTACTCTTATTTGTAGTAGTGGTGTTGATATGGCAGTTTCTTAAGGTAGAGTAGGTCTATCCTTGTGGCCATTAACACAACACACACGAGCCTCCTTTGTTATTGTTTCGTGTGTGAGCGTGCGTCTGTAAGAGACGCGCTCTGTGTACTGTTCCAATATTGTGTTCTACTTCTAAGTTAATTTACGTTAACAAGGGAATCAAGCTATATTTTGGTGTTAATAATTATATTCAGTCTTATTGAACACTTTTTTATTCAATTTAGACATTAAACTGTTGTATGAACAGTGGTTTAATAATGTAAATACTGCGGCGACGTCGATGACGTCACGGAGTCTCCCATTCTCTAATTTTAAGAGGATACTGTAAGGGAAGACTATACTATTGTGTATGGTGTGTCGGTTTCCCGACATAATTCCGGGGGGGAAGAACACGGGTCGAAGTCCCGGTAAGGACTGCGATCACTTTATTCTTCTCCTCAGAATTATAATGCTGCTTTAATTTAGTTTACATTGTTGAGCTGCAGTCCTTTGGGGACGTATGTCCCGTACTGGCGTATCGGGTGCTGGAAGTCGCTGTACGTCTTCGTTCCTGGCCAGTTCTAAAGGAACTAATTTCTCTAAAGTTTTGAGAGTAGTGTTGCCTCGGCATTTACTTTCACTATTCTCAAGATGCCCTGGCTGTCTGGATGAACAGAGACTATTTGACCTATGGCCACTCTGAGCGTGGTCCATCACTATCCACCAGAACTATGTCACCAGGGTTCAAGTTAATTCTGTTGTAGGGGTTGTTTGCCCCGTAATGATACTCTCTCAGAGCTGTAAGGTATTCTCGAGTCCATACGTCATTCCACCGACTTATCACCCTTGATAGATGTTTGAAACGTTGAACCAAATCACTCTCTTGGACATATGAAGGATCCTCTGGTTCCTCGTCCGTAAGGGACACAAGTGTTTGAGAGGTCTACCATACATCAAATGAGCTGGACTTAATGGTTCACGCTGCAAAACATCATCAGAGAGGTAGGTAAGTGGTCGGTTATTGACTCGTGCTTCTATCTCTATGACTACTGTTTGAAGCTCCTGCAGGTCAATCTTTTGGCGGTGTAGGGTTTTCCGTAGAGAACGTTTTACCGTACCAACCATGCGTTCATAGAAGCCTCCGTGCCATGGTGCTCTGGGAGGTATGAATTTCCAATGGCACTGCCGTTGATTTAGGGCTGTGCGTACCTTGGGTGTGTCCAGATTTTCCTCAGACATGCTTCTCCTGCCACTAAGTTGGACCCATTGTCTGAGATCATTAACTTAGGACAGGATCTACGTGAAGCAAACCTGCGGAAAGCCTGTAAGAATGCTTCGGCACTCATATCGGGAGTCACTTCTAGATGGACTGCCCTTGTTGTGGCACAAGTAAAAAGACAGATGTAAGCTTTACTGGTTTCTTGTCTTTAGTGCCTGTAAGTGTTAGTGCTCCTGTGAAATCTACTCCTGTAGTCTCAAAGGGACGAATATGTACGACTCGTTCCTTCGGAAGTGGAGGAGGGCCAGGATATGGACACACTCTGGCATCGTATCTCCGGCAAACAACACAGGATTTGATTATTGATTTTACTGTCTGTCTACCTTGGGGTAGCCAGTACTGTTGTCTTAAGTCTGTGAGAGTATCTAATACCCCACCATGCAGAGTGCAGTATTTGTGTATATGTAACACAATTAGTTTGCTTACTATGTGGTGACGAGGGAGCAATATTGGATTTTTTGCTTCCAAATCTATGTCAGCGTGCTGTAAGCGGCCTCCGCATCTGATTATGTTATAATTGTCAGTGTCTAACCAGAGACCCAGATCATGTTGTAGCTTCTTTGGAACATTGTCAAATTCTGTCCCGAATGTGTCGATCTGAGCTCTTTTGACCCAATACCTTAGGGCATTAGGGAATTTATGCTTGATTCCTATTTTCTTTAGAAAATCAACACTACTTGGGTGACACCTATAAGTTTGTTCAGTTCAGAGTACCGAGTAGGATCAATTACCAAAGTCCGAGGTGGTTCTGGGTTCTCAGTGGGAACAGTAACATTGGTCACAATGACTTGTGGCTTTTGTTCAGGCCACTGGTCGCTGATTAGCCACTGAGGTCCATTGAACCACATCTCTGCCTTTGTTAATTGCCGTAAAGTCAGTCCTCGGGAGAGATAGTCAGCTGGATTCTCTTTTGTGGGTACATATCTTAGTTTATACCCTGCTGACAACTCTCGTATTTCCTTAACGCGGTTACTCACGTAAGGATTCTTACTGTTATTGTTCTTAACCCACTGTAGCACTGCCTCATTATCTGACCAAACTACTGTTTCTTTAAAGTGGATGTGGCTTAAGGCCTTGATCAAATAATGAGCCAATCTTACTCCTAACAGTAAGGCTGTTAATTCCAGTTGTGGCAGTGATCTTTTCTTTAAAGGTGCCACTCTGGCCTTTGATGTGAGCAAATTGGCTTGCCCATTTGAGACCAGGTAAGCTACTGTGCCGTAAGCCTTTCCTGAGGCATCACAAAATACATGTAGCTTAATTGGTTCCTTTTCATTTACTACTGTGTTCCTAGGGAACTTGACAGACTCTAGGGTACTTAAATCTTTTACTAACCCTTGCCATTTTTCTTGTAAGGCAGGTGTCAGAAGATCATCCCAGCCTATCTTTTGTTGCCAACATTCCTGTATTATCAACTTCCCATTAATCAGTACTGGGCTTAATAGTCCTAATGGGTCGAAGGGTTTGCTGACTTGTGATAGTAATTTTCTCATTGTTAAGTTAGTGGTATCAGGCTCCACTGACTTGATTGTCAACTGATCTGTTGTCGTGTTCCATTCGACACCTAGTACCTTTGTCATCTCGGGTACCTGGTAATCGGGAAATTCAGTTGCGATCAGTTGATTTAATTTGTCATTGTTAGAGACCCAAGACTGGAGGGGCATATTGGCTCCCATTAATTCTCGATTGGCCTCATGGTATATGTCCAACAGTTTACTTTCACTGTTGGTTGTACCTTGAAAATTATCCACATACAGGTTTTTGCTAATTTCCGTCTTGTTCGGGCTATTGGACTTCTTCAAGTGCGTATCCAAGGTAGCTTGGAGCAGAAAGGGAGATGATGTGGCGCCAAAAAGGACGGACGCAAACCGGTAAGTGATTAATTCACTGTTCGGATCGTTAGGATCCTTAATCCATAGGAACTTTGTGTAGTTCCGGTCTTCTTCTTGAAGACCTACCCTAAGGAATGCCTTGCTAATGTCAGCCGTATATGCATAAGTCCCAATACGGAACTTTAATAGCACATCATAAAGCCTTTGTGTTAGGCTAGGGCCAGTTTGAAGACAGTCGTTTAACGAAACACTACTCGGTCTCATTTTAGCACTGCAATTAAATACTATCCATAATGGGGTAGTTGCAGAATTCTTCTGTACACAATGATGTGGTAAGTAGTGACCTTCCTTTGGGTTATCATTTGTAACAACTTCGATAAATTTGTCATCGAGTTGCTTCTGTATTATTTCATGGTACAACTTCAAGTTCTCAGGTTGTCTTTGTAAGCGCAACACCTGTGATCTCAATTGGTTTTGTGCCATAAAATGGTTGACGGGTAGCTGAGGGTGATTCAGCTTCCATGGTAACCTGACCCAGTATTGATTATCTCTGTATATAACTGAGTCCAGGTATTGTTTGTACGTCCAGTGATCATCTGGGCTAGGTTGTTCAGGGACAATGCCGAGAGTTGCCAGGTCCCATAACTTATGTACAGGGGGATCAAGCTCTTCCTCGGACATGTCTCTGAGTTGCAGTGGAGACTGGTCTCCTAGTCATGCAACCATTACTGGGTTGGCATGTTGGTGTTCTACAGGTGCGGGTTGGTTTAGCCGTAATACTGGGCCTGTTAGCAAATAGCCACCTGCAGATGGTAACACGTTCATACCGTGTTTGTATTCCTTTCCTTTGATAAACTTATGGTAGACATCTGATCCCATAAGGATTCCAATATTGGAAAGGTATCTGATGTGATTTTATCAGCCAAATGAATTCCCTTTTTTTCTAGGAATTTGGCTGTTGTCCCCAGACCATATACATACAGATCTGTTGGGAATCTATCTACTACTAGAGCTTGTACATTTTGTTCGTAACCTCCTAATCGTACTTTGGGTTGTACTACCTCGTAGACTCGGGCTCCTGAGTCAGTCAGAAATCGTGCTATGTTTATTCGTGTCTCCTCTACAGGTGTAAGTTTCAGTGTATCTACCAACTCTTTGGATATAAAGGTCAATTGGGACCCTTGATCAAATAATCCACGTACGGTGGCTTTGTTCTCTCCATTTCTAATGATCAATCGTGCAGTAGGTAGAGCTGATTTATGTTTAGACCTTGTTGAGAAGACACTTATGTCAGGTAGCACAGTACAAAGCTGTACTGAAGTGGTAGTTCCTTCCTCCTCCTGTGGTTTGGCAGACTTTGTACTTGAGTCCCCACAAAGTGCTGTATGGTGTTGACCCTTATGGCACCTATAACAGGTGCGTATTGTAGATGTGCAGCTGTCGGGATGATGTTCCCTTATACACTTGGTACATCTATGTAACTCCTTGAGTCGTTTTATGCGTGTTGCACGATCGGGGAAACGTCTGCAATTGTACATGGAATGTGATTGTTCACAGAACAGACATGGTCTCCAGACGTTAACAGTATCTTGATGAGTCACCGATTTGGGTGACGCGTTACCTGTAGGTTTGGACGTACCAACTGCATATGTGCCCACACTGCCTTGTTTCCACTTTGGGGAGGGAGAAGTTGTTTTAGATTTGTTTGGAGTACTGTTTGTACTCTGTTGTTTACTATTAGTAGTAGACGAAGGTTTAGATGTCGCTTTTTCATCTGGGTTAACTCTTTCTCGTTCTATGATGGTTTGTAACCCCTTTGTAATCTCTGTTACGGTCAGAGATGACTTTCCATACAACACAAACAACTTATCCAGGATATCCCTGGGTAATTTGCGTGTCATATGGACTTGGATTATCCAGTCTGACTCATCCAAGTTCACTTTATTTTTAAGTGCCTTAAGCAAAGACTCAAGCTCCAATCTAAAGGCTTGGAGTGAGACTGCTGTATTATTTGGATGTTTAATATCTAACAGCTTCTGGGTTAGAATTCTGATAGTCCTTTCAGGTTTTGCATAGTTGTCCATGAGAAGTTGTACGGCATTGTCATAATCGTCATCTGTGTGATTCAGATTACAGACTACCTGAAACGCTTCATCCTTCAAGACACTCTGTAAATACGTAAACTTTGTCGTCTTTGGTACATTGACATTAGAATCCACAGAATCGACAAATTTGCTCCAGAAATTGTCCCAATTCTCGTCCTCTGTTCCAGAAAAAGTTGGGAGACTGAGTGATGGTAATTTGACTTCTGGTGCTGTCTGATTCTGGGTAGTTGTGGCTGCAATATTTATATTGGCCTTATGGGCGTTTATCAAATCGTCATATTGTTGTATTTTTACAAACATTGCATCTTCATAATCAGAGTGTTCTTGGAGAATGTTGTTCATCGTATCTTCATCAATACTGGAAATGTTAAGTAAATCTTGATATTCTTTCATTTGTTGCAACACACGGTCATATTTGTTCCGTGTAAGCTTAAGATAGTTTTCCAGTGCTGCATAATTAACTGGAGTTTGGTTACTCATGTCTTCACATTTGTTAATCTGCCTTGTGAGATGTCCCTTTAAGCCATTAAGGGTTAATTTTACATTTTTGAGTGTAGACATCTTGGAAGTACTTGCTAGTCGTATGGACTTTTAACTATTTTTGGCACTTGAATTAATGCAGCTACTAGTTTCCGAACTAGAGCTGTTTATCATTTAAAATATACACTACTGTATAATCATACACGCTATAATTTGAGTGGTAAGCCTGTATCAATGCTGGTATTCCGCAAGTTAGCCCGTCTTTATCACTCTTGGTTGGTACAGAGACACAGGTTAACACTCAAAGGTGAAATGATTATAGTTAAATTATACCTATAATTATAATGTATGAAGTTGACAACACAACTCGGGTTGTCATGAATACTGCATAAAAATATGTACTTGCTAGGTTGTAATATATGTTCAACTCTAGACAAGTGTAAAAATTCTTACCCTTACACCAGGTTAGCACAATAAATTAAACTAGGTTGCTGTACAACACCAGCCTAAAATGTCCTACCCTTGTGCAAGAATTTGCTGTAAATAATGTGGTATGCAGTAAATATTATGTTACTTGGTGCAATATTAAAGTAATGTTTATACTTAAATTACAAAAACATTTATAAGTAACTTATAAGTAAAGTAGCCTCTTATCAACCTCTTGTAATGAAAAAGGCACAATAGTTCTTTGGCTCAGGCTTCAGAACTATAATAGTGCTTTGTTGAAAGTTCTGCTTGCTATGAGATTGAAAAGTTAGGCTAGAAAAAGTAAATATATGGCATATATCAGGATCTTATATCTAGATGCAATGTAACTACTGGTTAACTGTAATAATCATCTAGGTTCAAAGGACCATAAATATGTGGTAAAAACTCCAGGCAGTATATCTCCTTTTAATTGACTTCAATAAAATTAAGTTTATCTTATTTTTTCTTAGTAAGTAAGAAATTGAGTGGACTGTATGTACTTGTTAAAACTGCCTGAAATTAATCTCACATAAATTGGAGGGACAATTTGTAGCTTAAACCACTTTATAATGGCTCCTTCTTAAACTACCAATTGTTTACCTAACTTAATTTATTGTAATTTTATCATACCACATATGGTGGTCTAATCTACTATTATTTCAATAATTATTACTAGTTATGAATACTACTACTACAATATAACAAAGGGTCTTAGCTGGACTTGTTGTATTGGCCCTGCTAAGGCTGTGTCATGGTAGCATCAAATAGGTGTGGCCCTGTGCCTCATGGTGGCACGTAATGGCGGCTGTGGGAGGCCTACAAGCGTTGGCATACAGCTAGGTACAGTATGTTTATAGTTCAACACTCTGCTCAGCTACTTGCTGCTCCAAGTCACAATTTTACCTGTATGGGATGCAAAGAGTTAATAACAGGTCCCTAAACATATCAATACAGGTATAACATGGAATATGAGGGCTGTAAAAATGGGGTACACGTACATGGTGTTGGTGTTGTTCATATTTTGTAACCGACTTATCTTTTGATATTAAACAGTGCACTAGAATAATAAACAAATACTTGGTAAGACGGATACTGGAGTAGTCTTATTTGTAGTAGTGGTGTTGATATGGCCGTTTCTTAAGGTAGAGTAGGTCTATCCTATATGGCCATTAACACAACACACACGAGCCTCCTATGTTATTGTTTTCGTGTGAGCGTGGCGACAGTAAGTGACGCTGGCTTTGTGTACTGTTCCAATATTTTGCTGGTTCTACCTCTAAAGTAATTCTACTTTAACAAGGGAATCAAGCTATATTTTGGTGTTAGTAATTATATTCAGTCTTATTGAACACTTTTTTATTCAATTTAGACATTAAACTGTTGTATGAACAGTGTTTAATAATGTAAATACTGCGGCGACGTCGATGACGTCACGGAGTCTCCCATTCTCTAATTTTAAGAGGATACTGCTAAGGGAAGACTATACTATTTATGTATGTGTGTGTCGGTTTCCCGACAGATAGAACATGAGTTGTAGAAATTGTAGTTTTCTTATTGTTTTACAGTGACCTATGATATATGTCCCAGTAAACGGGAATATTTTTGCTAGCCTTTCATTAAACTCTAGACTATTATTGATATTGGCCAGGCTATGGATTCCGGCGATGCTGTGGAGCATGGGGTCATTACAGGTTAGGGGCTGGAACCTTAACCAGCTCAATTGCCAATTGAAGACTATTTATAAGTAGAGTAATGAATGGGGGCAGTACTGCAGAATGAGGAAATGACATAAAGACCTGTGAACAGTATAACAATTTATTCAATAAACTTATTGTCTAATACAGAGCTCCATACTTTACGTTAAACCAAGAGTGACACTTCAAATCTGTCAAACACCACTGTTGCAGTGGTTCTCCTGATCCACCAACTGACAGGTGTATAGAGACACAAGGTCTCGACCCACTGCACAGGTCATCAGCAACAATGAACTAACCTGAAACAGTTCGTGTACACTCATGCCCAATCACCACCAAAACATAACATGAAATGGCACAAAAATGTCACAAGGGCATACAACAACAACCGCAGTTGCTCCAACAATCAGTGTCCTAGACATTCAATCAATTACGTTAACGCACATAACTTGGACGGCACTCAATTATAATTAACAATTAATACTCACTTAATTTACGATAGTGACAATTGCCCCACAGTGATCAAACAAAAAATTACGTTAGTGACCCACTGCCCCTCAGTGGTCAATCAAAGAGTTATGCTAGCGACTCACCGCCCCACAGTGGTCAATCAAAGAGTTACATTAATGACACACTGCCCCACAGTGCTCCATCGAAGAATTATGGTAATGCACAGTCAAATTGACAATTAGCAAACACTTCAATACATTAAATTATTGTTTATTATATCAAGTGAAACAAACAAGTAACAACTCAATACACTGTCAAACTGACAGCTAGCAATCAATGACACTAATGACTTTATTAATACCTTACTGGCTTCACCAAATACGTTAGATGGCTTAAATAATTAACTTTAGGGAATAATTATCTCGTGTCCCCGGACAGACCACTAACAAGGGGAATCACACTACACCACAATGCAATACACCACAGTACACAAATGAGAAACAAGACTTGTTTTCTTATCTGCAGTAAATTTAAGACGCTAGAGTTTTGCTGGGTTCCCAGCCATGTTGGTGTCTCTTTAAATGAGCATGAGGATGCTGCCGCTAAAGAAGCTATCCGCACTTGTCCCATCTCCCGAAAAGGTACTCCTTATTCCGACTTTTATCCAGTTATTCATTCCTCTATCCTTTCCAATTGGCTATATGTGGTTGGTTTTCTGTTACTGGTAACAAACTGCGTACTCTTAAGAGTCGTGTGTCCCTGTGGCCTTCCCCCTATCACTGTAACCGGCGGTGGGAAACGGCTCTCACTAGGTTACATATTGGCCATACACGTTTAACTCATGGTCATTTAATGGAACGCCGCCCTAATCCTAATTGTCTAAATTGCATTGTTCCTCTTATGGTAGTACATATTCTTGTTGAATGTCCTGACTTCCAGGAGGAGCGTGTGTCTTGCTTTCCGACCGTCCCTCGCGGTCAATTGTCCCTCGATAGAATTCTTGGGGAATCGGATACTTTTGATATCGTTTGCCTTACGTGTTTTTGTTCTCGTATTTGCATCCTTGGTGATATTTAGTGCCCTCTGATTACTCTGCACATTTGGTGGTGCTACATAGTCTTCCCGGTTTGGTGCCTTCTTTTGATAACTACTTACTTAATTGTTACTCGGACAAAATAATCCAATGAGTAATCAATCAATGACTTACTCCACTTACTGGATCTCTGTAAAGATATAAAAACACAGTGCCACATGGACAATAATTCAATCATTACAATACACTGCAATTTATGAAGACAGCCTTATCTCAACGTATTTATAAATATCACTTGTACATACATAACACAGTCACCTGTCACTCTCACCAGTGACAGGTCAACATTGCGAGCACACTCTGATAAATCTGAGATTGAGTGGTTTACTGTTCCTCCAATTGATTGTGCACAATTACAAGAACCCAGGGCAAAGATGTTCATACTTACACACAGTTCTCCCACCCTGACATGCTTCTATCACACATTCGCTGATGCTGGAGATGATGATCGACGGGACAGGTAGACTGGAGACTTATAGCAAGGGAATTGCTTGCTATTGATGAGTATTTCGTTAGCCAGAAAAATGACAGGATGGATTACGAGAACCTTCAAGTCCAGAGATCCCATCACAATGGTTGTACTCTTCAAATCACTTGTGTTGTCCCGTCTTGAGTACTGCTCAGTACTCACTTCCCCCTTCAGAGCAGGAGAGATTGCTGAAATAGAGGGAATACAGAGAACATTTACGGCACGCATAGACGAGATAAAGCACCTAAATTATCGGGATCATCTCAAAGCTCTCCAAATGTACTCACTAGAATGGAGACGAGATAGATACCAGGTGATATAAACATGAAAAATACTGGAGGGACAGGTCCCAATCTGCACAGTAAAATATCAAAGTACTGGAGTGAACGATATGGAAAAAAATGCAAAATAGAACCAGTGTAGAGCAGAGGTGCCATAGGCACAATCAAAGAACACTAATTTCTTGGCTGTTCAACGTCCTACCAGCGAGCATCAGAAATATTGCCAGAACAACCGTGGACATCTTCAAGAGAAATAGTCACTGCTTTTATCATAAAAGCGGTGAAATTCTGTGGGGAAGGATACGCATTACCGTGCTCCACTGTCTAAACGACTAAGCGGCACGCGCGTAGAGCGCAGGCGGGGCGCCATCTGGCTCGCCTCCGCCCCGCAGGTATACCACAAAACTGTCTTCAGGTGACAAACCTCACGAGTGTCCACAAAAGATGTCCAGCACGAGTATTAAGGGAAAACCTTGACACAAACTGCACTTATCATAAAGAAGAAGCACCACCATTGACCGCCAAGTGCTCACATCAAGTCTAACTCTAAGAAACAACACTCAAGCCTTGACGCTTCTCCCAACATCCGGGGGAGAAAACCTTCACACAAACTGCACCTGTCATAAAGAAGATGAAGACTCACCAGTGTCCTCAGTGTCCGAAGGTATTCACCCGTCCTGGAAGTGTGAAGCATCACATCTTAGTGCATTCACGTGACAAACCTCTTGATTGTCCAGAATGTGGGAAGAGATTCCTTCAAAGTGGAAGTATGAAGACTCACAGGAGGGTGCATGCGGATGAGAGACCTTTTCAATGTGCCGAGTGTGGCAATAAATTTAGAGAACGTGGAATAATTATACAGCACATGTTAATGCATTCA
Organism: Procambarus virginalis; assembly: GCA_020271785.1. Lineage (NCBI taxonomy): Eukaryota > Metazoa > Arthropoda > Malacostraca > Decapoda > Cambaridae > Procambarus > Procambarus virginalis. The sequence goes on along the minus strand of WNGS01167116.1, from coordinate 171,293 downwards.
GGTGTTAAACCTCATGAGCGTCCAGTGTGAGATTCAATCACCGTGGACGTATGAAAACTCACATGTTAGTGCATTCAGGTGAGAAACCTCATGAGTGTCCAGTGTGTGGGAAGAGATACAATAAGCGTGGACATATGAAGACTCACATGTTAGTGCATTCAGGTGACAAACCTCACGAGTGTCCAGAGTGCGGGAAGAGATTCAGTCAGCGTGGAAATATGAAGACTCCCAGGATGGTGCATGCGGATGAGAGACCTTTTCAATGTGCCGAGTGTGGCAAAAAATTTAGAAAACGTGGAATAATAATACTGCACATGTTAATTGTGACGGAAACGTGTTGGAAATGGTGGTCGGCAGTCTTCCAAATAGCAGGTGTCAGTGCTGGGCCACATATATTAAATTTAAATAAAAAAAAGAAAAAAAAAGAGCGACTGCTTGTCTGATAATCTGTGGTAAGGCAAGATACACAAAACACAAAATATAATAAAATACTTTACTTTAATCTAGAAAACACAAAATAAAATAAAGACGATACCTTGGCTTTTACAATAATGTAAAGGAAAAATATATAAAATTATAACAAAGTGAAATGGGGGGAACTGGTTACGTTAACAAAGTAAAATGGTGCTGGGAATATATGCGCTAGCTAAGAACCTCTTATTTGATCACACGAGGTGGGTCAAATTCAGGTGTTCATAGCAGGAGCACGAGATATATTCTGGCTGGCAGAAATGCAAGGGACTCCAACAATAACTGGCGATGATTGTGATTGGCGAGGAACAGGAGTGGTGTGTTGGTTGGCGGCCAATGAGAACGCTGGACGGCCGCAAGTCGCTAGTTAGGCAGTTGAAGGGTTCGGCGCGTCGACCAGGTGTGCAGCAGGTGCTGGAGAGGGGGGAGGAGGGAGTTGAGGTGCGTGTGGCTGTCTTGATATATACGTTTAGCCACTACAGAACGTATCTTGCATATTGTTGAGGACGTGATGAAATATGAAAATAGCAGGCTAAATCTCTGATAAGAGATTATCGTCACAACTCTCCCCCGATGCCTGCTGTTCCGGGTGAGTCACGTTCACTGGAGGTAGAGTGGGAGGTGGAGCTGCCTCTACCTCATGCACTCTGGAGAGGGTGTCAGCGATGATGTTATCAGGCCCCTTGATGTAGCAGATCTTTAAATTGAAGCCTTGAAGATATAAAGCCCATCGCAGCAGACGTTGGTTATTAAATTGGGCTTGATGTAGGAATCTCAGAGGGTTGTGGTCCAAATAGATGGTAGTGGACCTAGCACCGTGCAGATATGGTGCAAAGTGTTGTAAGCTCAGGACGTTTGAGAGGAGTTCCTTCTCTATAGTACTGTAGTTCTTCTGATGAGGCTTCAACTTGCAACTGTAGTAGCTGACAGGTAGAACCTCCTCGCCTCGCTGCTGCATTAAAACACTTCCGATGCCGGTACCACTGGCGTCGACATGGAGGATGAAAGGCTTCTTGATATCTGGTGAGGCGAGAATAGGATTAGAACAGAGGAGGAATTTGAGTTGTTCGAATGCAACGGTTTGCTCTCTGGTCCAATTATACCGTTGCTTGGGACTGGTTAAGGTGATTAATGGGGTTGCAACAGTGCTAAAATTCTTCACAAACCTACGGTAATAGGAAGCAAGACCAAGGAAGCGCAGGAGCTGCTTCCTGGTAGTAGGCTGTGGATACTGTTGGATTGCTTGAATGTGAATGTTTAACGGAGCCAGGCTGCCACTCCCTATAACATGACCCAGGTACCGCACTTTACCTTTCGCGAAGGTGGACTTGCCCAGATTGATGGTGAGGCCGGCTTTCAGGAGCTTGTAAAACAATCGTTGTAGCTGGAGCAGGTGTTCGCTCCAGGTGTTGGATGCTACCACGATGTCGTCCAAATAGGCGTAGGTGTTGTCCAAGCCCTGGATGACGCGGTTGACAGCTCTCTGAAAGGTGGCTGGGGCATTGCAGAGTCCAAAGGGAAGGCGATTGTACCTGTAGAAACCAAACGGGGTTATAAAGGCGGACAGTACCTTAGCTCGCTCCGTTAAACTCACCTGGTAGTAACCCTTGAGTAAGTCTACCTGAGACAGGTAGCGGGCATTACCAATGGCATCCAAAATGTCGTCTATCCTGGGTATTGGGTAGGCGTCCTTCACTGTGACCTGGTTCAACTTCCTATAATCCGTACACAGACGGATTTTGCCGTGAGGTTTGGGTACCAGGATGCATGGTGAGGCCCAGGGGGACTCACAGGGGGTAGCCAGTCCATGGTCCAAGAGATACTGTACCTCAGCCCGCATGACTTCCGTCTTGCTCGGGCTGATTCGGTAGAACGGTTGGCGAATCGGCTGGGTGTCAGGTAGCAGTTGAATGTCGTGCTGAGTCACAGTACACTCTTGGGGATCATCTCGAAACAACTCTTGATGTTCTCTGATGAGTTTGATTAGTGGAGCACTATTATCGTCCTGAAAATGATGGTGAAGGTTAGTAAGGATTTCTGAGTTAGAGAGCGCTGTCTCAGTGTCAGTGCTTTCGGAAGGAGAAGCAGGGAAGGTCTCACTGTGGCTGTATGGACCTGTAAATGAGGTGAAATTGGTTAACACAGTGGGAGGAACCCCATGGTAGGGCTTGAGTAAATTGATGTGGCACAGCTGGGTCTTCCGCCGCCTATCGGGGGTCTCGAGAACGTAGTTGAAGTTGTTCCGGCACTCCTTAACACGGTAGGGTCCTGAGAACCTGTTCTGTAAAGGAGAACCTGGGATAGGGAAATAGGCAAGCACTAAGTCTCCTGGTGTAAACTTCCTTACTTTACAGTGCTGGTCGTAACGAGTCTTCATCCTCTCCTGGGCTTTCTGTAGGTTGTTGCTGGCAAAGGAATGGACCCTCTCTAGAATGTGTCGGAGATTTTGAAGATACTGGGGCACATTCTGATGCTCACTGAAGGTGGCATCACGTAGAGAATCCTTGAAAGCCTTGAGAGGTGTACGGCACTTACGTCCGTAGAGCATCTCATAAGGAGATACTCCTAGTGACTCGTTGGGAAGACTTCTGAAAATACACATGATGAGATCAATTTGCCTATCCCAATCCTTTGAGGTCTCATTACAAAACTTTTTTAAGAGTGCCTTGATGGTTTGATGACTACGCTCGAGAGAACCCTGTGAAGCAGGATGATAGGGGCTGGACAGTACCTGTTTGATGTTGAACTCCTCCAGAGTCCGTTTGAAGAGATCACTGGTGAAGTTGGTGCCACAGTCGCTCTGAATCTCCCTCGGAAATCCATACTGGGTGAAGATTTTCAGTAGATTCTTCACCACTGTAGCAGCTGTAATATTTTTCACTGGAACTGCTATCGGAAATCTGGTGGTAGGACACAGGATGGTTAAGATATATGCATTGCCTGCACTGGTCCGAGGCAAAGGACCAACGCAGTCGATAATGAGCTTGTGGAACGGTTCCTCAGGCACCTGGATGGGTATCAGTGGTGCTCTGGGAATGGAAACGTTCGGTTTCCCGGCTAACTGACACACGTGGCATAATTTGACATGAGTTTTGACGTCGTTTACCATACCTGGCCAGTAGTAGTCTTGTCGAATTCCATGGTAAGTCTTGTTGAACCCATAGTGTGACAAAGCGCCGTGGGCCAGGTGTAGAATCGTGGGCCGCAGGCTGGTAGGAATCACTAGTTGTTCAACGTCTGCCCAATCGTCCTCGTCCTTCAGTTTACTGGGTCTATACCTGCGATAGAGTATTTCGTTCTCCATAAAGAACCCAGGAACACTGTCGGATTGGGTTTCAGCCTGAAAGAATAATGGTGTCAAGGTAAGATCATCTCTCTGTAACTTACGGAACTCCACCGCGGTCAGGTTAGGGGGTAGTTTCGAAGGGTCCTGAGGGACAGCGGTAGCAGTAGAGTCAGCTGGCTGTGGTCGTGCAGCTTGAGCACGGGTGGTCACCATAACAGGAGGAGAACCTTCATCACTCTCTTGAACCTTTGCTGGAACATGTTCAAAAATCGGGTTATCCACCACAGAGTTGCTTACCTCGGATATGTCCTTGACGATCAGGTTGTTTGGTTGTTGGTCTTCTGCCAAGTCGTTGCCCAGGAGAAGTTGCACTCCAGGCATGGGAAAAGGCTTTTCCCTGACGGCGACTTGGACTTCACCGGTCACGAAGGGACAATCTAGGTAAACTCGGGCAAGTGGATAAGGAGTTGTAGCAGTAAGGTCAGTGATGAACACAGTCTCTCCTGTGTAGGCGACGTTGGGCACAGCTGATTTCAAGACGATCGATTGTAGAGCCGCTGTGTCCCGTAGGATCTTAAGTCCGAAACGTCCCTCTGAATCTGAACCGTGGGTAGAGATAGTTCCTGGATATAGATGCTTGGTAAAGAGAGAGAGATCATTAGCATGAACACCAACATTCATTACAGGCTTACCGGACTTAGGGTGAGTAGGTTTAGACTTAGGGGTTCGATGTTACCTTTAGATTGGGACTTACCACATTTGTCAATGGTGTGTCCATATAGTCGACAATACCTGCAGTACAGTTGAGAGGTACCTTGATCTGGCTCGCTTTCTCGTAACTGTACCAAGACTTCTTGCTGGTAGGTTCTGGAGTCAGCCGGTGGATGAGGCTGTAAGTGTCAGCTGACTTCGCACACTTCACTAAATCCGTCTCTTCTTGTCTGCTAAGTATAGGCGGACAGGAGGAGGTACACGTCTCAAAAATTCTTCAACCAGTATGAGGTTGACAAGCTCTGAAAAAGTAGAGACATGTGCTGCCTCCAGCCATTTCATGAAATATCTTCGTTTGGTGTTAGCAAATTCTAAGAAGGTGGTGGTACTTGCCTTGACGTAGTCACGAAACTTTCGTCGATAGCTTTCGGTGGAGAGAAGGTAGGCGTCCAACACAGCTTGTTTCAGGGTGGTGTAGTCGTTTTCCGAAGCCAAAGTGCTGAGTGTGACTGCTGCTCTACCTGTTAAATGTACTCGGAGAAGGGTAGCCCATTGGTCGTCAGGCCAATTAAGTTGATCAGCAAGGGTCTCAAAAGTGGTAAAGAACACATCAACCTCCGTTTCGATGAACGGGGGCAANGTCTAGTTTAGCCCAGTCAAAGTTCCTGGTGTTCCCATTCCTTACTAGTTCTTAAACCAGATGGGAAGGGCGTCTGTGTACTGACTACAGGCGATTGAATAAGGTAACTGCAGTAGATACATTTCCCTTGCCTTTGCTTGAGGATTGTATTAACCAGATCGGTCACTGTCAGTTTATATCGAAACTCGATTTGTCAAAAGGTTATCATCAAGTGCCCTTGACAAGTCGAGCTAGTGAAGGTTCATCTTTTATAACACCTGATGGTTATTTCCAGTATAACATTATGCCTTTTGGTCTTAAGAATGCCCCAGCAACTTTCCAGAGGTTGATGAATTAGCTGTTACAGGATATTCCCAATTGCCGTGCTTACTTATATGACATTGTTTTGTTCAATGATTCCTGGCAAAATGATTTACAGGGGTTAAAAGTGTTGTTTGCCAAGTTGCAGGAGGCCAATCTTACTGTTAACCCTCAGAAATGTAACTTTGCCAGAGGTACAATTGTCTATCTAGGGCACGAGGTTGGTCAAGGTAGAATGATGCCTTTATCTGATAAAATTAATGCCATTGTTAATTATTCTATCTTGACTAACAAGAAACAAGTTCAGCGATTTCTAGGGATGAGTGCCTACTATCGAAGGTATTGTAAAAACTTTTCTATGGTAGCTTCATCTCTGACTGATATGTTGCAGCAGAGAAGTAAATTTAAGTGGACTACCCAGTGTCAAGAAGCCTTTGATGGTTTAAAAGTATCTTGTCTTCATCCCCAGTCCTCGTTAGTCTTTAGTTTGATAAGCCTTTCGTAATGTAAATAGATGCTTCCGATTGGGTGCAGGTGCTGTCCTATTCTAAGTTGGATGTGATTATGTTGAGCAACCTTTATACTATTTTTGCAGGAATTTCCTGCATTTGCAGGAATTCAATCTCCACATACATCATTTTCGTGGCAAATTAAATGTTCTGGCTGATGCCTTGTTCAGGTGTTTTCCTGAGAAGACCCTGAGTTTGAAGAACTACCCTAAAACATCCTGATTGAAATTGCTTATATAATGATTGAAATTACTTGTAATTGTTTATATACTTGTAATTAACTTAAACTTGATGATGTTGTATATATATTATATACTGTAATATTGATGCTGTCGTTATTGCTTGCACTGAATATTGTGCAGCTCATGTAAGCTGTTCATTGTGAATACATATATGATTCATGATATTATTTTGCGGTCCATATCAGTAAGAATGTGTACACTGTGTCTCACATTGTACCAATTTCTTGCGATGGAGGGATGTTATGACTACACATACACCAGTATGACCATACTGTGGCTGATGAATGATGCTTTCAAACTGTATAGTGATATCCTGGATGATTAGCCTAGTATCACAAATATTATTAAATTTATATAATCTCCTTTTGAAAATATTCTAGTATAAATTACGTATTGCAATTGTATGTTTAATATACCTATACATATTATGATTTAGAACCAGGTGTATGTGCCATGTATTTGTGGATATATGGGAAGTCAACCCGTCCTCGCAAATTTAATAAGTCAATATTGACTTATTAAATATGTGCATAGGTGACATACTTAACTTAATAGTTTCCCTTGAAAATCTTCATAGAAAACACCGACCTTACCTAACCTTGTTAGTATGTTAAAATAAGCATCTTATAGCTTCGTAATTACAATTGTTACTTAACCTATTATAGGTATAGGTTAGGTAATAATTGTAATTACGAAGCAATAAGATGCTTGTCTTAACATACTAACAAGGTTAGGTAAGGTCGGTGTTTTCTATGAAGATTTTCAAGGGAAACTATTATGTTAAGTATGTCACCTATGCACGCAACTAATAAGTCAATATTGACTTATTAAATTTGCGAGGACGGGTTGGGGAAGTAGAGTAAATAACAGAAACCTGCATCTCTATAGCAACAGCTATATCCTGCAGCTTATAAAACACCATTATGTGCCAATATTATGGAATTATATGTATTGCTGTATAGGATATGTCATGTGTATTATGATGTAGAATGTATACATATATATGTTTAATGTATGACGAGCATGTATACTGTGATATATCAAATTCATTACTGTTCATTGCATTGTTCTCTTGTTAGGTTAGTAATTTATAATCAGGTTCTGTGAGATGTATACCACAGAGGCAAGGTTTTGGTACTTATATTGGTATACGATGCTTTACTTTATTTCATGTATACTTATGTATTATGGCTGACCGGTAACGTTTTGAATTCCTCCCTTAACCCCTTCCTCCTCTCTCCTTTGTGTACTGTCTCCAGTTAGTGTTTCCATGTCTTGCAGATATGAATTCCCTGTTGTATTTTATTATATATCATGATATATATTCATGATATATAATAAAATAATAATGACGGCTCAGGGCCCCGCCCGGCCCTGAGCCGCCCCTACTCTTTGAGCTTCCCAGATGGGTGGGCGTGTTGTCGCCCAGCTCTGGTGTTAGTAGCCTTTTTTGTGTTTATTGACTACTAGGATATTTAAGATTATGGAGTAGTTGCATATGGATCATTTTTACCGTTGTTCATCATTTATGCCAGGTGGTAGGTGCAGTTATATATATATCTCTTGAGATGGGTACCTGAGGATCTTAAGTGATGCTATAGTGCTGTGTTACGATATGGATTCCTCAGCCTCACTGACTAATAAGTGTGAAACCACCATCCTGTAATTATATTTGCAGCATACTAGGGGCTAGTGTACTACAGCTCCAGGATACATCCTGGAGTCAGCCAGTGTTATGGGCCCCATTTAAATGTTAAAGGGGAGTGAGCCTTCAGCATCACTGGAAAACATAGCCTGGCCAAATATCAATAGGTGTCTAGGGGAGTCAAAGGCTAGCAAAAAATATTCCAGTTTACTGGGGCATAAAATATATGTCACCATAACACCATAAGAAAACTACAATACTACAATTTCTGAAATTCCCATTCTATTACTTTATCCAGTTTCTTAAAGCTTTGCATGATCATCAAGCCTCAAGCCTCAAAACTACATACCTTCAGCACTGACACCAGGCTCTATCCGGGCGTAGTGGGACACTAGCGCCTATTATGCTGATAATACCAATACAGGATGGTGGTGTCCAAATTATTAACAAATGACGTTGAGGAATCATACACAGCGCCATGGCATCACTTAAGATCCTCAGGTACCCACCTCAATAATACATATAAAAGCACTTACCACCTGGTATGAATGAAGTACAACAGTAGAAATGGTTCATGGTATACACTACTGCTTAACATTAATTATCCAAGTATTCAATTAACACAAATGAGCCCACTAAACCTGGACCAGAGTGACATACATGCCCCCGACTCAGAAGATCAAAGAGTAGTGACCGCTCAGGAGGCAGGCAGGCCAGGAGTGACAGTTTCCAAATCCACAAGCCGACGGACTCTCCCCTTTCGAATATCACAAACTCATATGCAGACATTTCTCAGTAAATAACTTCTAATTCATAATATAACTAAACATGGGATATAATACACAACCTTACATAATAATACATATCAATAATTCAATACATTAAAGATTATATCATGATATATAAATAAGTGAACAGGGAATTCATATTAGTAAGTAATGGTAACACTGGCTGGGACGGTACGCAAATGGGGTGGGGGAAGAGGGGAGGGGGTAAAGGGAGAATTTCAAGACGTTACCGGGCAGCCGTTATACATAAGTACATATAAATACAATGCAAAGTGTCATATACAAAATAAGTATCAAAACCTTGTCTCTGTGGTATACATCTTACAGTGACATAATGTAAATTACTGTCATGACAAGAGGACAAAGCAATAAACAATAATGAAATAGATATTTCACAGTATACATACGAGAAATACATCAGATTTCCAAATGTATACATTCTACATCATAACATAAATATCATGTCCTATACAGCAATATGTAGCATTCCATATTATAAGCACATAATGGTGTTTTCGAAGATACATGACATTAGGTTACTGCTATTTTTACACTTCCATTAAATATCCACAAATACATGCCAAATACTTATGGTACAGAAATATAATATACCTAGGTATATTTGTCATAGATTGGCAATACACAATTAATAATAGCATATTGTCGAAAAAAAGATTATTTGGATAATTTAATATTCGTGATACTAGGCTAATCAGCCAAGATATCACTATACAGTTTGAACACGTCATACACCAGCCAAAGTATGATCATAGTGGTGCATGTGTGGTCATAATAGCTTGTCCCGATGGTGTGCAGTTTAAGGCCTGTTGATGATCTTGCAAAGCTTAAGAAGTTGTTAGTGTGATAGTGTGGTAAAAACTCCAGGCAGTATATCTCCTTTTAATTGACTTCAATAAAATAAAGTTTATCTTATTTTTTCTTAGTAAGTAAGAAATTGAGTGGACTGTATGTACTTGTTAAAACTGCCTGAAATTAATCTCACATAAATTGGAGGGACAATTTGTAGCTTAAACCACTTTATAATGGCTCCTTCTTAAACAACCAATTGTTTACCTAACTTAATTTATTGTAATTTTATCATACCACATATGGTGGTCTAATCTACTATTATTTCAATAATTATTACTAGTTATGAATACTACTACTACAATATAACAAAGGGTCTTAGCTGGACTTGTTGTATTGGCCCTGCTAAGGCTGTGTCATGGTAGCATCAAATGGGTGTGGCCCTGTGCCTCATGGTGGCACGTAATGGCGGCTGTGGGAGGCCTACAAGCGTTGGCATATAGCTAGGTACAGTATGTTTATAGTTCAACACTCTGCTCAGCTACTTGCTGCTCCAAGTCACAATTTTACCTGTATGGGATGCAAAGAGTTAATAACAGGTCCCTAAACATATCAATACAGGTATAACATGGAATATGAGGGCTGTAAAAATGGGGTACACGTACATGGTGTTGGTGTTGTTCATATTTTGTAACCGACTTATCTTTTGATATTAAACAGTGCACTAGAATAATAAACAAATACTTGGTAAGACGGATACTGGAGTACTCTTATTTGTAGTAGTGGTGTTGATATGGCCGTTTCTTAAGGTAGAGTAGGTCTATCCTATAGGCCATTAACACAACACACACGAGCCTCCTATGTTATTGTTTCGTGTGAGCGTGGCGTCAGTAAGAGACGCTGGCTTTGTGTACTGTTCCAATATTTTGCTGGTTCTACTTCTAAGTAATTTACTTTAACAAGGGAATCAAGCTATATTTTGGTGTTAGTAATTATATTCAGTCTTATTGAACACTTTTTTATTCAATTTAGACATTAAACTGTTGTATGAACAGTGTTTAATAATGTAAATACTGCGGCGACGTCGATGACGTCACGGAGTCTCCCATTCTCTAATTTTAAGAGGATACTGCTAAGGGAAGACTATACTATTTGTGTATGTGTGTGTCGGTTTCCCGACATAATTCCGGGGGGGGAAGAACACGGGTCGAAGTCCGGTAAGGACTGCGATCACTTTATTCTTCTCCTTCAGAATTATAATGCTGCTTTAATTTGAGTTTACATTGTTGAGCTGCAGTCCTTTGGGGACGTATGTCCCGTACTGGCGTATCGGGTGCTGGAAGTCGCTGTACGTCTTCTTTCCTGGCCAGTTCTAAAGGAACTAATTTCTCTAAAGTTTTGAGAGTAGTGTTGCCTCGGCATTTTACTTTCACTATTCTCAAGATGCCCTGGCTGTCTGGATGAACAGAGACTATTTGACCTATAGGCCACTCTGAGCGTGGTCCATCACTATCCACCAGAACTATGTCACCAGGGTTCAAGTTAATTCTGTTGTAGGGGTTGTTTGCCCCGTAATGATACTCTCTCAGAGCTGTAAGGTATTCTCGAGTCCATACGTCATTCCACCGACTTATCACCCTTGATAGATGTTTGAAACGTTGAACCAAATCACTCTCTTGGACATATGAAGGATCCTCTGGTTCCTCGTCCGTAAGGGACACAAGTGTTTTGAGAGGTCTACCATACATCAAATGAGCTGGACTTAATGGTTCACGCTGCAAAACATCATCAGAGAGGTAGGTAAGTGGTCGGTTATTGACTCGTGCTTCTATCTCTATGACTACTGTTTGAAGCTCCTGCAGGTCAATCTTTTGGCGGTGTAGGGTTTTCCGTAGAGAACGTTTTACCGTACCAACCATGCGTTCATAGAAGCCTCCGTGCCATGGTGCTCTGGGAGGTATGAATTTCCAATGGCACTGCCGTTGATTTAGGGCTGTGCGTACCTTTGGGTGTGTCCAGATTTTCCTCAGACATGCTTCTCCTGCCACTAAGTTGGACCCATTGTCTGAGATCATTAACTTAGGACAGGATCTACGTGAAGCAAACCTGCGGAAAGCCTGTAAGAATGCTTCGGCACTCATATCGGGAGTCACTTCTAGATGGACTGCCCTTGTTGTGGCACAAGTAAAAAGACAGATGTAAGCTTTTACTGGTTTCTTGTCTTTAGTGCCTGTAAGTGTTAGTGCTCCTGTGAAATCTACTCCTGTGTCTCAAAGGGACGAATATGTACGACTCGTTCCTTCGGAAGTGGAGGAGGGCCAGGATATGGACACACTCTGGCCTCGTATCTCCGGCAAACAACACAGGATTTGATTATTGATTTTACTGTCTGTCTACCTTGGGGTAGCCAGTACTGTTGTCTTAAGTCTGTGAGAGTATCTAATACCCCACCATGCAGAGTGCAGTATTTGTGTATATGTAACACAATTAGTTTGCTTACTATGTGGTGACGAGGGAGCAATATTGGATTTTTTGCTTCCAAATCTATGTCAGCGTGCTGTAAGCGGCCTCCGCATCTGATTATGTTATAATTGTCAGTGTCTAACCAGAGACCCAGATCATGTTGTAGCTTCTTTGGAACATTGTCAAATTCTGTCCCGAATGTGTCGATCTGAGCTCTTTTGACCCAATACCTTAGGGCATTAGGGAATTTATGCTTGATTCCTATTTTCTTTAGAAAATCAAACACTACTTGGGTGACACCTAAGTTTGTTCAGTTCAGAGTACCGAGTAGGATCAATTACCAAAGTCCGAGGTGGTTCTGGGTTCTCAGTGGGAACAGTAACATTGGTCACAATGACTTGTGGCTTTTGTTCAGGCCACTGGTCGCTGATTAGCCACTGAGGTCCATTGAACCACATCTCTGCCTTTGTTAATTGCCGTAAAGTCAGTCCTCGGGAGAGATAGTCAGCTGGATTCTCTTTAGTGGGTACATATCTTAGTTTATACCCTGCTGACAACTCTCGTATTTCCTTAACGCGGTTACTCACGTAAGGATTCTTACTGTTATTGTTCTTAACCCACTGTAGCACTGCCTCATTATCTGACCAAACTACTGTTTCTTTAAAGTGGATGTGGCTTAAGGCCTTGATCAAATAATGAGCCAATCTTACACCTAACAGTAAGGCTGTTAATTCCAGTTGTGGCAGTGATCTTTTCTTTAAAGGTGCCACTCTGGCCTTTGATGTGAGCAAATTGGCTTGCCCATTTGAGACCAGGTAAGCTACTGTGCCATAAGCCTTTCCTGAGGCATCACAAAATACATGTAGCTTAATTGGTTCCTTTTCATTTACTACTGTGTTCCTAGGGAACTTGACAGACTCTAGGGTACTTAAATCTTTTACTAACCCTTGCCATTTTTCTTGTAAGGCAGGTGTCAGAAGATCATCCCAGCCTATCTTTTGTTGCCAACATCCTGTATTATCAACTTCCCATTAATCAGTACTGGGCTTAATAGTCCTAATGGGTCGAAGGGTTTGCTGACTTGTGATAGTAATTTTCTCATTGTTAAGTTAGTGGTATCAGGCTCCACTGACTTGATTGTCAACTGATCTGTTGTCGTGTTCCATTCGACACCTAGTACCTTTGTCATCTCGGGTACCTGGTAATCGGGAAATTCAGTTGAGATCAGTTGATTTAATTTGTCATTGTTAGAGACCCAAGACTGGAGAGGCATATTGGCTCCCATTAATTCTCGATTGGCCTCATGGTATATGTCCAACAGTTTACTTTCACTGTTGGTTGTACCTTGAAAATTATCCACATACAGGTTTTTGCTAATTTCCGTCTTGTTTGGGCTATTGGACTTCTTCAAGTGCGTATCCAAGGTAGCTTGGAGCAGAAAGGAGATGACGTGGCGCCAAAAGGACAGAGGCAAACCGGTAAGTGATTAATTCACTGTTCGGATCGTTAGGATCCTTAATCCATAGGAACTTTGTGTAGTTCCGGTCTTCTTCTTGAAGACCTACCCTAAGGAATGCCTTGCTGATGTCGGCCGTATATGCATAAGTCCCAATACGGAACTTTAACAGCACGTCGTAAAGCCTTTGTGTTAGGCTAGGGCCAGTTTGAAGACAGTCGTTTAACGAAACACTACTCGGCCTCATTTTAGCACTGCAATTAAATACTATCCGTAATGGGGTAGTTGCAGAATTCTTCTGTACACAATGATGTGGTAAGTAGTGACCTTCCTTTGGGTTATCATTTGTAACAACTTCGATAAATTTGTCATCGAGTTGCTTCTGTATTATTTCATGGTACAACTTCAAGTTCTCAGGTTGTCTTTGTAAGCGCAACACCTGTGATCTCAATTGGTTTTGTGCCATAAAATGGTTGACGGGTAGCTGAGGGTGATTCAGCTTCCATGGTAACCTGACCCAGTATTGATTATCTCTGTATATAACTGAGTCCAGGTATTGTTTGTAAGTCCAGTCATCATCTGGGCTAGGTTGTTCAGGGACAATGCCGAGAGTTGCCAGGTCCCATAACTTGTGTACAGGGGGATCAAGCTCTTCCTCGGACATGTCTCTGAGTTGCAGTGGAGACTGGTCTCCTAGTCATGCAACCATTACTGGGTTGGCATGTTGGTGTTCTACAGGTGCGGGTTGGTTTAGCCGTAATACAGGGCCTGTTAGCAAATAGCCACCTGCAGATGGTAACACGTTCATACCGTGTTTGTATTCCTTTCCTTTGATAAACTTATGGTAGACATCTGATCCCATAAGGATTCCAATATTGGAAAGGTTGTCTGATGTGATTTTATCAGCCAAATGAATTCCCTTTTTTCTAGGAATTTGGCTGTTGTCCCCAGACCATATACATACAGATCTGTTGGGAATCTATCTACTACTAGAGCTTGTACATTTTGTTCGTAACCTCCTAATCGTACTTTGGGTTGTACTACCTTGAAGACTCGGGCTCCTGAGTCAGTCAGGAATCCTGCTATGTTTATTCGTGTCTCCTCTACAGGTGTAAGTTTCAGTGTATCTACCAACTCTTTGGATATAAAGGTCAATTGGGACCCTTGATCAAATAATCCACGTACGGTGGCTTTGTTCTCTCCATTTCTAATGATCAATCGTGCAGTAGGTAGAGCTGATTTATGTTTAGACCTTGTTGAGAAGACACTTATGTCAGGTAGCACAGTACAAAGCTGTACTGAAGTGGTAGTTCCTTCCTCCTCCTGTGGTTTGGCAGACTTTGTACTTGAGTCCCCACAAAGTGCTGTATGGTGTTGACCCTTATGGCACCTATAACAGGTGCGTATTGTAGATGTGCAGCTGTCGGGATGATGTTCCCTTATACACTTGGTACATCTATGTAACTCCTTGAGTCGTTTTATGCGTGTTGCACGATCGGGAAACGTCTGCAATTGTACATGGAATGTGATTGTTCACAGAACAGACATGGTCTCCAGACGTTAACAGTATCTTGAGGAGTCACCGATTTGGGTGACGCGTTACCTGTAGGTTTGGAGGTACCAACTGCATATGTGCCCACACTGCCTTGTTTCCACTTTGGGGAGGGAGAAGTTGTTTTAGATTTGTTTGGAGTACTGTTTGTACTCTGTTGTTTACTATTAGTAGTAGACGAAGGTTTAGATGTCGCTTTTCATCTGGGTTAACTCTTTCTCGTTCTATGATGGTTTGTAACCCTTTGTAATCTCTGTTACTGTCAGAGATGACTTCCATACAACACAAACAACTTATCCAGGATATCCCTGGGTAATTTGCGTGTCATATGGACTTGGATTATCCAGTCTGATCATCCAAGTTCACTTTATTTTTAAGTGCCTTAAGCAAAGACTCAAGCTCCAATCTAAAGGCTTGGAGTGAGACTGCTGTATTATTTGGATGTTTAATATCTAACAGCTTCTGGGTTAGAATTCTGATAGTCCTTTCAGGTTTTGCATAGTGTCCTTGAGTAGTTGTACGGCATTGTCATAATCGTCATCTGTGTGATTCAGATTACAGACTACCTGAAAGGCTTCATCCTTCAAGACACTCTGTAAATACGTAAACTTTGTCGTCTTTGGTACATTGACATTAGAATCCACAGAATCGACAAATTTGCTCCAGAAATTGTCCCAATTCTCGTCCTCTGTTCCAGAAAAAGTTGGGAGACTGAGTGATGGTAATTTGACTTCTGGTGCTGTCTGATTCTGGGTAGTTGTGGCTGCAATATTTATATTGGCCTTATGGGCGTTTATCAAATCGTCATATTGTTGTAATTTTACAAACATTGCATCTTCATAATCAGAGTGTTCTTGGAGAATGTTGTTCATTGTATCTTCATCAATACTGGAAATGTTAAGTAAATCTTGATATTCTTTCATTTGTTGCAACACACGGTCATATTTGTTCCGTGTAAGCTTAAGATAGTTTCCAGTGCTGCATAATTAACTGGAGTTTGGTTACTCATGTCTCACATTTGTTAATCTGCCTTGTGAGATGTCCCTTTAAGCTTAAGGTTAATTTTACATTTTGGAGTGTACATCTTGGAAGTACTTGCTAGTCGTATGGACTTTAACTATTTGGCACTTGAATTAATAAAGCTACTAGTTTCCGAACTAGAGCTGTTATCATTTAAAATATACACTACTGTATAATCATACACGCTATAATTTGAGTGGTAAGCCTGTATCAATGCTGGTATTCCGCAAGTTAGCCCGTCTTTATCACTCTTGGTTGGTACAGAGACACAGGTTAACACTCAAAGGTGAAATGATTATAGTTAAATTATACCTATAATTATAATGTATGAAGTTGACAACACAACTCGGTTGTCATGAATACTGCATAAAATATGTACTTGCAGGTTGTAATATATGTTCAACTCTAGACAAGTGTAAAAATTCTACCCTTACACCAGGTTAGCACAATAATTAAACTAGGTTGCTGTACAACACCAGCCTAAATGTCCTACCCTTGTGCAAGCTTGCGAATTTGCTAAATAATGTGGTATGCAGTAAATATATGTTACTTGGTGCAATATTAAAGTAATGGTTATACTTAAATTACAAAAACATTATACGTAACTTATAAGTAAAGTAGCCTCTTATCAACCTCTGTAATGAAAAAGGCACAATAGTTCTTTGGCTCAGGCTTCAGAACTATAATAGTGCTTTGTTGAAAGTTCTGTTGCTATGAGATTGAAAAGTTAGGCTAGAAAATGTAAATATATNCCCGGCTTCAGATCCTTTATTATATGCTATGTGCCAGAAAAGTGTCATGTAGTGATACTAACACCACACGTTTCAGATATATACTACCTTAAAAATGTGTAATATTTGTTGAAAAAAATTAGATCTCCCTTTCTATTTAGGCTACAGTACTGAAACTTGGAACAATTGCAGCCCTTTTCATATACAGCTAGTCAAAAAATATTGGTTGATATTGAACAACTTAAAAAAAACCGTTCTCTTGCCCCCTGATGCCACTGTGCTGTGTTATGATATGGATTCCTCAACCTCACTGATTAATGAGTGTGACACCACCATCCTGTAATGCAGCTTGTTTGCAGCATACTAGGGGCTAGTTTACCACTGCTCCAGGATAAAGCTTGGTGTCATCTAGTCCCGAGGGTGTGCAGTTTAAGGCCTATTGATAATCTTCCAAAGCTTAAGAAGCTGGTTAATGTGATAGAATGTGAGTTGTAGATATTGTAGTTTTCTTTTGTTTTATGGTGACTTATGCTATATGCCCCAGTAAACTGGAATATTTTTGCTAGCCTTTGATTAAACCCTAGACAATTATTGATAATGGCCAGGCTATGGATTCCAGCGATGCTGTGGAGCATGAGGTCATGATAGTTATGTAAAATGGGGGCACTGTCCGTGATCTCCATCAGGTAACTCCTGTTGTTCAGGATCATTATGATGTAACTCCTGTTTTTAGCATAATTTTTATTGAAATCTTAGTGTTCAGGATTAATATTGTGTATGACACGGCAAGACTGATCTATACTTATTTTCTAGTTTGATGTGCCTATGGAAGTGAATGTTCCGGTATCATTTGTAGAAGATGCTTTGATGACTTGTGTCTCTGCATATGATTCAGCTTGCAGTCCTATGTGAACCTAGTTAATACTGCACTTGTAATGCAGCACGACAGAGGTAAGTGTTCAGTGTATTTCGTGCATGGGACATGCTAATATAGAATATTCTTTACACACAGAAATCACAATAGCGTGATGAATCAAATGAACAAATCCACAAGGGCCGTGATGAGGGTTCGAACTTACGCCCGGGAAGAAACCTAGCAATTGTTAATTAAAGAGCAGATGTCTGAGGCACAGATCAGGCTTGAAGAGAAAAAGCTAGAAGCTGCTGCCACTCCTAGTAGTAAGGGTTCTAAGGGAAGTTCAGGTAGTAGTCACAGTAGTGGCCTTCAGTTCCCTAGAGAGTTTGAATTGCCCCAATTTGATGAGAAGGACCCCGAATTATTTTTCCTGCGTTTTTCAAAATTAGCTACTAGTTTGCAATGCCCAAAGGAGTCTTGGGTGACCATTATGCAAGGTCAGTTATGCGAAAAGGTGCAAGAGATTTTTGCTTCGCTCCCTTTTGAAGACAGCTTTCACTATCCCATAGTCAAAAAGAGGATCTTGCAAGCATATGAACTCAATGCAGAGGCACTAAGACAAAGGTTTAGAGGTCTCAAGCGTGCACCTGAACAGACAGTTACAGATTTTGCTCGAGTAAAAGAGTCAATCTTTGACAAGTGGCATAATAGTATGAATACTCATGATTTCTTGTCCTTTAAGCAACTCATCCTAGTTGAGGAACTTTTGTCTCGTTTGCCTGTAAAGTTGATCATGACGCTAGCCACAAGTAAACGTTCATACAAGGATGTTCATGATTTAGCTATGTTGGCAGATGAACATGAGACTATAAATAAGATATCGTATAATAGCTATCATATGGCACCTAAAGCATTCACTTCTAGGCAGGATAATTCTGAGCAGTCAAAGAGTAGTCATTATAATGCTAAGTCTGCTCTTACAGCCAGGGCAGACCAGGCATCTAGTAAATCTAAGGGTACTGTTAACCTTAGTAGAGCCACATCAGATTCGACAAGTTCTGCTGATGTAAAGCAATGTAATTATTGCAACAAGAAAGGACATGACGGACGTCATTGTTTTAGGTTACATCTGGAATTACGACCAAACGCCTTGATTGTGAGTAAAAGAAGGCCGGGTCATAATTCTGAGACATTGTGTAAGGGGCAAGCCACAGTGGCTTGCTGGTTTGACCATTTTATGATTCATACTAAAATGGTTGGAGATGTGTTTATGTCGGTTCCAGTAGTTATTTTTAGGGATACTGGTGCATCGCTAACGTTGATTACTTCCAGTGTGTTGTCCAAAGTCAAGAAGGTTGACCTTGACGAAGTAATGTTTATACAGGGTATAGTTGGGGGTAGTGCAACGTGTTCCCCTTGTGCTAGTATACATTAAATCCCCCTATACTCCTGGTCTATGTATTATAGGTGTGTGCAATACCTTGCCCATACATGGTGTCGATATATTTCTAGGAAATGACATTGCTGGCACCTTGGTAAACAGTCATCTCCCCATCATGTTTAGTGATCCAGGTAGAGTTCTCTCAGAAACGAGTGAGATTGCTCTTGAAATGTGTCGTCTCAATGATATCGAAGTGTATCATCGGTAGAATGATGCCTGTCTGCACAGTCACCAGATCTCAAGTCGCCAAAGTCCCAGATTGATGTTTCCAACCCTACGATCGGAGGGATGGCTGGAAAACCTCCAATGTTAGAACCGGAAATCAACTTGGCAGACACATTTATATCTCGTCTGGATGAGGTTAGTGCAGTTGAGGGAGTTGTGCCCTGTAATGAAGTTGTACCTCCTGTTAATACCTCTTCCCCTGTTTTTTATGTAAAACCCAACATTTTAGTCCAACTTCAACAGAGTGACCCTAGTTTACATACATGTTTTTTCTGAAGTTGTTAAAAAGGAGGATGCTTTGGCAGATGATGTTGGATACTTCCTCCGAGATCAGATGCTGATGAGACGATGGAGATCTAAGCTATCTTCCTCTTCAGAGGACTGTGAGAGTGTAACCCAGCTTGTGGTCCCCAAAGCATACGGTGAACAAGTCCTCTCAGCTGCCCACGACGATCCATTAAGTGGTCACCAAGGGATTAGTCGAATGTTGTATCAGGTAACTAAGTATTTCTATTGGCCCAGTTTTAAGAAGGATATTGGCAGACATTGTAGACAGTGTGTGTAACCTGTCAGATGATGGGTAAACCTAGCCAAAGTGTACCTAAAGCTCCCCTGCATCCAATTATAGGTTCAAGTGGACCTTTTTCCAACATCATTATCGATTGTGTAGGCCCTTTGAATCGTACAAAGTCAGGTCATGTATTTTTATAACCTTAATGTGTGCCACATCCAAGTTCCCAGAAACTTACCCTGTACGTAATATTTGAGCAAAGACAGTCATCCATAATTTGGTAAAGTTTTGTACCTTGTTTGGATTACCTCGAGTGATCCAGTCGGTCAATGGTAGTAATTTCCGTTCGGCAGAGTTCCAACGATTTTGTGTGAAGTTCAATATAGAGCATCATGTGTCCAGTACTTATCACCCACAGATTCAAGGTGTTTTGGAGAGATTTCACCAGCCCATGAAGCAGATATTACAGACTGTTGGCGAAGACTCCAGACGAAACTGGGACGAGAACTTACCCTTTATATTATTTGCAGCTCGTAATGGGCTACAACATTCGTTGGGGTGTTCTCCTTTCCAATTAGTTTTCGGACATCAAGTGAGAGACCCAATACAGTTGCTGCGTGAGAGGATGATGGGAAACAAAACCATGACAAGAAGTTTAGGGTGAAGTTGAGATGTTTCCAGCCAGGTGATCTTGTTCTTGTTTTGAAATCTAGAATGGAGGCTGCCCTAGCTCATCATTTTGAAGGTCCGATTGAAGTTGTTTGCAGACGCTCTGAGTTAACCTATAAAGTTAAAAGTCTACAGGACGCTTCCAAAGTTTTGGAAGTGCACATTAACAGGTTGAAAGCATTTCAGGGTTCCAGGCCAGTATCGTGAGTGGTACAGGACACAGTCTCCCCTGAGAACCATATAACTGATGCCTTGTCTAATCCTACCCTTTGTCGTTCAAGCTTTGAAGAGATGTTGGGACACATGGATGAGGAGAAACTGGGAGAGCTGAGAACCTTACTAGAGGAGTATAGTAATCTGTTCAGAGAAGTGCCTACTCAGACCCCATGTCATTAGACATGATATTCAGCTCACAGACACCAC
Source organism: Procambarus virginalis (assembly GCA_020271785.1). Classification (NCBI taxonomy): domain Eukaryota; kingdom Metazoa; phylum Arthropoda; class Malacostraca; order Decapoda; family Cambaridae; genus Procambarus; species Procambarus virginalis. The sequence goes on along the minus strand of WNGS01167116.1, from coordinate 150,547 downwards.
CCCTATTTGCATGCATCCGTATAGAGTATCACCAGAAAAGAGGGATATCAGGAAAAATCAGGGAATATCAGGATATCAGGGAAAAAGATCAGGAGCAAAGTGGAGTTCCTCCTTGATCATGGTCTAGTTTAGCCCAGTCAAAGTTCCTGGTGTTCCCATTCCTTACTAGTTCTTAAACCAGATGGGAAGGGCGTCTGTGTACTGACTACAGGCGATTGAATAAGGTAACTGCAGTAGATACATTTCCCTTGCCTTTGCTTGAGGATTGTATTAACCAGATCGGTCACTGTCAGTTTATATCGAAACTCGATTTGTCAAAAGGTTATCATCAAGTGCCCTTGACAAGTCGAGCTAGTGAAGGTTCATCTTTTATAACACCTGATGGTATTTCCAGTATAACATTATGCTTTTGGTCTTAAGAATGCCCCAGCAACTTTCCAGAGGTTGATGAGTTAGCTGTTACAGGATATTCCCAATTGCCGTGCTTACTTATATGACATTGTTTTGTTCAATGATTCCTGGCAAAATCATTTACAGGGGTTAAAAGTATTGTTTGCCAAGTTGCAGGAGGCCAATCTTACTGTTAACCCTCAGAAATGTAACTTTGCCAGAGGTACAATTGTCTATCTAGGGCACGAGGTTGGTCAAGGTAGAATGATGCCTTTATCTGATAAATTAATGCCATTGTTAATTATTCTATCTTGACTAACAAGAAACAAGTTCAGCGATTTCTAGGGATGAGTGCCTACTATCGAAGGTATTGTAAAAACTTTTCTATGGTAGCTTCATCTCTGACTGATATGTTGCAGCAGAGAAGTAAATTTAAGTGGACTACCCAGTGTCAAGAAGCCTTTGATGGTTTAAAAAGTATCTGTCTTCATCCCCAGTCCTCGTTAGTCTTTAGTTTCATAAGCCTTTCGTAATGTAAATAGATGCTTCCGATTGGGTGCAGGTGCTGTCCTATTCTAAGTTGGATGTGATTATGTTGAGCAACCTTTATACTATTTTGCAGGAATTTCCTGTATTTGCAGGAATTCAATCTCCACATACATCATTTTCGTGGCAAATTAAATGTTCTGGCTGATGCCTTGTTCAGGTGTTTTCCTGAGAAGACCCTGAGTTTGAAGAACTACCCTAAAACTTCCTGATTGAAATTGCTTAAATAATGATTGAAATTACTTGTAATTGTTTATATACTTGTAATAATTAAACTTGATGATGTGTTATATATATATACTGTAATATTGATGCTGTCGTTATTGCTTGCACTGAATATTGTGCAGCTCATGTAAGCTGTTCATTGTGAATACATATATGATTCATGATATTATTTGCGGTCCATATCAGTAAGAATGTGTACACTGTGTCTCACATTGTACCAATTTCTTGCGATGGAGGGATGTTATGACTACACATACACCAGTATGACCATACTGTGGCTGATGAATGATGCTTTCAAACTGTATAGTGATATCCTGGATGATTAGCCTAGTATCACAAATATTATTAAATTTATATAATCTCCTTTTGAAAATATTCTAGTATAAATTACCTATTGCAATTGTATGTTTAATATACCTATACATATTATGATTTAGTACCAGGTGTATGTGCCATGTATTTGTGGATATATGGGAAGTAGAGTAAATAACAGAAACCTGCATCTATATAGCAACAGCTATATCCTGCAGCTTATAAAACACCATTATGTGCCAATATTATGGAATTATATGTATTGCTGTATAGGATAGGTCATGTGTATTATGATGTAGAATGTATACATATATATGTTTAATGTATGACGAGCATGTATACTGTGATATATCAAATTCATTACTGTTCATTGCATTGTTCTCTTGTTAGGTTAGTAATTTATAATCAGGTTCTGTGAGATGTATACCACAGAGGCAAGGTTTTGGTACTTTATTGGTATACGATGCTTACTTTATTTCATGTATACTTATGTATTATGGCTGACGGTAACGTTTTGAATTCCTCCCTTAACCCCTTCCTCCTCTCTCCTTTGTGTACTGTCTCCAGCTAGTGTTTCCATGTCTTGCAGATATGAATTCCTGTTGTATTTTATTATATATCATGATATATATTCATGATATATAATAAAATAATAATGACGGCTCAGGGCCCCGCCCGGCCCTGAGCCGCCCCTACTCTTTGAGCTTCTCAGATGGGTGGGCGTGTTGTCGCCCAGCTCTGGTGTAGTAGCCTTTTTGTGTTTATTGACTACTAGGATATTTAAGATTATGGAGTAGTTGCATATGGATCATTTTTACCGTTGTTCATCATTTATGCCAGGTGGTAGGTGCAGTTATATATATATATCTTGAGATGGGTACCTGAGGATCTTAAGTGATGCTATAGTGCTGTGTTACTATATGGATTCCTCAGCCTCACTGACTAATAAGTGTGAAACCACCATCCTGTAATTATATTTGCAGCATACTAGGGGCTAGTGTACTACAGCTCCAGGATACATCCTGGTGTCAGCCAGTGTTATGGGCCCATTTAAATGTTAAAGGGGAGTGAGCCTTCAGCATCACTGGAAAACATAGCCTGGCCAAATATCAATAGGTGTCTAGGGGAGTCAAAGGCTAGCAAAAAATATTCCAGTTTACTGGCGCATAAAATATATGTCACCATAACACCATAAGAAAACTACAATACTACAATTTCTGAAATTCCCATTCTATTACTTTATCCAGTTTCTTAAAGCTTTGCATGATCATCAAGCCTCAAGCCTCAAAACTACATACCTTCAGCACTAACTGACACCAGGCTCTATCCGGGCGTAGTGGGACACTAGCGCCTATTATGCTAATAATACCAATACAGGATGGTGGTGTCCAATATATTAACAAATGACGTTGAGGAATCATACACAGCGCCATGGCATCACTTAAGATCCTCAGGTACCCACCTCAATAATACATATAAAAGCACTTACCACCTGGTATGAATGAAGTACAACAGTAGAAATGGTTCATGGTATACACTACTGCTTAACATTAATTATCCAAGTATTCATTAACACAAATAAGCCCACTAAACCTGGACCAGAGTGACATACATGCCCCCGACTCAGAAGATCAAAGAGTAGTGACCGCTCAGGAGGCAGGCAGGCCAGGAGTGACAGTTTCCAAATCCACAAGCCGACGGACTCTCCCCTTTCGAATATCACAAACTCATATGCAGACATTTCTCAGTAAATAACTTCTAATTCATAATATAACTAAACATGGGATATAATACACAACCTTACATAATAATACATATCAATAATTCAATACATTAAAGATTATATCATGATATATAAATAAGTGAACAGGGAATTCATATTAGTAAGTAATGGTAACACTGGCTGGGACGGTACGCAAATGGGGTGGGGGAAGAGGGGAGGGGGTAAAGGGAGAATTTCAAGACGTTACCGGGCAGCCGTTATACATAAGTACATATAAATACAATGCAAAGTGTCATATAATAAAATAAGTATCAAAACCTTGTCTCTGTGGTATACATCTTATAGTGACATAATGTAAATTACTGTCATGACAAGAGGACAAAGCAATAAACAATAATGAAATAGATATTTCACAGTATACATACGAGAAATACATCAGATTTCCAAATGTATACTTCTACATCATAACATAAATATCATGTCCTATACAGCAATATGTAGCATTCCATATTATAAGCACATAATGGTGTTTTCGAAGATACATGACATTAGGTTACCGCTATTTTTACACTTCCATTAAATATCCACAAATACATGGCAAATACTTATGGTACAGAATATAATATACATAGGTATATTTGACATAGATTGGCAATACACAATTAATAATAGCATATTGTCGAAAAAAAGATTATTTGGATAATTAATATTCGTGATACTAGGCTAATCAGCCAAGATATCACTATACAGTTTGAACGTCATACACCAGCCAAAGTATGATCATAGTGGTGTATGTGTGGTCATAATAGCTTGTACCTATGGTGTGCAGTTTAAGGCCTGTTGATGATCTTGCAAAGCTTAAGAAGTTGTTAGTGTGATAGTGTGGTAAAAACTCCAGGCAGTATATCTCCTTTAATTGACTTCAATAAAATAAAGTTTATTATTTTTTTCTAGTAAGTAAGAAATTGAGTGGACTGTATGTACTTGTTAAAACTGCCTGAAATTAATCTCACATAAATTGGGGGACAATTTGTAGCTTAAACCACTTTATAATGGCTCCTTCTTAAACAACCAATTGTTTACCTAACTTAATTTATTGTAATTTTATCATACCACATATGGTGGTCTAATCTACTATTATTTCAATAATTATTACTAGTTATGAATACTACTATTACAATATAACAAAGGGTCTTAGCTGGACTTGTTGTATTGGCCCTGCTAAGGCTGTGTCATGGTAGCATCAAATGGGTGTGGCCCTGTGCCTCATGGTGGCACGTAATGGCGGCTGTGGGAGGCCTACAAGCGTTGGCATATAGCTAGGTACAGTATGTTTATAGTTCAACACTCTGCTCAGCTACTTGCTGCTCCAAGTCACAATTTTACCTGTATGGGATGCAAAGAGTTAATAACAGGTCCCTAAACATATCAATACAAGTATAACATGGAATATGAGGGCTGTAAAAATGGGGTACACGTACATGGTGTTGGTGTTGTTCATATTTTGTAACCGACTTATCTTTTGATATTAAACAGTGCACTAGAATAATAAACAAATACTTGGTAAGACGGATACTGGAGTACTCTTATTTGTAGTAGTGGTGTTGATATGGCCGTTTCTTAAGGTAGAGTAGGTCTATCCTATTGGCCATTAACACAACACACACGAGCCTCCTATGTTATTGTAATCGTGTGAGCGTGGCGACAGTAAGTGACGCTGGCTTTGTGTACTGTTCCAATATTTTGCTGGTTCTACCTCTAAAGTAATTCTACTTTAACAAGGGAATCAAGCTATATTTTGGTGTTAGATTATATTCAGTCTTATTGAACACTTTTTTATTCAATTTAGACATTAAACTGTTGTATGAACAGTGTTTAATAATGTAAATACTGCGGCGACGTCGATGACGTCACGGAGTCTCCCATTCTCTATTTTAAGAGGATACTGCTAAGGAAGACTATACTATTTATGTATGTGTGTGTCGGTTTCCCGACATAATTCCGGGGGGGGGGAAGAACACGGGTCGAAGTCCCGGTAAGGACTGCGATCACTTTATTCTTCTCCTTCAGAATTATAATGCTGCTTTAATTTAAGTTTACATTGAGCTGCAGTCCTTTGGGGACGTATGTCCCGTACTGGCGTATCGGGTGCTGGAAGTCGCTGCACGTCTTTTCCTGGCCAGTTCTAAAGGAACTAATTTCTCTAAAGTTTTGAGAGTAGTGTTGTCTCGGCATTTTACTTTCACTATTCTCAAGATGCCCTGGCTGTCTGGATGAACAGAGACTATTTGACC
>WNGS01167116.1:55815-124697 GCA_020271785.1 Procambarus virginalis | reverse complement strand
GGTAGTAACAAACAGTGAATAGGATAGTGAAGAAGTGATTCTAAACGTATATGATTTGAACTATATTGGTGCTAAAGGGAACAAGAAGCAGATTACTGGTGATATAAAGAGACAAGATGGATGGACCTATGCCTGGCCACGGCGTGGATGTAGAACAGTAGGCCTACGAGGAGTAAACAACATTGTCAACAGTAATTTTAACACCTGTTTGTGTTGTGGGATGTTTTGAATTAACGGTAAGGTAAGGCCTCTCATAAAGTCAATCAAACGGTGTACAGTGTTATTGCATTTTAATAGTTAGTCTTGGATATAAGTTAACAAATGGAAATGAACCTCAAGGGAAATATTCGGCTCATGTGGGAACTAGTTTGTAGCACCCAAGTGTGAAAAAAAACACTATGCCCTACACCGAGGCAGCTCCCCCTTCTCTCACCTTCACCCCCTCCGACCATAGCACAAACAGTACACACACAGCCTCCCAACCATAGGGCCCACACCCTCCCATAACCTCCCACTCTAATCCGCCCCACACACCCTCACCATCCCCTCCCCCCCTCTCCCACCTCCCCCTTACACACACACACAGACAAACACCTCTCTCTCTCTCTCTCTCTCTCTCTCTCTCTCTCTCTCTCTCTCTCTCTCTCTCTCTCTCTCTCTCTCTCTCTCTCTCTCTCTCTCTCCTCTCTCTCTCATAGGGAAAACATGGCAGGGACACGAACTCGGGGTGACAAACACAGGAAGACAACCACGGAAGGAACAATCTCGGAGGAAGGGGAGGGACAGGAATCTTGGTTTACGGATACAATCGAACACATGTGGAGTGAATTCAGAGAAGGACTGAGGGTTATGAAGGAGACAGTATCCAACCTGCAGGATGAGCTGAAGGCAGCAAAGGATGAAATACAAAGCTTGAATGAAAATCCTGACCAGCACCAGATGCAAACCATCCAGCAGGGTGATGGTAATTTCCTGTTCAGGGAATCTTACAATGCAACCCTCATTTGCAAGGTTCTTAAAAAGAACCTTGAAGCTAGGTCTGCAGTAAGGGAAGTTGCCATGGAAGTGGCTTCCTCTCAGGAAGCAGCTAGATGTACTAGCCGGCTGATAGAGAGAAGAAGAGCAGTAGTAGTAGCAGGCATTAAAGAGCAAACAGGGACCAGCCCAAAGGAGCGGAGAGACAAGGACAAAAACATGGTTACAGAGATCCTTAAAGAGGTAAGGATGGAGGGAACTGACCAAAATATTGAAAAGGTTTTCAGGCTTGGAAAGTACAACAAGGACAGAGACCAAATGATAAAGGTGGTATTCATGAGCGAGAACACAAAAGAGGAACTGTTAGCAAGGAAGAGCGGTCTAGCAAATGTACAAAAAAAAAGTATTCCTGCAGAGGGATATGACAAGGGAAGAGTGAAGGCGGGCAGCATATGCAAGGAAGGAGCACATGGAGAGAGAAAGAAATCAGAGAACCTCAACCCCGCATCCTACAATCCCAGAGGAGAGTGGTGTACCCTCCTCAAACAGTGCAACAGCCACAGGGAGTGGAGCACCACACAATGTGAGGGGTGAGGTCTCAGATTGGCGGGACTCCACTTGTAACGTCTCGCCAATCTGAGACTCACATTGACTCGTTGTCTCCAGTTGCTTAGGTACTCCTTTATCCATTGGAGTACCTTCCCTTTCACTCCAGCCTGCATCTCCAGGTTTTTACACTAGCCTCTTGTATGGTACTGTATCAAAGGCTTTCTGGCAATCCAAAAATATGCGTTCTGCCCACCTTTCTCTTTCTTGCCTGATTTTTGTTGCCTGGTTGTAGAATTCAAGTAACCCTATGAGGCAGGACTTGCCATCCCTGAACCCATGTTGATGATGTGTTTCAAAGTTCTTTCACTCCAGAAGATCCACTAGCTTTCTTCGCACAATCTTCTCCATCAGCTTGAATGGTATGCAGGTTAAGGACACTGGCTTCTAGTTCAGTGCCTCCTGTCTATCCCCTTTCTTGTATATCAGCGCTACGTTAGCTGCTTTCCAAATTTCTGGCAGTTCCCCTGTTGCCAGTGATTTATTATGCACTATGGAGAGTGGAAGGCACAATTCTTCTGCTCCTTCCTTTAGGATCCAAGGGGAGATTCCATCTGGGTCTATAGCCTTTGTCACACCCAACTCTAGTAAACACTTCCTTACTTCCCCGCTGGTAATCTCAAACTCTTGCAGTGGTTCCTGGTTAACTATTCCCTCTCTTATCTCTGGAATTTCTCCTTGCTCTAAGGTAAAGACCTCCTGGAATTTCTTATTCAGTTCCTCACACACTTCCTTGTCGTTTGTAGTGAATCCTTCTGCTCCTATCCTTAATTTCATTACCTGTTCTGTTACTGTTGTTTTTCTCCTGATGTGGCTGTTCAGCAATAAGTAAATGATCTCCCAGAGGGTATAAAGTCGTTTCTCTCAATGTTTGCTGATGATGCAAAAATTATGAGGAGGATTGAAACAGAGGATGATAGTAATAAACTACAAGATGACCTAGACAGACTGAGTGAATGGTTCAGCAAATGGCTGTTGAAGTTCAACCGAGTAAATGCAAAGTAATGAAATTAGGCGGTGGAAACAGGAGGCCAGACACAGGATACAGAATAGGAGATGAAGTACTTAATGAAACTGACAGAGAGAAAGATCTAGGAGTTGATATCACACCAAACCTGTCTCCTGAAGCCCACATAAAAAGAATAACGTCTGCGGCATATGGGAGGCTGGCTAACATCAGAACAGCCATCAGGAAACTGTGTAAGGAATCATTCAGAATCTTGTATACCACATATGTAAGACCAATCCTGGAGTATTCGACCCCAGCATGGAGCCCGAACCTTGTCAAGCACAAAATGAAGCTGGAAAAAGTTCAAAGGTATGCCACTAGACTAGTTCCAAAACTAAGAGGCATGAGTTACGAGGAAAGGCTGTGGGAAATGCACCTTACGACACTGGAAGACAGAAGAGTAGGGGGAGACATGATCACAACCTACAAAATCCTCAGGGGAATCGACCGGGTAGACAAGGATAAATTATTCAAAACTGGTGGTACGCTAACAAGGGAACACAGGTGGAAACTGAGTACCCACATAAGCCACAGGGACATTAGAAATGATTTTTTCAGTGTCAGGGTAGTTAACTGATGGAACGCATTAGGCAGTGATGTGGTGGAGGCTGACTCCATACACAGTATCAATGTAGATATGACAGAGCCCAGTATGCACAGGAATCTGTACACCAGTTGATCCACAGTTGAGAGGCGGGACCAAAGAGCCAAAGTTCAACCTCCACAAGCACAAATAGGTGAGTTCAAATAGGTGAGTACTTACATACATACATATATACATACATACATACTTTCATACATACATACATACATACATACATACATACATACATACATACATACATACATACATACATACATACATACATACATACATACATACATACATACATACATCCATGACGCAAAGTTGATGAGAAGAGTTGTGACAGATGAGGATTGCAAGATCCTCCAAGTGGACCTGAACAGGTTGCAGAGATGGTCAGAGAAATGGCTACTGGAATTCAACACGAGCAAATGTAAAGTTATGGAAATGGGACTAGGAGATAGGAGACCAAAGGGACAGTACACAATGAAGGGGAACAGCCTACCTGTGACGACGCGCGAAAGAGACCTGGGTGTGGACGTAACACCTAATCTATCTCCTGAGGCACATATAAATAGGATAACGACAGCAGCGTACTCTACACTGGCAAAAGTTAGAACATCATTCAGAAACCTAAGTAAGGAGGCATTTAGGGCTCTTTACACTGCCTACGTGAGGCCAGTCTTAGAGTATGCCGCCTCATCATGGAGTCCCCATCTAAAGAAGCATATAATGAAACTGGAAAAGGTTCAGAGGTTTGCAACGAGACTCATCCCAGAGCTACGAGGGATGGGGTATGAGGAGCGCCTGGGGGAACTATGCCTTACGACACTAGAAAGAAGAAGGGAGAGGGGGGACATGATAGGAACGTATAAAATACTCAGAGGGATTGACAGAGTGGACATAGACGAAATGTTCACACGGAATAGTAACAGAACGAGGGGACATGGATGGAAGTTGGAAACTCAGATGAGTCACAGAGATGTTAGGAAGTTTTCTTTTAGCGTGAGAGTAGTGGGAAAATGGAATGCACTTAAGGAACAGGTTGTGGAAGCCAATACTATTCATAATTTTAAAACCAGGTATGATAGGGAAAGGGATAGGAGTCATTGCTGTAAACAACTGATGCTCGAAAGGCGGGATCCAAGAGTCAATGCTCGATCCTGCAGACACATATAGGTGAGTACATATAGGTACATACATACATACATACATACATACATACATACATACATACATACATACATACATACATACATACATACATACATACATACATACATACATACATACATACATACATACATACATACATACATACATACATACATACATACATACATACATACATACATACATACATACATACATACATACATACATACATACATACATACATACATACATACATACATACATACATACATACATACATACATACATACATACATACATACATACATACACGCACATACATATACGAGAAACACGATAAGGAAGGAAAAGCATGTATTGAGAACTATGCCTCTACAACACAAGCGGAGTTAACTGCCATTGTTATGGCGTTAAAATTCCTAAAAAGAAACACTAACAGTGCCTTGATCTGCACTGAATTAAAAGCAGCACTACAAAGCCTTAGTAAAACTCGGGCAAAGAATCCTGCGATAGTTACTGAAATCAAGAAAGTTTGTGAGAGTACTAACCAATCAGGGAAGATTCGTAAAATTTCTGTGGATCCCCTCCCATGCTGGAATCTTTGGAAATGACGAGCAGATGTTTTGGCTGCGGAAGGAGCTGAAGGAGACATATTGAATATTTCCTACCCAAGACTCTTCTACAAATTAGAGGTATTATCAGGCAATATTACCGCGACAAGATTACTGAGGAAAGGAGAGTAGAAAAACAAATCAGTGAACCCGTTCGCTGGTACTGTAACAAATAAGGTTTGTTGTAGGGAATTATTCAGTATGGCTTCTCATAGACTATGCGAGTGGATTATAACAGCCTACGGCGGTGGATTACAACAGCCTACCACCCACAAGCTAACGGCATGACGGAACGTACTAATCGTTCAGTCAAGGGGTATGCTTGCAATCCTTGCTGAACATGATGCAAACTCTTGGGATGAACACCTTCCCTATGTTCAATTAGCCTTTAATACTGCCATCCACCAATCAATTAACACCCAACCCCTTCATTTCTTTACTGGTAATTCATGCAATTTCCCCTCAGGTCTGCTTAACAGACATAATATTGCATACGGGGAAGACTATCCTTCAGAGGTCCTAGGAAAAATGAGAAATGCATGGAATATTGCGGCTGAAGTGTACAAGAAAGCACGGACTCAGTATGCTCATTTTTATGACAAAAAAGTGCACCCTCTAGAGTTAAAAGAAGGAAGCCTTGTGTTGAGAGTGAATGAGGCTGCACCCGCCAATCAGAGCAGGAAACTAGCTAATAGGTGGCGAGGTCCGTATAGAGTAGTTAAAAGAGCGGGCCGGTTAATGTCATAAAAGGAGTATTCGAGGACCAGGTGGAAAGGACAAATTATATAAATAAATTAAAACAATATCATACTAGAGAGGGCTAGAACTGCCTTCAGTGGGTCTAGTTTCTGACTCAGCAGTGCTGACTCATGGCTTCACCAACGAGTCAGGGGATGAGGATGACCCTCTGTCATCGCTCATCAGTAGTCAGGTGCAGTCTCGTCACCCCATGGTAACAAGATCTCGCAATATACAGTAACAGTAAAGTAACTTCCTTCGTTAGTATTAATTAGTATTCATTAGATTTTCCTATAGAGGCAATGAGGTGAATTATTACTTATACTTAACTCGGGTAGCAGCTTTTACCGTGTTCTGGGGTTCCACCTCCATTAAACCCAGAGTTATATCTATTCTTCCACTGTGTTGTGTCTGTCTCTTCCCAGGTCTGATTGGTACACCGAACCAGTTGTTCCAGCCACACGTGAACCCTTGTCTGTAAAGACCGAGGGGGGAGGCACTTTACACAAAGCCTTCCCCCCATCAGACCCAGTAACCCATACAGCAGTTACTTTGGGGTGGGTGACTGTCCAAGAGTCACCCGGCCGATGCCTCACGTCACTAACGAGGTTGTCAGGGCCAGCGAGCTGTCCACATTGCAGCAGTCACCGGATGTCAACGTATAACACCGGGCAACCCGTTCTCGCACTTTCGTACAGTCAATATTGACTGACTAAATAAGTGCATATGTGACATACTAATTTATTGTGAATATTTTAGTTTACCTTGAAAAGCTTCATTGAAAACACCGACCTTACCTAACCTTCTTAGTATGTTAAGATAAGCATCTTATTGCTTCTTAATTACAATTATTACTTAACCTATACCTATAATAGGTTAAGTAAAAATTGTAATTAAGAAGCAATAAGATGCTTATCTTAACATACTAAGAAGGTTAGGTAAGGTCGGTGTTTTCTATGAAGCTTTTCAAGGTAAACTAAAATATTCACAATAAATTAGTATGTCACATATTCACGTATTTAATAAGTCAATATTGACTGTACGAAAGTGCGAGAACGGGTTGCACCGGGAGGGGGTAACTGTCTCGAGGTCATCACTACCCACCTGCTGCATTGTCAAGATTGCAGCCATACCAGCAGTGTTGGAGGAGAGGTCAAGAGAATGGCCGAGCTAGTAGCAGTACTCAAGAGTTTTTACTGGAAGATTAATGATTATGTCGTCTGAAGTAACAAGAAAGTGGAAGTAAGGTGGTCACAGGTGGAAGGTACGGTTTCCCTACAGAGTTCCGGGACTCGCCATAGAAGGTCGCAAAATTGCCTTCTTTGGCCTAAAGTCAGCAGTATGAGGGTATACACAGTTGGCGTTTATGGCCTAGTAACCTAGTGACATCAAGAAATGCCTGAGACGACGTGTGCAATGATGGAAGACAGGATTCACCTGTTCTGCAAACAAGCAACCTGCCTCAACGACCCTCTGACACCATTACTGTCACGAGACACCGTTAGTATGTCCAGCCCTGCTCTGCTGTGGTCATCTGCGCCGTCAAGTTTTTACATCAAGACTGCCGTGTGAACTGTGATTGATATGAAGACATGTGGACTGTCGGGAGCCAGGTTGTAGCGAGTTAATCTTTTACTCGCTCCATTATCTCATTATCTTCATAGCATAACTAATTACAGAAGCTACAATCCTTTCCCCAATACTCTCCTCACCTTGTTGGAGGGAGCTGAGGTGTAATCACCATATAACCCAGCGATGTGACAACAGCAGAAGAGTACAGTCTCCAGTCAGGAATGTAGTACTCGGCTTGGGCAGTTCTAGTCGACCCAAGACGCTACAGCTTCGACACAGAGCAGACAGCAGACTACGACGGCATCGAGCCGCCACGCTCTCGCTCCCCGAGTTCAGACACTCACAATTCTCAATCGAGCCGCCACGCTCTCCCACATAGAGCTCCACGACTCCGGCCTCACTCAACTCTCTGCTCTGCTCCAGGCTTCGTCTCAACGTCTACGACACTGCTGTATTAAGGACTACTAAATAAATATGAAACTCACTAAACACTGTGTATCTAATCAACCCAACAACGTAATATAATCGTACGTTACAAGGTCAATGGTCGAGTATTCTACAGCTGGCACTTGGCACTCCGCTCTACTACACTCTGTCGTCATTCAAGAGTACCGGATGGGAGTACAAGAAGACCAGGTATCGACATCTATGCATGGAAGAAGCAAGATCGACAAAATCATTATCACCATCGACTACATTCAGCGTCCATCATCATCGATTTTTTTTATTAAATATTCAATATGAACAATTGGTGAAAAAGATAAAGTTGGCTCTGAACACCTTTATAAAGCAAATCTGAACACTTGTTTAAATGTTGAAAAACAGATTTAGAATAACAACACTTTTGTTTAAATGTTGAAAAAATTATTTAGAATCAAAATAGTTTTGTTTAAATGTTGAACAGATTTAGTATCAAAATACTTTTGTTTAAATGTTGAAAAACAGATTTAAAATCAATAATATTCTGGTATAGTGAAATATGAAAATTCTACTATATAAATTGGTCAGTAATTACAATCAAAGCCTCCTGTGTGATTGTCTATGCCCAGAACAAACGGTTATGGCAAATTATGTTGTGCTATTTTTTCAGAATATTTCAACACAGGACCAATAAAAACATTGACACTCTTAAAGTGAATGCGGGCACTTCGCTGTACAGTCAGCTGTAACCTATGATATAGTTGTAGTAGAAACTTTTTATTTTTTAGATATATGAAATAAAAACTAGGATTATTTTTATTGGCAGAATGTCAAGGATGACATTGATTGGGGAGTGGATAGTACACGATGTGAACTTCGTAGAGTTCAGTGGTACGCTCCCGGATGACTGAAAGCTCAGTCTGTAGATAGATTTTTATTATTTTTCTTGATGTTTAGCATTGTGTGTATCCGGCTCTAGGGAACACACGAGGTTGGCTAATGAAGAGCCAAGAAATTTTAATAGCTAGTCTTTGTTGTTAGATTAGGGATATTTTATTTAGCTATGTCAGTTAAGTGTAGGATGTATGTTTCCAGATGTTTGATGAGTGTTGTCAGTTGACAGCCGGGAGTTTGATGTACTTGGAAATGTTTATTCTCTGATGTTTGCTGGACAATCTGATGATTGTCATTTTTCTTAGATAGGTTAGCTTTTGTTTGAGGCATGAGTTTATTGATCTTAATTGAGGGTTTGGATATTAAACCTCATTTTTATTTAGGTAATAAAAACAAGGTTTACTAAGTTACTGGTGCGGGGGTTTGTTGTAGGGAATTATTCAGTATGGTTTCTCATAGACTATGGGGGTGGAAAGTTTGGAGTCAGGTGGTACTGACCTGATCCAAGCAGGAAAGTTCATCTCTCCTGGGAATAGTGGTTAAGATTACAAAATGTCCAGTGCCTTGTCTTAAGCAATGTATAATGAATTATTTTACACAATTCAGTAATTTAGAGAAATTCAAGTCTTCATTCAAATGGTATTCAGTAGTATTCCTGTTCAAGCACCTAGAGTATTCTCAATTGCCGAAATAATGAGCAAGTCACCATCAGTGACGTCACTAGCAAAGGACTAGCCTCTGACACGGAGTAATTTTGGTGACCCAGGGCCACAGGTCACCAAAGCCTTCCTCATTTAGTAATTCTCAAAGGTCAAATAGCCATATTGTAATTGGAAATAGCTTTTCCTTAAGATGCCTGTGCAGTTACCTTCAGTTTAAAAGAGTTCAACCATCTGGGTTGTTCAGTACAACAGAGATTAGTTGTTCAACTTAAACCCTGCTAGTAAACTAGTAACCTGGCGTAGGAATACCCCTCTGGCTTCAGTGAGGAAGGCAGAGCGAAGTAGAATTAGTGTGGGCCAGTCAACAACTGAGGGAGGTCATCCACTCTCACCCCCTCCCATAGATCAGTAGAACACCAGCTGGTCGCAGTAAAAGGTATAGTTTGCTGCAGTTTGTAAAGAGAAATAGTTCATTTCATGCCTCGATAGGGAGTGTTGATTATAGAGAATGATTTTATTTAGTTTTTGTTTAGATTTTGAATTAATAAATATTTAGTTTGATATTTGCATTTTATTATTTCCATGTTATGTGTTTTTCATGTCCTTGTCACGAGGTCTCCATGAGTCTGAGGTTTAGTTGGGCTGCAAGCCTAACAGAGTGTAAGAGTTCAGTTATCCCTTTATTTGCTATAATTTCCCACACTTAATGTAGATTCTTCCCTCCTTTTCCAAGTAATTGGGGATCAAGCCCCAAGATGTTAATGAGTGATTAATAGGTCCAGACCCCGGTTAATTGGCGCTTCTGGTTAATGGTCTGGTGGTGGCAGCAGAAGGAGATTCTTGAGTTTGCTAGGAGTCTAGTATCACGTCGTGAGGCTGTAGAATCTTAGCCGATCAAACAGCTAAGACCACGTGGCGTGGCATTCGGCTAGAGTAACTCTAGGGTCCCTTGGTATTAAGCGAAGAAGATAGAATACGGGCAGGGGTAAGGGCGAGTATAGAGCCGAGCAGAGACGATACCCCTTCCCCGTGTTACACTACAACATGGTTGCAGCTGGCAATCCCAATCATTATGGACGAAGAGGGGGTGGCCACAGGAGGGAATCAGTAATAGCAAGAATCCGTCTAGAATACAAATATCTATGGAGATTTGTAATGGAAACAACAGGTTGAGAGCTGCCCTGGAAGCCCCTATGTAGACCGGGCTTGAAAATCAAAGACTGGTGAAGGGTTTGCCCTCTCTTCAAGAAAGAATGTCTCAAAGAACAGATACGATTATCAGTAAGATAAATGTTTCCCCCGATCCAGTCCCAGTACGACAGGCCATGGAGGTCTGACTTTGCCAAAACAATAGTAACTCTTGGGTTACCAGAGCGGGAGAAGTCCTAAACAGACTACAAAACGCATTATTTTGGATAGAGGAGTTGATAATCCACACCCAAACTATACTTGTT
Source organism: Procambarus virginalis (assembly GCA_020271785.1). Taxonomy (NCBI): domain Eukaryota; kingdom Metazoa; phylum Arthropoda; class Malacostraca; order Decapoda; family Cambaridae; genus Procambarus; species Procambarus virginalis. Next base: position 114,015 of record WNGS01167116.1, on the reverse strand, counting down.
CCCCACCGTGATAGGATTCTACATTCAAAATAGTAATAGAAGATCATCCTATGAAAAAGGCTGCCTATAGTCCAACAATCCTAGTACGCATCATAGAAAAGCAAATAAGAAGCATTGCAGTAGCAGGAGCCACCCACATCTTCACAGGCAAATCGGTGGACACAGAATATGAGTGTTGGTGCTGCTCTCTGCACGAAGAGTGAACAGGCTTATTGGAGACTTGGCGGACCAGTATCATCAACCTAAACTGAGCTCCCATACAACAGGCATTCGCATATGTGATTGCACAAAACACTCAAAATACATTCATACACACACAGACTCAAAAGCTGCATCTCAAATATTAGTTAAAAAGCAGTGGAAAGACAACGTGGAAATAATTACCACAATTTTGTATTTAGGAGCAGTAGATAAAGGCAAAGAACTCAACGTCACCCTAAACTGGAACCCAACCATGTTGGAATCCCATTAAATGCAAATACCGATGAAGCTGCTAAATTGGCAACTCATCATCCGTGACTCACGGGATGAAACACGGGTAGGGTTCAAAGAACCCAACCCGTGACGATTTAAAAGTGATTTAAATTGATTTAAAAGTGAGCACAGCACGCAGTATATCCTTCCACGACCAATGATCACATTCACTAAAAAAAATGGGTTCAAAGAACCCAATTCAGCCTAGAGTACATAAAAAACACCATCACCAAAAAACTTGTACACCTCAACAAAGCCCATCTTCAACAGAGAGTAGCCGAAGGTTCGCCTATTGCAGTATGGTATCTTCAGGTCACTAAGTAAGACAGGTTAAATATCCCGAAAGGAATCCACAGGAAAATAACAGTTCGGTTATTTCGACTACGTCTAGGTTACATATGCAACTGGAAAATTACTGAACCCATAGAGTGGGAATGTATTTTCTGCCAAACAATCAAAGAAAAGCAACTACTATACAATATCCTGAAATGTGAAGCAACCAAGGACTTTAGAAGAGCTTTAGGAGTCCCTGAATCTTGCAGTAACCACCCTGAAGCCCTCAACACTACCATTCTTCTGGTAATGAAAAGTGTCCAGCAGCTGGGCATCCTCTTAAATACTGTCAAGCCGTATTTTCCTCCACAATAGCAACCACATAGACTGACGATTTAAAAGTGAGCTCAGCACGCAGTATATCCTTTCTCGACCAATGATCACATTCACTCAAAAAAGTTAACCACCTACGGTTGATATTCATGACCAGGCCACTTCTTGGGTGTCTTAATCTTTATCAATCAATCATCTACATCAATCGGCTCTTTGAGAGTGAAGTGTAGAGTACATATTGGAGTAAAGAGTTCATGAGAGGGTGCATAGTACATGTAGTGGTACATAGTATATGTTGCGATACAGGGTACATATGGAAGCATAGGGTGCATGTGGTGGTTAAGAGTACATGTAGGGGATACAGAGCACAAGTACTGATAGTATTGGACCCAATACCCATACTGTGGGTGTAATAATCCCTATTCCCATCCCGTGGGTGGTTGTGGACCCATTCCCATCCTGTGGGTGGGAGTGTAGTGTACCCTTCTTAATACGCTTTCTATAAAACTTAATATACGATTCATTTTCTTCAATTAGTATAGAGCCTAATCTATTTTATATACAATAATTTGGTGCTAATTGAAATAAGTACTGATAATAGAAGAATTGCAATTATTTACTGAGAACTACTAATATTTCTCAGAACTAAACTACGAGCCTTCAACAGGATATAGATGATCCATGATATTCGAATCGGATGGAAAATGGTACGTAAATTTCACATCAAAAGTGGGACTGGAAAAATCTATATAAATATAAATGTAAATGTTCGTTTGTTCAAAATTGCTAATCTCCGTAACTTCTTCACTAATTGCTTTGAATTTTTGACACAACTTTCCATTCGCATACAAGCGTGTTTTCATTATGTACTATATAGATGTCTCTTCTCTACCAGGTAAAAACATGCTTAAAACAACTGTGTTTTTTATGTGAGGGAAATATCAGAAACCTCCTTACCGATTGCTTTGAAATTTTGACACAACGTTGCATTCGAATACGCGCGTGTTTTTATATACCTACTATATACATGCCACACCTGTGACAGGTAAAACCATGCTTTTTTGATAAAACAGCGACATCAGTGGGACATAAAAGCAACACAAGCAGTAATCCCCGAAAGTTCTTTTACTGATTGTTTTGGAATTTTGACACAACGTTCCACTCGAATACATGCATGTTTTTATATACCTGCTATATAGATGCCACACTTATGACAGATAAACACATGCTTTTTATGAAAAACAGCACCATCTGTTGTACATAAAAGCAACACACGCTATACTAAATATGTTACGATTACATTTAAATATTTCTGATTGCATTGATAAATTGAATTTTCATATATTTCGATTTATTTTCATTTTGATTTCATTATTTTGTGTAACTTTGCATTGCAATTAAGCTGTGCTGTGTATCATATCGTTCATTTCGTGAGTATAATTCATTTTTTTTATTTTTTTTATTTTTTTTATTTTTTTCATTTCGTTTGGAACATCAGATCATTTGATGTTCCCATTTTTATGATGGGAACATCAGATCATTTGGGAACGCATTGGATGAAGGCGTGGGGAATGGTGGGGAGGACGAGGGGATGGGGAAGTGGGGGATGTTGGAGTGGACGAAGGGATGGGGGAGTGGTTGGGAGGATGAGGGGACAGATGTGGGAGGAATGGTGGGCAGGACAGGGGACAGAGAAGAGTTGCTGTGGCTCAGCAAACGTGTGGCCGGGTACGGCTTGTAAAATAATAATTAAAATTGGAGCGAACAAAATATTCTCCTATCCTCGGCAATTGCACAGGTACTATAGGATGAACTGTTGTACGCGACGAAAGGTTGGTGCCTCGTGATAGCTAATAACTGTAAATCTACCACAGGGAAGCTATGAACAGTGGCAGCATAAGATCTATGACCATTATGTGACATACGTACTATCGTATCCCAAGCACTGGTTGTACGAAGACATCTTGGTAGTGTGTGAGCACCAGGGTATGTGGACATCTTGGTAGTGTGTGAGCACCGGTGTATGTGGACATCTTGGTAGTGTGTGAGCACCGGGGTATGTGGACATCTAGGTAGTGTGTGAGCACCGGTGTATGTGGACATCTTGGTAGTGTGTGAGCACCGGGGTATGTGGACATCTAGGTAGTGTGTGAGCACCGGTGTATGTGGACATCTTGGTAGTGTGTGAGCACCAGGGTATGTGGACATCTTGGTAGTGTGTGAGCACCGGTGTATGTGGACATCTTGGTAGTGTGTGAGCACCAGGGTATGTGGACATCTTGGTAGTGTGTGAGCACCGGTGTATGTGGACATCTTGGTAGTGTGTGAGCACCGGTGTATGTGGACATCTTGGTAGTGTGTGAGCACCAGGGTATGTGGACATCTTGGTAGTGTGTGAGCACCAGGGTATGTGGACATCTAGGTAGTGTGTGAGCACCAGGGTATGTGGACATCTTGGTAGTGTGTGAGCACCAGAGTATGAGAACATCTTGTAAGTGTGTGAGAACATCTTAGTAGTGTGTGAGCACCGGGGTATGAAGACATATGTTTTCAATAAACATATAGTGAACCGTGAGTGTCATTTAAGCAACATGTGTGAAGAGGCATTTGTAGGCCTACTTGTAGTTTTTGATATGTGAAGGTATATTGCAAATATCATGTTTGTGGGATATAAAAAAACCTACAGACAATTCGTGGAAACTGAAATATGTAGAAATATTGATATTATTTAGACAAGTCACGAAAGCATTTTAGCAGCATTTTCTTTTGAGGATTTAAACGTGTTTTGTCCTTTACAAAAAATGGCATTTTGCCAGTTTTTTGTTGTTTTATTTAGGAGCATGGTGATAGGACTTGTGTAGTGGGATATGCGATGTAGGTTCAAAATGCAACAAAATGATATATTGCTTGAATGTATGTAGAATGATATTAAGGCATTTTAGTCTTGTGTGTGTGTTTTAAAATATGTGTGAGTGTTGGTTCGAATTGGTAAAAAGATCCGTGAGTATGGGTTGTCAAAGGCTGTCTATCAGTGTGAGGTTAATGAAGTATTACGGCCTGTTGAGAGCATGAATTATTGCATTATTTTGGGAATATTTGAACTTTGGGAAATAATATAATTTTAAATGTTGTGTCTTATGGATTTTCTTGAATGTGTAGCAATTTTGATTCCGAGAGAGTATGTGTAAAGCAATGAGGTCCTTCTCATGTGTGGCAAGAGAATCTATTGCAGGTGTGTGGCAAGAGGGGTCCTTGTCAGGTTTCAGGAGGCGAGAAGATCTTTGTTTGAAATGAACACAAGGGTAGCTACATATATTGGAAGGTCAGAGTTGTTAGAGTCATCAGAAGTGGTAGTAAATGAGAACTTGGTTAGGTTGTGAGTGACTAATAGATGACCACGTAGACTGGAAGTAGTATAAACTGAAAATTAGCGACGGGACTTGTACGTTATAGATAGGTTGTGGGGAGTTGTAGGTTATAGGTAGGGTGTAGGGAGTTGTAGGTTATAGATAAGTTATAATTCCCATCAGAAATAGCAAATCACGCTTTTACAACGGCTGGTGAGGACATTCACACTTGTTCGTTTCGTTGACATTTGATTCAAAAAGATTCTGATGAGTCCTTAAGCGTTGTTTTAGATATTTACTAAGATTCAATGGTACAGATTAGGAACCATAAAACACATCTACGCTTCCTCTCTAACAGCAACTAAAAGAGAACAGAAAAAGAGACCTAAAGAGAATTATCCGTTGCCTTCACTAATATTCGAAAGTCGATGCAAATCATATTCTGTCTGTGTCATTTTCATATTTTGTTCTATTCAGATTTAAAAGGTGTTTCTTTGCTATGGAAAATATTAGGACATGGGAATCATGACACAAACATCAAAGACGTTGCATGAGTAAAAGTTGATGCGCTATTGATTTTCTTTTCTCGGCGTTGCTTGTTACGCGTAAAGCAAAAAACTTCAAAATATAGGATTTACCAGTTGTTATTTCAGCTAGCTCCCACAATCGTCAGTTTACCCTAACAACACTACACGAGAGAGAGAACCCTTTGGTGTCATTATTTGATTTCCATGAAGGAATTCTTTTGTAAAGAAATGTTCTCATCGCGGAAGTACAAGAATCGAGCGTTTAGCATCAAAGTGACTCTTTGTGGGAAAATAATTTTGAGTCATTTTGACTCCTGCATAATTTGACTCCTTATCTACCTTGGGGTTATCTTGATCGAAACCATCTCAAGGTAACCGCAAGGTAGGTGAGGTAATTTGCCAAAATTCTTGTTTGTGCGTCTTTAACCACTCTATCGCTCAAAACAACTTGTCCTCACAATTAACGAGTAGTGATTTTGACCTTAACAATATTAGCATGAAAATTGTGCCATTTTATTGACATCCAAATGCTACTCAATATTGATATTTTTTCGGAGTTTTTTTCGGGGCAGAGATGATGACGATTTATAAGGCTTCGTTTTGTGATTTCATTTTATAATTTGTTCTTTTTTTCTGACATTCGCTCAATTTGATCATAAATATGAATATTCGAATGATCATCTGTAGTCTTAGTCAATTTACATAAAATGTTGTTTAATGAGTCAATCTGATACAAAAAAGATTTACAAACACCTCTTAGTTATTTAAATTGATGTTAGCAGAAAATAATTAATAAAAGCTTATTGTATGATGCTAGAGAAAATAATAAAAAAATTAGAACTCTTTCATTCATATTTATTTTTTATTGATGAATTAGTAGACTGTTTTACTTATTCATATTTGACATTCCCCATTTGAGTGTGAGTACGAGATGAAAGCTTATGTCACCCACACAGATGCACGACCCAGCCAGTGTCCGGCTGGGACTGTCGTGCTGCCCTACGACCATCCCATGCAGCTCAAGTACCAACCCGAGATCAACCTCTACACCTGCTCCAACTACCAGTGGATCCTCAATCAATACACATCTGCCAAGAAAAGTCAGTACTATCTTTCTGTGTACACCCTGTTCTCATAGTATATTTTTTACTACTGTTATTTTAACAGTGACGACCATCAAAAGACGTCATAATTTTAATACTCTAAATTAAAAGTGCTACAATATTAGTGATTCGTCGGACTAATAAGCATGGACTTCGATGCATATGGTGAGTCACAATAACGTGACTAAAGCTATTATAACCAAACCACATTCTAGACAATAAAGAAATTACGACTTTTCAGTCCGTCCTGGATAAATATCAAGTCGTGTCAAGCACACGATTTGATAATGGTCTAGGACGGTCCGAAACGTGCCGATACTCTCATCTTCTGATGTATGGTGTGGTCATCATAGACTTTGATAACTTACTGCTACAAAAATAGTTATAAATCGCCTATGACTGTTTTTATGCATCACTAAGTGGCAAGGTTTACTAATATATACTGATGAAAACTTGTGAATAATTAATATTATTCATTTAGTGATAAGACAAACTCGTGAATCTCAAACTTCAAGAAAAATCCTACGAGGTAAAAAATAAATTCAATTAATAACTAGTCGTATGCTGTAAATGGGGAATTTTCCTTTACAAACAACAGAAATGGGCTTTTGTTTGTGAGTTTTACTTGACTAAGAATGTTTAATAAACGGTTTAAATTGTTAAGAAATTTCACATGACGTTGTGAAATGTTATTTAATATGCAGCAGTTGTGACGCAAATTAAATAGGTGTTGTTTGGAAATACAAAGTTTTAAACATATTTCTATTATACATTAAAACACCGCTAGTCCTATCACTTGCTAAATTAATGGAAACGTTTCTAAACGAAACTTCAATCAGATTTAATTACACAGTGGAACGAAAACGTACACTTTACGATATATTAGTACTCATAACGAAAGGGAATCCACACCAGACTGCTTGCATAAGTAATCTACATTGCTACAAGAAAAGTACTGGTCAAAACAAGTCAGGTATGACTCCGCATAATGAACCTGACAGAACAGTCTCCCAGATAAACTACCCCAAATAGAGCAACCTCATTCATCTTTGCCCAGATACAAGGACTAAAATGCAGAGCAAAAAATAAAGTACCGTTCATAAATGCAATTCTCACAGAGTCTAATGCAGTATTGGGAACTTTCACAGAAATCCACGCTGGGGAATTCTTGAACAGTGAGATCTGGATACCAGAATATAATCTATACAATTATATGATATAATCTATGCGATTATATGATATAATCTATACGATTATATGATATAATCTATACAATTATATGATATAATCTATACGATTATGTGATATAATCTATACGATTATATGATATAATCTACACGATATGATATGGAAACTAGGTCACATGGAAAAATCGGTTGATATATTAGAGAAGACCTTGTATGCTCGGAGCCCCTTAAGTCTATAAATGAGATGGTAGAAGTACTGTGAGTAAAAATAGAGAAAATAAACTTAGTTATTATTCTAACATACAAACCACCAGATACAATGTTACGAACCCGACTACATCATCGGAGCATAGAGTAGCGACGTCAGCGCCATCTGTGAGTCTGCTCCCCCCCCCCCATAAAATCAGATGTTATATGGACGACGCCATCTGGTGGTGGCTATCTGATACATGCAAGGCTCAAAATTCCTGCCTTGGTCAGCCAGAGGAGGCGCTGTGGATGACCTCTGGTGAGGTGACGACTAGAAATCAGCACCATCTGTTGTGATATGAGCTGTACGTCATAGCCAGAGTCCGTAAGTGGTCTTTCCTAGTTTCACCTGTACCGGCCAGTTTACTGATGACGTGTCTGTATCCACAGAGGCGACGTAGGGCTGCAGTGGTACAGAGAAAAGTAGTCTACCCTGCGCAGCCTAATCTCAATTTAGTTCTGCTTAATGATTAAGTGAGCCGCCGCCGAAGAGGAACTGTGAGGTATCTGCTTTCTGCCAGTGGAGTGGCAGTGAAAGAATTCAGCGTATCCCAGGATTGGCTAGGAGAAGTGATGACTGGCAGTTGAGTGTCTGTTTAAGGAGCGTTACTATCCTACCGCTAGAGGCTCCTGCCAGGGGTTGGCTACCCCTGTATTTGTCCGTGTAGAGGTCCATCAGCGCGTGGCTGAAGTTCTCTGCCAGCACTTGGATGGAGAGTGATTGTGGGCATTTACAAGAGGCACCTAGTGATATTGTCGGTAGGCTGGCCCATGGCAAGGGTAGACTCGTGGGTGTTTTAGAGTACTGGTTGAGGACGGTACTGTGTGTTGAGGAAACACGGAAGTTAACACAGGTTGCATCAAGTTAGCATTGAAAGGAGTGCTTAGTGCCCTATGTGAGAGCGACATATGTAAATATTCACGTGTAGTAATATCTTTTTTTTTTTTTTTTTTTTTTTTTTATATTTTATATTTACAATGATGGGAACGTGATAATAAGTGAATATACTGATAACGGATGAAGTGTTATGTTCATTTTAACCCCCCCCCCCTCTTTTTTATTATTTGCATTACCAAGCTTACTCCTTGAAAGCCACTACTGACTTGGGGTCGGATACTATCACTTTGGTTCTACCATCAAAGAACCCGGTTGCGACCCATAGTGGCCGTAACATACAACGACTGAGGAATACAGCCGTTGGAGCAAACTAGTTGGAACAAAAAGTTCCAAGCAGCACAGACTGTGGTGAGCCCGTCTTACTCACCTGGCACAGATGTGCTCCGTAGTCTCGATAATTTGGCAAACCCAATACCTGATATTATCTTTCTAGGTGACTTCAACCTGCCTAGTCTAAGACGGAGAATAGCAGAAAATAATATACCAGGAAATCTTTCTGGCAATAACCAACCACAGATTAGAGAACTACTTAGATTCTGTGACACATTTTCAACCAAACAGCAGATAACATAGCCTACTAGAGAAAATATCCTAGACCTGGTCTTCACAAACAATGAGTACATAATCAGGAACGTTACGATCTCGAATACCAAATACTAAGATCACAAGCTCATTGAAGTGCAAACTAACATCAATACCTATAATAGACCTTAAACAATGATCTAGCGAGAGGGGTTATTCAGTAAATTTAAGTTTAATAATAAAAGATAAACCGTGAAAAAAAAATAAACAGAACTTACAAACATTAACTGGGAAATTGCTCTAAGTAATACAAATCCAACACAAGGAATACAACAACCGACTTCCAAAGCATAAAGATGCCCATCATACCCTCAAACAAATGCTGAGAACAATATGCATGGTGTCACAGGGGGTTGGGCTGGGGCTCTGCTAGCAATCGGCTGCTAGGGGCTCAGAAGGCAGAATATTCAGCCCCTCCGACTCTCGGGACTCACCGGAGTCTCCTGGTCCCACAGGAGAGGACCAGTAATACCCACAACTGCAGGTCTTTGCTCCCACAACTGATTCACCCTGGGAGCCCTTCAGTCAGCCACAGGGAAACTGCTATTAGCAATTCCGGCCTAGACCCATGGAGAAGTGAGGGAAGACCCAGGCTTGCCTTTTAACAATAACTTCCCCTGAGTCTTGCCTGCCAGACAAAAAGTTGCAGGAATATCTTTCCTGCCTGCCTTCTCTATCTTCTTTTGGCAAGGTCGCCAGCTGGGTTGATATAGCTGCACCCCAGCAGTGCAGTTCAGTCGGTGTATTCTATACTGCTTTTTGCCTAAGTATTGCTACTCCTATAGAGTTGACACTGGTCTGTCAGCCCAAGGTACACTTCCATAAAAGTCTGTATGGCTTTACCTCTCTCCAGCCACTACATTGCTGGTTGCCAAAGTGTTGCCACCATTCCGGCTCTGATACTGGACAGAGTGGTAGCCTAGGGTGCACTTCTACATAAGTTTGTGCTGCTTTACCACTCTCCAGTCAATAAGAACTTCTATAGAAAAGTGATATTCACTAGGTGGGACTATGATACCCCTCGTGTATGCTCATAGAGATTATTATGGAGGCGCACTTAAACACCATGATAAAATATGAGAATTTACTGACATAAGCTACATGGTTACATATACAATTACAATCAATACAGGAAATTAAAATAAGAATAAACAATCTGGAGATCGTCAGCCACTCTTCTTTTACGACCTCCAACAACTCCTTCAACTGGGCAGATTTAAAAGGGGCCCACACACTCCCTCACAGAGGGGCTGCTTCGTCAACTTCGGCTAACTCCTCTTCAACTGCCCCGTCGTCCACCCACACTGTCCTCTTCCACAGTCCTGGGCACAAGCTGCCCTGCAGTCTATCTTACTATTAATGTATCAATGTTGTGGTGGGAACCATATTCAAAATACCCGCTAGGGTAACTTTTTATATTAGCCGCTCCTGATTGGTGGGTGGCAGCTCGACCCTGTGCATCTGCGCATCACCCGCGCGCATGCTTGGAGGCGAGAGGGAGGCCAGACGAGAACCGCAGCTGACTGCAGAAGGACCTGTTAGTGACGCCCCCTGGACGGTGGTTATCCAGCACCCCATATTGGCCAGCTACCATAGGATCTCGCCCATCCTCGCCCCTAGAAGCCGTCGTATTGCTTCAGCCCTCCCGTCAGAAGACTTCAGCTCAAGGTGAGCCGCTGTTACCCCGTTTTCTCCACATTAACATGTATGTTGATTACCACGTGGTTGGTCAGCCATAATCCCTAGGCGACCACCTCCACACTGGCGCAGTGAGTAATCGGCTTACACGGTGATCAAGAGGACCTCGCCACGCTGTACACATCATTATCCTGCTGCAAGTGATTGAGACCGTGTTCAACATTACAGTGAAATTTGCTGTCGTCGGTTGCACCATAGATGTTCTCCAGTTTGCTAGGACTTGATTTGTGCTTTCCAGCTGCGTTGTCTGTGATTTTGTGATTCCTGATTCCAGTATTTGTGCTTTATTGCCCCATTTCTTGCATTTCCCTGTGATTGTCTATACTTCGTCATACCTCTGTTCCTGCTTCAAGAGTGTTCTACAACCCCCCATGCATCCAGCAAGATTTTCGACGTTAGATTCATTTCCCAGATTTTTTGCCCTCTTTGCTGCATCAATTTTCACCTTTTCTGGCAATTTTCTCTATTTTTGTTTTATTTTCATAGATATTCATTGTTCTCAAGACGACGCCATCACGACGCCGCGCCGCCGCCATACTTGTTCCTACATGCTGCTTGCCCGACCCACCTGTAGGCGTCTGCTCTACCAGTTGGCGTCCGCTTTCCCAGTTGGCATTCCCACTTCCCACTAAGGTTGTACCATCATTTTTCTTTGCATTTCCTATTTTTCTAAGATATTCTACATCAAAATTCAAAGTGTTCAGTATTTTTGTGCTTATAATAGGAGTGAGGAGGAAGTTGCTACCTCACGGATTCAGCCTTCGTTCAGGAGTGTATCCGGGCTCAGTGTTATTGTTTACTCACGGCCGTGGAGGACTCGGAGGCATCATCAATACATAGGTGTTTGTTGCATCTTGCTGGACTGTCTCCTACTTTGCCTTTACGAATTCTCCTTATATGTATAACTCCGAGGAGACATATGTGTCAGGAAAATTTGTGATGGTGTTTTGACAACCTGAGAAAAGGAATCTGTACTTCCACCCTGAATGTACCCATTCCTCTGAAATGAATGTGTTGTTCTTTAACGGGTGCATGAACTTTGACTTGTATACTCATTGCTGAATATAGATATTAGTGAATAAACTTCCTTTTCAGTACCATTAGATAAATTTACTAGAGACATTGAGGTGACAACTACTGATATATATTAGTTCGGCGAGTGATACCGAGTACATATGTGAACTTTGGAAAATGGGAACATGGTGGTTGAAAAATGTCCACTTTGTAGGTGAACATTACTACATCTGATCATCCTAAGAGTCACCAGTGAATATACCTAGTAATAAGTGAGACGGTTCTTACCTAACATATACTTGTAGGAGTGCAATGTATGTTTACATTCTAGTTTAAAGTGCATGTTTCTAGATTTAAGTGCATGATTCTAGACTTACAATAAACCCAGATTTCATTCTTGATCAAGTTCAGTGTAAGCACTTACGATTATCCAATCCTTGTGAGTATTCAAGACCAAACCAAGTGAATTCCATCTTTTGAAAATTTTGGGGAGGAAGTAACATTGAGGTCAGGTCATCCTAATTATTGGGGCCACCCTGCTTTTCTCGAATTTTTTGGACAATAGTACAGTGAATAGTTACTTCAAACATACTGGATAATTCCTAAGCCGCACCTGCTTCCATTGGTTGCAGGCTTGGAAACAGGATACTATTCTTGACCATTCCTAGATTTAAGGCCTATTCCCTGACGTGTCTTATTCTTATTCATTGCCGGTTTACTTTGGCTGTGAACGTACATTTTGCAAAAAGATTAGTTCTGAGCTGTGGCTTTTCATTACAGCAAGATGTCCCGTATACACATTAACTTGGCGTCTGTAACTGATCTAATAACATTACCTGGAGTGTCGTACACACTGGCCAACAGAATTGTTAAGTTCAGACACACGCACTATCACGGCAGACAACATCCATCATATATCTCGCCTTAAGATTACAACTCCTTTGTTGAATGCCATATCTTTTGACACGGAACCAGCACCCAATGGCTCAGGCTCCATCACATTGGCAGAACCAAACACTAGAAAACGTTCAGGCTCACCATCATCTGATGGGAATGCCTCCGCTGTCTCGGGAGGCGCAGCTACACGCAGTCGCACCAGACGTAGATCGCCTCCTTGTAATATCCATGGTTTGCATAGTTCTGGTTTTCAGAGATGGGGGCATATTCCCACCAAGGGTCCATCTCATTCCACTCGTCATCCAGTTCGGAGGGTGTCAGCTAGCTCTCAGGATTCTGATTCAGATGACTCCACGTGTCCTCGACAGTGGAATCGTCATGGTCGAAGGGATAATTCATTCCGTCCACCACCTCGAGAACTCGATTATGATGGTAAATCTGAGTGGACTCCATTCTATCGCCGTTTCACATCGTATGCAGTGAAAAAGATTGGAGTGGCACGACTTCTCTCACAAACTTGGGTTGGTGTCTTAAGGGAAAAGCTAGTGATTTTTACAACCGAATACTAGACCGTGAACCATCCATTGATTATACTCGCATGATGCACAAACTTGTAAAGGATTTGAAGATAGGGAGGTTTTAGATGTGGCAATAATGAAATTTTCTCAGGCCAACCAGGACAATGGTGAGGAAATCTTAGAATGGGCTGATAGTCCAACACTTGGCCCATCGAGCCTACAAACATCTGGAACGGGGAGAGGAAGAGCAGATGGCAATCATTCGATTTGGCCAAGGGTTGTTTGATAAGCGTTTAGCAGAGTACATTTCCAACGCTAATATTTCGTCTATGGAAAAAGCCATTGATAGGGCTGAAACATTTCAGCATAATTCTGTTGCTATTCACGGGTCAGCAGGGTCATCCTCAGTTAGTTTCCAGCAGCAGAGGTCCCAAGGGCCAAAACAGTGCGGATAAATTCCGTGGGTAGGCCTTCCCGATATGAACAACCAGCGAGGAGTAATTTAACTTTCCACCTCCGCTCAAGGACACCCACAAAATCGCCAGAGTCGTCACCGGCTAATAGTTTATTAGGCCAGGGTAAGGGGGTCTCCGGCAAACAAATGCTGGATCAGGATCCCCATCTCTTGCGGGAATGGATACAAAATTAGACAAGTTGACAGGCATGAACGCAAAACTAGACGAAGTCGTCTCAGGAATCTCAGGGGTTCGTGACAAATTGGACGAGGTATGTGAGGGTTTGAGGCGTCTCACATACGCCATCATATCACCTTGGGGCCAACGCACCCCATCACCTAGGAGGAGTAATAATTGTTACCTATGTGGGGAAGAGGGTCATTTTGCTCGCGATTGCCAACAGTCTAGGAGTGGCTGGGACGAGGGTCGTAAACAGGAAGAGCGTTCCAACGATAAGTATCATGTTTCATTTCTGGAGGAGGATCAGTCTTTAAACAAAGATGGGTCGGCTCAAGAGGCCTAGATTCGACCCACGACTTGCCAGGCCAGCAGAGCGTGGTTACATCACCTCCAAGGACACCAAGTCCTTCTCGAGGGTTCAAAACTTATACCCTCCAAATACCAGCACTGCATATTCATCAGGAAGATTGGCCATCCGATCAAACATTTGCAGAAGGTGCACCTGAAATGATAGCACTGGCGGACGAAAAGGACACGGGCGACGGAAAAATGTCGCAAGATGAAGACGACTTCTATCAACATGAGGGAGCTGGTTTAAATTTCCAGCGAGTAGGTGATGAGGACGAATTCCCTCAAGAAGAGAATTGTTATTCCCCCGGGAGGGTGAGGCAGATCCACCCGGCACATCCGGGGGCATTGATAAGCTGGAAAAGGAGGAACACGAACAAATAACTTTTAGGCAATTACGGTCCGGTTCCATGTTCTGAATCCCGATTCAAGTAGAGAACGTAATGGTGAAAGCAATAGTTGACACAGCGGCGGAGGTCACAATTATTTCTCAGGAGGTTCATCAACAGTTGATACCCCCACCCCCGGTAATAAGGCGGATCACACTCAATACCGCGGGGAAATGTATGTGTATTCCAGAAACACTGATAGGGCCAGTTACATTATTAATTGCTGGAGGGAAATTTGAAGTAAACATATATGTAGCACCAATTGAAGAAAACATGCTATTGGGGCTTGACTTTATGAAACGTCAGGGCATCAGCCTGGCCTTGGCCCAATCTCAGATTATATTACAGGGACAAATTATTCCTATGCAATTGGGAAGGGAGGATGCACCAGACCCAAACTCCAACCCTTGCATAGCTAAAGTGGCAGTGTCTCAACACACGGTCATTCCACCTCGGTCGGTGGCAAACGTCCTATGTGAACTGGACAATAACATGCCACAATACCTAGTGGAACCCTTGGATGACGGGAGGGTACCAATAATGCGCACATTGCACCAGAATGGAAAAACTCTACAAATATGTGTACTTAATGTCACAGAACGGAACCTTACATTGAAGAGACAGATGCATGTGGCTAATGCAGAAGCAGCATGGGAAGTTTTACCCAAGTCTGGGCCAGCGGTGGCTGTAAGGTCGATAGGGGAAACATCGCAGGAAACCCACGGCAATCTACCCACCCATATATTAAGCCTGTTACAGGACACAGAAGAGACCCTGACAGTAGAACAGGTGAGCCAATTGTCTCGTTTGTTACTGACCTATAAGGATATATTTGCAGCCAGCGAATTTGACTTGGGTTCTATTAATGAAGTGTCACACCACATCGACACAGGCAATGCAAGACCGGTGAAACAGAAAATACGACGAACACCAGCATGTTTTGCACAGGAGGAAAAAGGACACCTTCAGCGAATGCTTGATGCAGGTATTATCCAACCATCAATGTCTGAGTGGGCATCGGCACCAGTATTAGTGAGGAAAAGAGATAGCTCGGTTCGATGGTGCGTGGACTACCGGGAACTGAATTCCCGTACCGTAAAGGATGTATACCCGCTTCAACTAGTGGATGAATGTTTGGACACATAAGCGGGGAACGAATGGTTCAGTAAATTAGATGCCAATTCAGCATATTACCAGATTAATGTAGCAGAGAAAGACCGGAAAAAGACGGCATTTATCACCAAGTATGGTCTTTCTGAATTTAAGAAAATGGCTTTTGGCCTTTGCAATGCACCAGCTACCTATGCAAGAGTCATGAATCTAGTGTCACGGGAATTAAATTGGGAAACCGTACTCGCTTTTTTGGATGACATCTTAGTGCTAGGTGAATCCTTTCAGAGTCATCTCTTTAACCTGGAACAAGTTTTTAAACGATTCAGAAAATATGGCCTACGCCTTAAACCACAAAAATGCGCTTTGTTCAAAAGGCGGGTTGAATTCTTGGGCAGAATAGTTAGCCGGACAGGGCTAGAATTGGGACAGGAGGCAATAGAGGCAGTGGTGAGGTGGCAAACCCCTAGGTCATCCAAGGATGTGGAAAAATTCTTAGGACTAGCCAACTATCATAGGACTTTTATAAAAGGCTTTGCGGAGCTAGCAGCCCCTTTATATGCATTAACAGGGCCAAACAAATTTAATTGGGAATGTAAACATCAAGAGGCTTTCGACGCTATCAAAACTGCTTTGACTACGGCCCCTGTTTTGGGATTACCCAATGGACAGGATCTTTTTATCCTGGATACTGACGCCTCTGATTGGGCAATAGGTGCTGAGTTGCTGCAGGTTCAGGACGAGCAGGAGAAGGTCATTGCTTATGCTAGTTTTGCATTAACCCCAGAGCAAAGACGGTATTGCACTACCAGGAAGGAATTGTTGGCAGTTGTGAGGTTTACCAGGCTTTTTCGGCACTATTTACTGGGCCGGCCTTTTATTATTCGAACGGATCATGGCAGTCTGGTCTGGTTGACTAGGTTCAAGAACCCCCAGGGCCAATTAGCTCGTTGGTTAGAAGAACTAAGCCAGTTTGACTTGAAAATACAACACAGGGCCGGAAAGAAACACACCAATGCGGACTCGTTGTCGAGGGAAGGGGACAACCAGCAGCTATGTACACATTTCCGTCATGACATTCCCTTACAGGACTTACCGTGCGGGGGCTGTTCTTACTGTCCCAGGGCACACCAAAACTGGGCAACATTTCAAGAAACGGTAGATGACGTGGTCCCACTAGCTACCGGATCATTCGATTGTGCATGTAGTATTCAGGCTCGGGGGACAGTTAGACAAATAAACACCAAGCCTACCTCGACAAACTGGTGGTCGGATGACAGCACTTTGGCTGTGTTCCCATGGGACCCGGGGAATACAGATCAAAGCAAAGTAGAGGACACTTCCGGAAAGGGACAGGATGAACTACCAAACATAGTAAGCATTCGAATTCTCACACAGGCCACGGGGGACAGATATGGGATGCCCATAAATGAATTACAGGAGCAGACGGACAATGACCCAGACATGAGTATGGTGAAAGCATGGGTAGGGGGCCAACACCCAGCAGAGGGTGACCTATTCGGAGCCAGCCCGGCCATGAAATACTACTGGCTCAACAAAGAGGCCTTTATTTTAGAAAATGACCTTTGGTGGTGGCATAAAGTAGATCAGGATGGAGTGGCTCAAAAACTGTTATACATCGCCAATAGCTTGAGACAGGAAGTGTTGAATTTATGCCATGATATACCCGATATGGGTCATCAGGGCAAGAATCGCACATTGGAGAGAGTCAAAGCAAAGTATTTTTGGTACGGACTAACAACCCAGGTTGCGAATTATGTGGCTTCGTGCCACCTTTGCAGTATCAACAAAAAAGCGTCCAAATCCAGGAGGCATGAGTTGCTCAAGTACCATGTGGGGGCACCAATGTAAAGGGTACATTTAGACTTTTTGGGACCACTGCCCAAGACTTAGAGGGGCAACGAATATCTCTTGGTCATGGTGGATCAATTTACCAAATGGATAGAATGCCTGCCACTACCATCCCAAACCGCGGAGAATACGGCAAGAGCTGCGCTCGATGGATTCTTCACCCGGTTTGGGTACCCATTTGAAATATTTACCGATCAAGGGAGAAACTTTGAGAGTGACTTATTCACTAAACTTTGCGAGATGATGCACATCCACAAGACCCGTACCACAGCTTATAGGCCGTCAGCGAATGGCCAGGTAGAACGGTACAATAGAACCATCATGGATGCCTTGTGATGTTATGCCAGTTCTCAACAGGATAGTTGGGATGACTACGTTCAACACATAGCTGGGGCAATTAGGTCAAGCGTGAATCGACGAACGGGATTCACCCCTAATAAGTTAATGCTTGGCCGAGAAACTAACCAGCCAATAGATCTGATGTATCCCCGGGAGGGATATCCCATCCAAGAAGCAATACCCTATTTAGGGCAGTTGCACCGGGAAATAGAAAGGGCACATGAGCTAGCCCGAAAATCTCTCTCATCTACCCAAGAACGAATGAAGAAGGATTACGATCTGAGGGCACGATTACAGACCTATGAAAAGGGCGATCTGGTTTATCTGCTGGATACAGCACAGACAAAAGGGCAATGTAAGAAATTATCGCTGCAATTGAAGGGACCAGGTATCATCATTCATAAATTTTCATCTTGTTTATTTAGGGTTAAACTTCAGCGTGATCTCACGACAGTAAATCATGATAGACTAAAGAAGTGTAAGGACCATGTATGTCCAAACTGGGTGATTCAATTTAAACAGCACATGACACGGGTTCCAGAAGCGACATCATTACCTTATCAAGACCTTTATTGCGTATGTAGGCAACCATATGACGAGAAATTTATGGTGCAATGTGATGGGTGTGCTGAATGGTTTCATGGGAGCTGTGTGGGAGTAACCGTGGTGAATGTACGTTCTCATCCAGAGTATATATGTCCATGGTGTAAGAACGCACGCAGGGAATAGTTTCAATAAATGCCTTTCTTACTGTTAAGTCACTGTTTATTGCAGCACTACGCCTCAACACCACGATGGCTAACAAGGAGTCTTCTTCTGATTACTCAGACTACGAGTCGGAAACCCCACGGGAGTCAAAGGGACCAGGGAAGATCCAAGGTGTACCTATCATCTCAAAGTGGGGGTTAATAATGAAGTATTTGGATACTCAACTCCAGTTGAGTTGGGTGGAACGTCCTGGGTGGGAGACACTGGAACCCCCGAAGGCCATGGACGAATTCGTTCCGTCTCATTACTCCTCTAGCGAAAATCTGCATCTGGCAAGACATCGCTAGATCGGAGACACAATGTCTCTTTCTAATCCTACCTCAAGCGTGGACACGCGTCTAACGACGTGTCACCAGGATTGTATAGGCCCACAAAACCCCACCAGTGCATTTACGGATCCTTCCACCTGGAGTATCTCTTTCTTTGACAGTCATTTCAGGGTAAACGATACCCTGACTAAAGGGGACTTAATTTTCGGTGAGGACACGCTTCTCCAAATTTATGTTATGCAGAAAATTAACCTGCAGATCAAAGAGCTGAATCCAACACCAACCCACAGTCTGGCGGGCGGGGTCATGGAATATGTGAATCCAATGAAATACCCGCGAAGCTTTGAGACCCCACCGGGATGGACAATGTCATTGGGTCTCTACCCGGGCTATGCAGATGCCATGTCCCTTAAAACTTTAAAAATATATATCGAATGTACTGCCCACTGTTCCTCTGGGGCCAATTGGGTTTGATTGAATGACAGCACTCCTGGGAGAAAGGAAAGTACAAAGAGACGTTTTCCAACACGTTCTCCAATATGCCTCGGTGAGGCGACCTCTAATAATTTCCCTGCGCTCCCAAATGGGAGATACATCGGACTTGATCTACTATACAGCGCTTACCGATCTGCAAGAATTCTGCGGATCCGCTCAACCTATGCATATGCAAGGTTTCACAGGGTCGGGAGACACAGTTCATAAATGGCTCAAGTTCTTCCCAAATACCTATTTTAGTTTGGATATTGGGGAAAAGCCAATACTCCAGCAAATAGATGCGTTGAAAGCAATACCAAGAACGCGACTGCTCCTGGAATCAGCACCAGTGATAACCAAGGCAGGGCCGGACGCCCTTTCATCGCCCGCATATATCGGAGAAGTGGGGATATGTGTAGCCAAATGGCTAAACATAGACATAGAACTCCTGGCCAAAGTCACTACCGAGAACGGCCAGAATATTGTGAAATATTGTTCAATATTGTGAAAAAGAAAATATAAAAGAAAAAAAGAAAAACAATAATTGTAGAGTGTAGTGTAGTGTAATTGTATAAAGTGTGAATATAAATACCATTATAAATATAGAAAATTAATAAATGAAAATATCTAATTTAATACAAATAAAAGGATGCAAGGATGTACTTGCATGCCAATAAAATATATAATTTTATACTTATAAAAATAAATTAAATATCTTAGTATAGTATTGCAAGTGAATCAAGAATAAATACTATACCAAAAGTGAATCATAACATGTGTTAATAATGAACCAATTACAATATTCTTTTTTTAATTAAAACCAGACATTCTACTTCGTTACCATACACACCATTCTGCTCAATGTGAAGCCAGTGGTGGGGTGCATCCAAGAAAGGGACAATTTAAGTTAATTTCTAATACACCCCTTACTTTATAGAGACGAGGGGAGTGTGGAGGGAACCATATTCAAAATACCCGCTTGGGTAACTTTTTATATAGCCGCTCCTGATTGGTGGGTGCCAGCTCGACCCCGTGCATCTGCGCATCACCCGTGCGCATGACTGGAGGCGAGAGGGAGGCCAGACGAGAACCGCACCTGACTGCAGAAGGACCTGTTAGTGACGCCCCCTGAATGGTGGTTATCCAGCACCCCATATTGGCCAGCTACCATTGGACCTCGCCCCTAAAAGCCGTCGTATTGCTTCAGCCCTCCCGTCAGAAGACTTCAGCTCACGGTGAGCCGCTGTTACCCCATTTTCTCCACATTTCCATGTATGTTGATTACCACGTGGTTGGTCAACCATAACCCCTAGGCGACCACCTCCACAATGTTATACTGTAACATACATAGGTAAATATCGTGGCCTATCTAGCCTACTCAAACAAGGGGTAATGGGAGGGAAATTGATCTACCTTTACAGTCCTGGCTCACGACGCCTGTCCCTCGATGGTGTGAGGTTCCCACGCCTCCTGAGTCGGTCCTTGACGATTCAGGAACGTTCCACAAGTTCTCAGGTGTCATGAAGCCTTCGCATCGTCGACGAACCACTCCCAGATTTTCAGATATCCCAATCCTGGTTCACCAGTGGGCAATGAGCTAATCACTGTATGCACATACTCGTCCCTTCCACAAGGAGTTGCTCCTTGCCCTAGGAACGGTGTCGTCCCTCCAAAATCCTCAGTGAACATGACCCAGTCACAGCTAGGCCTGCCGCCACACCTTCCAGACCCTCAAGCGTCAGGCGGCGCCCCTCCAGCGTCGCCGCCGACCGATTCTTCAAGTTTTGGCACTTCTCTGCTCAATGAACTTGGTTTCTTCTTACTCTTCGGAAGCACAGGGTCTCCAATAACAATGGAGCTTACAATGGAGCTTTGAAGAGCTTACTAGGATGATATTATTTATCAAAATAATTGGGAGGACCATGTGAAATGTTTAGCTAAACTATTAAAATGCTTAAAGGAGGCTTATATTTGTGTAAACTTACACAAATGTATTTTTGCAAGAGCTAGTATTTGTTACTTAGTAGGGTATGAAGTGGGAAATGGGAAGGTGTTACCATTAAAAAATAAAATATATGATTTATTAGAGTATCCAGTGTTGACTAGCAAGGAGGAAGTGCAAAGATATGTAAGAATGTGTGCTTATTATAGGAAGTTCTGTACAAATTTTGCAGCATTTGCAGCTCCTTTGACAAACTTGCTATATATAAATGTGAAGTTTAGGTAGTCTCGGGAATATCACGATGCATTTACTAAATTAAAAGGAATGTTGTCATCTGGTCCAGTGTTAGCTACTCCTGACTACTCTAAGCAATTCAATCCATATATAGATGCTTCGGACTGGGGTGCTGGTTCTTTATTAACGCAAGAGGATGATGAGGGTATTAGTCATCCAATACATTATTATTCTAAAACGTTTACCGAATGTCAACAAAATTACTCCACAGTAGAGAAAGAGGCGCTGTCAATATTACTAGCTGTTAAAAAATTTGACATTTATGTATCGGCCAATACTGTTGAAGTGGTTACTGATCTTGGAGAATAACATTTATTGCTAGCATGAAGAATTCCAATGAGTATATTAAGGTCGTATCTACTGCTGCAAGAGGACAATCTGGTCATCAAACATATTCAAGGAAATTTAAATATAGTAGCAGATGCACTTTCTAAATTGCCAAAACCTGGGATGACTAAGGGTTGTACCACTGCATAAAGATGTATATAATATTGTGTATCTGTTGTTCATTATATATCATTTACTATTTATTTAAAAATATTATAAATCTGTTTGAGGTCTTGAACCTATGTGAAAAAAAAATTTTGAATTCATTTAGGAATTTCTCTTGTATTTTCTCCACAGCTTAGAAGGGGTGTTACAAACCTTACCTCCTGTGGAGATTAGTTCTTATTATAGATTGTTGGTGGACACAGTGGAGAATGTTTTCTTGAAATAAATCTGTAGCTGATAACCGGGAGGCCACGAGTCACCAGTAATACTCCACCAAGCAAAGTAGAACCTTCTCAGCTGGAGATTGTTTAGGAATAATGTGTACTGGAACAGCCAAACTGTGAGGGAAAAATGGAGTCGATCAAAAAAACCTGCATGAGGAATATGGTAAATTAAGTCAATATTGGGTTTGGTTGGAAATTTTAAGAATAGAGTATTAAGTGGCGATGATGCAAGAGGGGCGGACGCCATATCTCACCTGAGGGGAGATGGAACGTTAACGACCAGACCTTGTTTACTGAAGGGTTTTCTCTGACCGTACTGTCAGATTAGCCATAGTTTTATCTTAACAGAGTGGCAAGATTGGGTAGAATACGCAGACAGTCTATGGTGCTGTTTTGTGAGAAAATCCAGGTTTCCTTGTGGTTTATATATGTATGTCACCGGTTGACGAGTGTGAGCAGTTCCAGGTTCGGAACTGCGAGCCATAGGGTATCCTGAGCCCGTTTTGGAGTTCGGAATTTTATTAACCAGGTTACTACATTCAGATTGAGCTTGAGTTGTATGGTGTAAAATTTATGCCATATATTATAGTGTGTCTTATACATATAAATTTTGTCTTTTGTAATTGACTGTTTCCCTACTCCTTGATTTCCCCTTGGCTCAAGTAAATGCCCCAATTTCCCTAGACAACATTTAAGTCATCCCACACACCCCCAAACGTGACAATCATTTGTCTTTTCCTGAGGCAAGACGCCAGGTTTGTCGGAAAATCCGACACCATTTAATAATAATACATGCAATTGCAGATTATATTGATGCCATTGTATAAACAAGTTACCCATAGAAAATGTAACTTGTAGTGGAATATTCAGTCTATAGAAAACGGGATATCATTGCCACATACTATTATAATTCACCAGCTATTGTGTTGGAATTATTCTTAAATACATTAGTCTTTGGACTTTTACCATCATAAAACATCTCATTTCAATTAACTTAATTATTAGTAGCAAAATAGAGTAAATGTGACCCTTCTATCATTTTCTGTTATCTGGACAAAGTAAGCCAGGAGCGTCAGTAGTAGAGTGGTCAGCCATTGTTGTTAACACCGAGACGCAGGGAGCAAATTCGGCTCCTATTATAAGCCATTGTTGTTTGAGACCAGAGGCGCACGGGAGTAAACGGCTCCTGTTAATTTCTCTTGGACGAAGTGTTATGGAAACCAAAGGTCTTCCATCATCAACATGCTGTCAACAAATACAAGGAAAGTGTTCTACCGAAACCCATTTATCTAATAATTTTTGCCCATTAATGTCTGTAGATAGGGCGAACCGGTTAGAATACAAAATCGCCTCATACTAAAAGTAATTAAGCCTTGGTCTTTATTTGAATCATTATACAGTATTTTCTCTGATATACCTGTCATATATTAGGATTCTGGCTTTACATCTAGCACCTTTGACAGGTACAAGAAGAGGAAGCAAGACTTGTGCATCAGTTACTGGGTGTTGGAAACTGCCTCAAAATAGGATAATTTGGTGTCTACATCCTAGTTATACCTGGTGAACTAAGCCTGCTGTAAAATAAGATAAGGAACCTCCTCAATGTATACTAATATATGTAGTTAATACTGTAGTTTGAGTGGCTGCATATATATAAATTCAATGTAAACCCCCCCTAAAGTGTAAGGATCGATTTGTGAGATTATTGCAGAAATACAGTCCACTTAACATCACACAAATTGCTATCGAAGTATATAAATTAACGTAAATATAAATTCTATATAAATTCATATAAATTAAATAAATATAAATCTCACAGATCGGTTCCCACAAGGTTCGTTGTCTAACTTCCTTCTCTGCATGTCTTATGCTCGTCTGTTGCATTCTCCTTCTTCTCGCCCTCTCCAGCTTTCTCCGTTATGCAACCGTTTCGAGGCCTTGGACCCAGACATCTACACCACCACCTTGCCTGCTCCTTTGGTTCTGGGAAAGAGGGTTCTCCTCCTGGTTCTCCATCTGGTATTTCCTTCCTTTCTTCCCAGTCTTTCGTGTCTCCTGTGCTTTCTTTTCCTTCTCGTCCTACTTCTTCTCAGCCCTCTCCTCTTTCTCTTGGCCCTCTTCATCACCAGTCTGTTCGGGCTATTCTCCATCCTCCTCCTAGCGTTCGTAATGTTGAGCGTTCCCGTTCTCCTTTTCCTATTGAGACAGACGAGGCTATCGCCCGGAACGTTGCTGATGGTACGCCTGTCTCCCTACATCAGAAACGTAAGCTTGGCTCTTATTCTTCCTTCATGCGGGTAAGAAGGCTTCAATATATTCCTCCCTTTCCGACTCCGACACTATCCCTGCTTCCCATCCTATTTCACTGACAGAGTCACCAGGTCCCTGGTCCTTGATCCTCTCTTTGATGCTGCCCTTGATCTGGTGCATTCTTTTGTTTCTGTCCTTCCTACCGCCGTATTTCTTGACCGCCCTTCTCCACTGCCTCATCCCGCTCCGAACTCTGTCATTCCCCCACTGGTCCATCCCTTCCCTTCCTTCTCCCTTGTTATATCTTTTTCTTCCTGTTCTTTTTCTCTTAGTCTATGTTCTTCAATGGAATATTCGTGGTTTTTATGCCAAATTCCATGAACTCCAACTACTGATCACGCGGTTTTCACAACTTTTGTTTGTCTCCAGGAACCGATGCTTGGCACTCGTCCTGGTCACTTCTATGGTTATTCCTTTCTCTCTTCCCATCCAGCTTTTGCTGGAGCCCATACCTCTACTGCTCTCTTGATCAGTCATGATATTCCTTTCATCCTCCTACTTTTTCCGTCGCCTATCCAATGTTCTACGGCCCTATCTTTGTGAGTAATGGTATAAGTCTGTTTCATTTTTCTCCCCGCAAATTTCCCGCTTACTTCACCTGATCTTAACACCTGTTAGACTCCTTACCAGAGCCTGGGCTCCTTCGGGCGATTTTAACTGTCGGTAACCCTCGGGGGCCAAGAGCTCCCAGGGCCGCCTTCTTGAACCATTTGTCCTCTGTTCTTCTCTGTCTTCTGAATTCTGGTGAGCCCACTCATGCTGACTCCCGCATTCTCACCCTTTCCTGTTGTTGATCTTCTCTCTGCTCGTCTTCTCATTATTTGAACCTCACCTGGTGGGTTCTTGATGCCCTACATAACNGGGAGCCCCAATCCAGCAACCCAGGAACCCCAGGGGGGAATGCAACACCCCAGCCCATCACCCAATAGGCTCTTCCAACCCCAGCCAAACCCTTCTTTGCCCCTGCACAATGCCCATCATGAACCATTTTCAATCGACTTGAGAATGGTTCAGGACGGACCGAAACGTCATCGTCTCTTCACCTTCTAGTGTGTGGTCTGGTCAACATACTTTAGCCACGTTATTGTGACTCATCGCCTGCCCATCATGAAACCCAAATCCTTCCCCTCCCTTACCCCATGTAGCCCCTGCTTTCCCAGCCCCTGGTCTTCTCCCTGCCCCAAGCAGCCTGAGCAAGACCAAAGCCCTCTATCCCCCACTCCATCTCCCTCAAACTCCTGTCAACTACACCGCAAGAGGGCGTGCCCTTTCCCCAAGCAATCCCTGCTCCCTCACCCCCAGGACTTCTTCCTGCCCCAAGCAGGCCTGAGGAAGACCTAAGCCCTCCATCCCCCACTCCCCCTCCCTTGATCCCTGGAATCTACCTCCAGGGAGGAAGGAAGGAAGGAATTATCAATAGAAGGCACCAACCGGAAGGCTATGTAGCACCATCAATATGCGGGATAATCAGACCATAGACAACTTCCTACACTTGTGGGGAGTGAGGGTGAATTGGATATAAGAAAGTGAGCTTCAAGGTAATGTACTCAAACATTGATGGGATTACCAATAAAGCAAGTGAACTGGCAGAAAGGTGCAAGAAGAAAACCCTGATGTAATAGGACTAACGGAAACAAATTGTCAGGAGTCATAACAGATGCTGTGTTTCCAAAGGACTACTATATAGTAAGGAAAGAGAGGGAAGGGAGAGGAGGTGGAGGAGTGGCCCTGCTGATAAGGAAGGACTGGAGTTTTGATGAGATGGAAATTCCGGGCTGTGACGGATTCAGAGATTACATAACAGGAACTATAACAATGGGTGGACCTAAGATAATAGTGGCAGTCATTTACAACCTCCCCTAAATGACAGAAGACCTAGACAGGAGTTTGATAGGAACAACATGGCAACCATTAATAAATAGAGAGAGCAGCTTCAGTCGCCTGCAGGAATGGCTCCAGACTCTTAATCATGGGCGATTTCAACCATGGAAAGATAGACTGGGAGAATGGGGACCCACATGGTGGTGCAGATACGTGGAGAGCTAAACTCTTGGAAGTGGCAACAAGGAATTTTCTGAGCCAGCATGTCAAGGAACCCACAAGAGTGAGAGGCAATGATGAACCAGCTAGACTCGACTTGATATTCACCCTGAATGAGTCAGAAATAAGGGAAGTCAAAGTTGAAGCCCCATAGGAATGAGTGACCACAGTGTACTGACCTTGAGTACTTGGTGGAGGTAGGGATAACCTATCCAAGGATGGGAGTGGAGGGAAAAAGACTGAATTACCGAAGAGGAAAATATGACGAGATGAGAGCTTCCTCAGGGGAATACCATGGGAAACAGAACTTAGAGACAAGAATGTGCAGGTCATGATGGATTTTGTCACCCAGAAGTGCCAGGAAGCTGCAGACAGGTTTATCCCCGTCCAAAAGGAGAAAAACGAAAAACAACAGAAAACCCATGGTTCAACCAGGAATGCAAGGTAGCGAAGCAACTGAGTAAAAGAACATGGAGAAACTACAGAAATAACAGAACACCAGAGAGCAGAGAAGATACCAGAGGGCCAGAAATGAGTACCTCAGAGTGAGGAGGGAAGCAGAGAGACAGTTTGAAAATGACATCGCGAGTAAAGCCAAGACCCAACCAAAGCTGCTCCACAGCCACATCAGGAGGAAAACAGCAGTGAAGGAACAAGTGATGAAGCTGCGAAAAGCGAGAACAGATACACAGAGAATGACAAGGAGGTGTGTGAAGAACTCAACAAGAGATTCCAGGAGGTCTTCACAATAGAACAAGGAGAAGCCCCTGCACTAAATGAGGAGGCGGCAAACCAAGCAACCTTGGAGGAATTTGACCTCACCAGTGATGAGGTCAAAAGGTGTCTGCTGGAGCTGGATGTGACAAAGGCTGTTGGGCCTGACAGAATCTCACCATGGATACTAAAGGAAGGTGCAGAAGCACTAAGTGTGCCACTCTCTATGGTGTATAACAGGTCACTGGAAACAGGAGACTTACCAGAAAGTTGGAAGACAGCTAACGTGGTCCCAATATACAAAAAGGGTGACAGGCAAGAGGCACTGAATTACAGGCCAGTTTCCTTAACTTGTATACCATGCAAGGTGATGGAGAAGATCGTGAGGAAAAGGCTCGTAGAGCATCTGGAGGGAAATAACTTTGTAACGCACCACCAACATGGGTTCAGGGATGGTAAATCGTGCCTCACAGGGTTAAAAGAGTTTTATGACCAGGCAACAAAAGTTAGGCAGGAAAGAGAAGGGTGGGCCGACTGCATTTTCCTGGATTGCCAAAAAGCCTTTGACACAGTACCCCATAAAAGGCTGTTAAAAAAGTTGGAGCAACAGGCAGGAGTAAAAGGGAAGGTGCTCCAGTGGATAAGGGAGTACTTAAGCAACAGGAAACAGCGAGTAACGGTGAGGGGGGAGACATCAGAGTGGCGAGATGTCACCAGCGGAGTCCCACAGGGCTCAGTACTTGGACCCATCCTGTTTCTAATATATGTGAACGATCTTCCGGAGGGTATAGACTCATTCCTCTCAATGTTTGCTGATGATGCAAAAATTATGAGAAGAATCAAGACGGATGAAGATAGACAGAGATTACAGGATGACCTGGATAAACTGGAGGAATGGTCAAGAAAATGGCTGCTAAAGTTCAACTCGGGAAAGTGTAAGGTGATGAAATTAGGCGAATGGAGCAGGAGGCTGAACACAAGGTATCATCTGGGAGGTGAAATCCTGCAAGAGTCAAATAGAGAGAAAGATCTGGGGGTTGATATCACACCGAACCTGTCCCCAGAGGCCCACATCAAAAGAATATCATCAGCGGCATATGCTAGACTGGCCAACATAAGAACTGCCTTTAGAAACTTGTGTAAGGAATCTTTCAGAACCCTGTATACCACTTATGTAAGACCAATCCTGGAGTATGCAGCTCCAGCCTGGAGTCCATACCTAGTTAAACACAAGACAAAGTTAGAGAAGATTCAGCGGTATGTCACCAGGCTCGTCCCGGAACTGAGAGGCTTGAGCTAAGAGGAAAGGCTAAAGGAGCTGAACCTCACATCCCTGGAAAACAGAAGAGTAAGGGGAGACATGATAACCACCTACAAAATTCTCAGGGGAATTGACAGGGTGGACAAAGACAAACTCTTCAGCACGGGTGGGACACGAACAAGGGGACACAGGTGGAAACTTAGTACCCAGATGAGCCACAGAGACGTTAGAAAGAATTTTTTCAGTGTCAGAGTAGTTAATAAATGGAATGCACTAGGAAGTGATGTGGTGGAGGCTGACTCCATACACAGTTTCAAATGTAGATATGATAGAGCCCAGTAGTCTCAGGAATCTGTACACCAGTTGATTGACAGTTGAGACGCGGGACCAAAGAGCCAAAGCTCAACCCCACAAGCACAATTAGGTGAGTACATGCAAACAAGCCTGAACGGTCTCCAGGCATATATGCAACTGAAAACTCACACCCCAGAAGTAACTCGAACCCATACTGCCTGAAGCAATGCATGTGATGTACAGGATCCCTTAACCACTCGACCAACACAACCGGACAAAAGAGGATGGTAGCCGAGGCTAATTCCCCATCCCCCCGCCGGCACTCTGCTGGTAATCTTGGGCATTGTATTTTATCAAATCACCTCATTCTTTGGGGCACATGTGAGGAACACAAATGCGAACAAGCCTGAATGGTCTCCAGGCATATAAGCAACTGAAAACTCACACCCCAGAAGTGACTCGAAACCGTACTGCCAGAAGCAATGCATCTGATGTACAGGATCCCATAACTACTCGACCAACACGACCGGACAAAAGAGGATGGTAGCCGAGTGTAATTCCCCATTCCCCCGCTAGCACTCTGTTGGTAATCTTGGGCATGGTATTTTATCAAATCACCTCATTCTTTGCGGCACACGTGAGGAACACAAATGCGAACAAGCCTGAACGGTCTCCAGGCATATATGCAACTGAAAACTCACACCCCAGAAGTGACTCAAACCCATACTGCCAGAAGCAATGCATGTGATGTACAGGATCCCTTAACCACACGACCAACACGACCGGACAAAAGAGGATGGTAGCCGAGGGTAATTCCCCATCCCCCCGCCGGCACTCTGTTGGTAATCTTGGGTATGGTATTTTATCATACCATTAGCATTTGTGTTCCTCACGTGTACCCCAAAGAATGAGGTGATTTGATAAAATACCATGCACAAGATTACCAACAGAGTGTCAGCGGGGGGATGGAGAATTAGCCTCGGCTACCATCCTCTTTTTGCCCGGTCATGTTGGTCGAGTGGTTAAGGGATCCTGTACATCAGATGCATCGCTTGTGGCAGTATGGGTTCGAGTCACTTCTGGGGTGTGAGTTTTCAGTTACATACATACATACATACATACATACATACATACATACATACATACATACATACATACATATACATACATACATACATACATACATACATACATACATACAACATACATACATACATACATACATACATACATACATACATACATACATACATACATACATACATACATACATACATACATACATACATTCATAGGCTACTAAAGCTCAACCCGAGTAAATGTAAGGTAATGACACTACGCCGTGGAAGCAGGAGGCCAGACACAAGACACCGAATGGGAGATGAAATCCTTCATGAAACGGATAGAGAGAAAGATCTAGAAGTTGATATCACACCTAACCTGTCTCCTGAATCCCACATCAAAAGAATAACATCACAAGATCACAAGTCCAGCGTCATCAAAAGAATAACATCACAAGATCACAAGTCCAGCGTGCTGTCCACTCGACCGACCGGTAAAGGCAGACTCCTTACACAATTACAAATGTAGATATGATAGAGTCAAGTAGGCTCAGGAATCTGTACACCCAGAAGGCCTGGTCGACGATGGGGCCGCAGGGACGTTAAGCATCGAAACAGCCTCAAGGTAACCAGTTGACTGACAGTTGAGAGGTGGGACCAAAGACCCAGAGCTCAATCCCAGCAAGCACAACTAGATGACAACAATTGGATGAGTACATACATACATACATACATACATACATACATACATACATACATACATACATACATACATACATACATACATACATACATACATACATACATACATACATACATACGCCGTGGAGCAGCTCCCATTGCTAGAAGCTCCCATTGTTAGAAGCGATTACCCTAAATGACAGACTATCAGACATAGAGGTGACAGCAGAGGAGGTAATGAAACAGTTGACAACACTGGATGCAAACAAAGCTGTTGGACCAGACAAAGTATCACCGTGGATACTTAAAGAGGCAGCGCAGGCTCTCAGTGTGCCTCTGGCAATGATCTTTAATGAGTCACTTATGTCGGGAGAATTGCCCAGTTGCTGGAAGGAGGCAAATGTCGTACCGATTTTCAAGAAAGGTGACAGGGAGGAGGCACTTAACTACAGACCCGTATCATTGACAAGCATCCCCTGCAAAATACTTGAAAGAATAATTAGGCTAAGACTTGTTGAGCACCTGGAGAGCATTGGGTTTGTAAACAAGCACCAACATGGTTTCTGGACAGGGAAATCATGCCTAACAAACCTTTTAGAATTCTATGATAAAGTAACAAGGATAAGGCAGGACAGAGAAGGCTGGGCAGACTGCATATTTCTTGACTGCCAAAAGGCCTTTGATACAGTACCGCACATGAGACTGCTATACAAACTTGAGAGGCAGGCAGGAGTAAGCGGAAAGGCCCTAGAATGGGTGAAGAACTACCTAACAGGAAGGAGCCAGAGGGTAATGGTAAGGGGCGAGAAGTCGGACTGGAGAACAGTAACAAGTGGAGTACCTCAAGGATCGGTGCTGTGACCAATCCTCTTTCTAATTTAAGTAAATGACATGTTTACAGGAGTGGAGTCATACACGTCAATGTTTGCGGATGACGCAAAATTAATGAGAAGAGTTGTGACAGACGAGGATTGTAGGATCCTCCAAGAGGACTTAAACAGGTTGCAGAGATGGTCAGGGAAATGGCTACTGGAGTTTAACACCAGTAAATGTAAAGTTATGGAAATGGGATCAGGTGATAGGAGACCAAAGGGACAGTACACAATGAAGGGGAACAGCCTACCTGTAACGAGTCGAGAAAGAGATCTGGGAGTGGATGTGACACCTAATCTAACTCCTGAGGCACATATAAATAGGATAACGACAGCAGCGTACTCTACACTGGCGAAAATTAGAACTTCATTCAGAAACCTAAATGAGGAGGCTTTTAGGGCGCTTTACACTGCATACGTGAGACCCGTCTTAGAGTATGCCGCGCCATCATGGAGCCCCCACCTGAAGAAACACATAAGGAAACTGGAGAAGGTTCAGAGGTTTGCGACGAGGCTTGTCCCAGAGTTACGAGGGAAGGGATATGAAGAGCGACTGAAGGAACTGAACCTTACGACACTAGAGAAAAGAAGGGAGAGAGGAGATATGATAGGGACATATAAAATACTCAGGGGAATTGACAAAGTGGAAATAGATGAAATGTTCACACGTAATAATAACAGAACGAGGGGACATGGGTGGAAACTGGAAACTCAGATGAGTCACAGAGATGTTAGGAAGTTTTCTTTTAGCGTGAGAGTAGTGGAAAAATGGAATGCACTTGGGGAACAGGTTGTGGAAGCAAATACTATTCATACTTTTAAGTCTAGGTATGATAGGGAAATGGGACAGGAGTCATTGCTGTAAACAACCGATAGCTGGAAAGGCGGGATCCAAGAGTCAATGCTCGATCCTGCAAGCACAAATAGGTAAGTACAAATAGGTAAGTACATACATACTGGAGACTGGAGACACACACACACACACACACACACAGGAGGTGGACTCGTCGCGCCGCGCTCCTGAATAAGGCTTCATATTTCAGGACGTCAGAGGGATACACGGGGAATTCGGTGTTCAGTGATAATACNTATGGCTTGCACAATAAAATACTGGTCACAGGATGAGTATAGGTGCACAAACTACTAGCACAGGATGAGTATGGGGTTGCACAATAAACTACCGCACAGAGAATGAGTATGTGATGCACAGTAAATAAAGACTCACGGGATGAGAAAGGGTTGCACAATATACTATGACTCACAGTATGAGAATGGGGTTGCATGTTACGAACCAGTTATATCAGAGTGATGAATAACTGACTTGTAACTTTTTTGTATAAGTAATTAGTATTTTAACCATTAAGATTGAATAAAGATGATAGATTGTGCCTTGTTACCTATTGTTATAATTGTAAGAGGAGAGTATTCAGGATGTATTATTGTGTCAGGGCAAGTATTCACGTGTTGTATGGATATATGTGAGGGCACGCAAGAGTGCAAGCCATGAGGAATCAAGTAGTACAGTTAGGAGCTGGACTAGTATGTGAACGAGTATGTTGCTTGATGTTTCCTTGACCGAAAGATGTGTTGTAGAGCTCTGGAGTCGTACAATTAAGAGTGTGAATGAAGGCAGTTAGGCTAAGTATATTTTAACCTCCAATTGTAATGTTGAACGTAGTGAATAGTACCATGCTTGTCGGGAAGCGAGAGCTTCACTCTCCACATGAGGCGACCATGCAGTCTGCTGCCAGCTACTTCATGTCAGTTACTGTATTTCTGGTGTGTCAGTATTTCAGTTCAAAGCTCACCTTATGTAAGCTGTTTTACATATACCTATCACCTGTGAGGGTATATTCCAACTTTTTAATATTTGAATTTTCTTAATTATAAATATTGAAGATATAATTTCTGAATTATAGATATACTGTAGATATATTCCTGAATTACCATATAAAGAATATAAAGATAGCATATATCTTCTTTGCTTACATAATGCTAGCAGACTTTGGGTAGCTTTGGGTAATTCAACAGATCCCACACAAGGGGACACAGGTGAACGCTCAGTACCCAAATGAGCCACAGAGACATTAGAAAGAACTTTTTCCGTGTCAGAGTAGTTAGTAAATGGAATGCATTAGGAAGTGATATGGTGGAGGCTGACTCCATACACACTTTCGAATGTAGATATTATAGAGCTCTAGAAGCTCAGGAATCTGTACAGCAGTAGATTGACAGTTGAGAGGCAGGACAAATGAGCCGAAGCCCAACCGAAGCACAACGAGGTAAGTCCATACATACATACTGTTACGGTGCCCTCTCTTATCTCTTTCGTTGCCTGCTGTAAGAGTCATATCGACTCTCCCTACAGGGAGAAACTTACATTATAAGTCAGTAGGTAAGGGGAAAGAGGCGCCCAGATATAAATGAAAGAGTATCCCCTACTGCAGATATGACGTTTTGGAATGGACGCTAGCCGTGTGCGGATTGGATGACTCGGGTCACAGGCGACCAATTAGAGCCCGCCGTGACGTCACCGAGTGTCCCGGGCGGCGCCAACGTCAGAGTTGACCTGACAGCGAATGGGAGAGGACGCTCCTCTGTCAGCTCTCAAGAATTGGAGGCTTTACAGGCCTTTCTCAGTGGATTAGAGCTAGCCATCGCAGCCCACCTTATATATAGGAGGCCCCGCGCTTCTGGGAAGCAAAAAGGAACCAAGTTGAGTGGGCAGAGAAGTGCCAAACTTGGAGAATTGTCGGTGACGACGCTGGGCGGCGACGCGTGACGTTGAGGGCCTGAAAGGTGTGGCGGGCAGGCATTGCTGTGACCGGGTCACATCCACTGAGGTTGTTAGAGGGACGACACCGTTTCTAGGACGAGGAGCAGCGCCTTGTGGAAGGAACGTGTGTGTGAATATAGCGATCAGCTCAGCGCCCATTGATGGACCAGGATTGGGATAGCTGAACCCCAGGGATTGGAACGGCGAAGACGCGAAGGCTTCACGACACCTGAGGACCTGTGGGAACGTTCCTGGATCGCCGAGGATCGACTCAGGAAGCATAGGACCCTCACACCATCGAGGGACAGGCGTCGTGAGCCAGGGATGTTAAGGTAGATCATTTTCCCTCCCATTACCCCTTTGTGTGAGTAGGCTAGATAGACCATATATTCACTTATGTATGTGGAATTAGGACATATATACTTTAGTAGTAGGATAGGCTGCAGGGCAGCTTATGTCCAGGACTGTCAGAGAGGACAGTGTGTGTGGATGGCAGGACAGTGAAGAAGAGGATCCGACGTGGTGAAGAGGCCCTTCTGTGAGAGTGTGTGACTCCTGTCTTTCTGCCCAGTTGAAGGAGCCTGGAGAACGTGAGAGAAGAGTTGCTGACAATCTCCAGAGTTATTATTATTATTTTATCATTCTCTTATATTACTTGTAGTCATATGTGTGATCATGTAATTCGTATCAGTAAATTCACACATTTTATTATTGTGTTTAAGTGCGCCTCCATCATTATTATCTTTCTATATGAGCATACACGAATGATATCATAGTACCACTTAGTTTTTATTGCCTGGAGAGTGGTGAAACAGCACAGACGTATATGAAAGGTACCCTTAGCAATCCGATCAGTATTGGTGCCTGAAAGGTGGCAACTAGTAACGTGGTGGCTAGAGAGAGGTAAAGCCACACGGACCTTCAAGGGAGTGTACCCTGGGCTGACAGTCCGATAGTAGATCTTGGGAGTAGCAACACACTGGCAACAAACAACATATATACATCCACTGAACTGCATCGCTGGGGTGCAGATATAATAACCCAGCTGCCGACCTTGTTGAGAAAAAGATAGAGAAGACAGGCGGGAAAGGAGTTCCTGCAACCTTTTTGTCTGGCAGGCAAGACTCAGGGGAGTTACTGTTATAAGGTGAGCCTGAGTCTTCCTTCACTCCTCCTCGGGTCTAGGCCGGAACTGTTAATAGCAGTTTCCCTGTGGTTGACTGAAGGGCTTCCAGGGTGAGTCAGTGGCACCCCTTCAGTGGTGGAAGCAAAGACCTGCGGAGGTGGGCATTGCTGGTCCTCTCCTGTGGGACCAAGGAGACTCCGGTGAATCCCGGGAGTCGGAGGGGCTGAGTATTCGGCCTTTCGAGCCCCTAGCAGCCGAGTGCTAGCAGAGCCCCGTAACAATACATACATACATACATACATACATACATACATACATACATACATACATACATACATACATACATACATACATACATACATACATACACACACACATACATACATACATACATACATACATACATACATACATACATACATACATACATACATACATACATACATACATACATACATACATACATGGGGAGTGGGGAGCCCCAATCCAGCAACCCAGGAACCCCGGGGGAATGCAACACCCCAGCCCATCACCCAATAAGGCTCTTCCTAACCCCCAGCACAAACCCTTCTTTGCCCCTGCACAATGCCCATCATGAACCATTTTCAATCGACTTGAGAATGGTTCAGGACGGACCGAAACGTCATCGTCTCTTCACCTTCTAGTGTGTGGTCTGGTCAACATACTTTAGCCACGTTATTGTGACTCATCGCCTGCCCATCATGAAACCCAAATCCTTCCCCTCCCCTTACCCCATGTAGCCCCTGCTTTCCCAGCCCCTGGTCTTCTCCCTGCCCCAAGCAGGCCTGAGCAAGACCAAAGCCCTCTATCCCCCACTCCATCTCCCTCCAAACTCCTGTCAACTACACCGC
This sequence comes from Procambarus virginalis, assembly GCA_020271785.1. Lineage (NCBI taxonomy): Eukaryota > Metazoa > Arthropoda > Malacostraca > Decapoda > Cambaridae > Procambarus > Procambarus virginalis. The sequence goes on along the minus strand of WNGS01167116.1, from coordinate 77,752 downwards.
AAGAGGGCGTGCCCTTTCCCCAAGCAATCCCTGCTCCCTCACCCCCAGGACTTCTTCCTGCCCCAAGCAGGCCTGAGGAAGACCTAAGCCCTCCATCCCCCACTCCACCTCACCTTGATCCCCTGGAATCTACCTCACAGGAGGAGGAAGGAAGGAAGGAATTATCAATAGAAAGGCACCAAACCGGGAAGGCTATGTAGCACCATCAAATATGCGGGATAATCAGACCATAGAACAACTTCCTACACTTGTGGGGAGTGAGGGTGAATTTGGATATAAGAAAGTGAGCTTCAAGGTAATGTACTCAAACATTGATGGGATTACCAATAAAGCAAGTGAACTGGCAGAAAGGGTGCAAGAAGAAAACCCTGATGTAATAGGACTAACGGAAACAAAATTGTCAGGAGTCATAACAGATGCTGTGTTTCCAAAGGACTACTATATAGTAAGGAAAGAGAGGGAAGGGAGAGGAGGTGGAGGAGTGGCCCTGCTGATAAGAAAGGACTGGAGTTTTGATGAGATGGGAATTCCGGGCTGTGACGGATTCAGAGATTACATAACAGGAACTATAACAATGGGTGGACCTAAGATAATAGTGGCAGTCATTTACAACCCTCCCCTAAATGACAGAAGACCTAGACAGGAGTTTGATAGGAACAACATGGCAACCATTAGTATAATAGAGAGAGCAGCTTCAGTCGCCTGCAGAAATGGCTCCAGACTCTTAATCATGGGCGATTTCAACCATGGAAAGATAGACTGGGAGAATGGGGACCCACATGGTGGTGCAGATACGTGGAGAGCTAAACTCTTGGAAGTGGCAACAAGGAATTTTCTGAGCCAGCATGTCAAGGAACCCACAAGAGTGAGAGGCAATGATGAACCAGCTAGACTCGACTTGATATTCACCCTGAATGAGTCAGAAATAAGGGAAGTCAAAGTTGAAGCCCCCATAGGAATGAGTGACCACAGTGTACTAACCTTTGAGTACTTGGTGGAGGTAGGGATAACCTATCCAAGGATGGGAGTGGAGGGAAAAAGACTGAACTACCGAAGAAGAAAATATGACGAGATGCGGAGCTTCCTCAGGGGAATACCATGGGAAACAGAACTTAGAGACAAGAATGTGCAGGTCATGATGGATTTTGTCACCCAGAAGTACCAGGAAGCTGCAGACAGGTTTATCCCCGTCCAAAAGAAGAAAAACGAAAAACAACAGAAAAACCCATGGTTCAACCAGGAATGCAAGGTAGCGAAGCAACTGAGTAAAAGAACATGGAGAAACTACAGAAATAACAGAACACCAGAGAGCAGAGAGAGATACCAGAGGGCCAGAAATGAGTACCTCAGAGTGAGGAGGGAAGCAGAGAGACAGTTTGAAAATGACATCGCGAGTAAAGCCAAGACCCAACCAAAGCTGCTCCACAGCCACATCAGCAGGAAAACAGCAGTGAAGGAACAAGTGATGAAGCTGCGAAAGGCAGAGAACAGATACACAGAGAATGACAAGGAGGTGTGTGAAGAACTCAACAAGAGATTCCAGGAGGTCTTCACAATAGAACAAGGAGAAGCCCCTGCACTAAATGAGGAGGCGGCAAACCAAGCAACCTTGGAGGAATTTGACCTCACCAGTGATGAGGTCAAAAGGTGTCTGCTGGAGCTGGATGTGACAAAGGCTGTTGGGCCTGACAGAATCTCACCATGGATACTAAAGGAAGGTGCAGAAGCACTAAGTGTGTCACTCTCTATGGTGTATAACAGGTCACTGGAATCAGGAGACTTACCAGAAAGTTGGAAGACAGCTAACGTGGTCCCAATATACAAAAGGGTGACAGGCAAGAGGCACTGAATTACAGGCCAGTTTCCTTAACTTGTATACCATGCAAGGTGATGGAGAAGATCGTGAGGAAAAGGCTCGTAGAGCATCTGGAGGGAAATAACTTTGTAACGCACCACCAACATGGGTTCAGGGATGGTAAATCGTGCCTCACAGGGTTAATAGAATTTTATGACCAGCAACAAAAGTTAGGCAGGAAAGAGAAGGGTGGGCCGACTGCATTTTCCTGGATTGCCAAAAAGCCTTTGACACAGTACCCCATAAAGGCTGTTAAAAAAGTTGGAGCAACAGGCAGGAGTAAAAGGGAAGGTGCTCCAGTGGATAAGGGAGTACTTAAGCAACAGGAAACAGCGAGTAACGGTGAGGGGGGAGACATCAGAGTGGCGAGATGTCACCAGCGGAGTCCCACAGGGCTCAGTACTTGGACCCATCCTGTTTCTAATATATGTGAACGATCTTCCGGAGGGTATAGACTCATTCCTCTCAATGTTTGCTGATGATGCAAAAATTATGAGAAGAATCAAGACGGATGAAGATAGACAGAGATTACAGGATGACCTGGATAAACTGGAGGAATGGTCAAGAAAATGGCTGCTAAAGTTCAACTCGGGAAAGTGTAAGGTGATGAAATTAGGCGAATGGAGCAGGAGGCTGAACACAAGGTATCATCTGGGAGGTGAAATCCTGCAAGAGTCAAATAGAGAGAAAGATCTGGGGGTTGATATCACACCGAACCTGTCCCCAGAGGCCCACATCAAAAGAATATCATCAGCGGCATATGCTAGACTGGCCAACATAAGAACTGCCTTTAGAAACTTGTGTAAGGAATCTTTCAGAACCCTGTATACCACTTATGTAAGACCAATCCTGGAGTATGCCGCTCCAGCCTGGAGTCCATACCTAGTTAAACACAAGACAAAGTTAGAGAAGATTCAGCGGTATGCCACCAGGCTCGTCCCGGAACTGAGAGGATTGAGCTACGAGGAAAGGCTAAAGGAGCTGAACCTCACATCCCTGGAAAACAGAAGAGTAAGGGAGGACATGATAACCACCTACAAAATTCTCAGGGGAATTGACAGGGTGGACAAAGACAACTCTTCAGCACGGGTGGGACACGAACAGGGGACACAGGTGGAAACTTAGTACCCATGAGCCCAGAGACGTTAGAAAGATTTTTTCAGTGTCAGAGTAGTTAATAAATGGAATGCACTAGGAAGTGATGTGGTGGAGGCTGACTCCATACACAGTTTCAAATGTAGATATGATAGAGCCCAGTAGGCTCAGGAATCTGTACACCAGTTGATTGACAGTTGAGAGGCGGGACCAAAGAGCCAAAGCTCAACCCCCGCAAGCACAATTAGGTGAGTACATCAAANCTCTCGTTCCCTTATTTGGAGAGCTTCTTTTTGTTGTTCTCCGCTCTATTTTGGCAAATTCGAGCTTGAGTTTCATTGCTGCCAGACCATGTTATCTGCAATAGAATAATTTTCGTGAGTTTCAGAGTCGATTTCCCTTCATCTAAAAGGTAATCCAAGAGCATGTTGTGTATGCCATTTTGTTGGCTCCAGAGGGAACATCTAGTTGACTCATGTGCAAGAGCTTGTAATTCGGTCTCTTGGCACGACTCAAGTTCCCTATTTCACCTGCTGGATCGTTACGGAAAGCTTGGAGACGAAACATGTGAAAGATAGCAGATAAATGTACAACGAATATATGTGATATGGTAAATGTCAGAAACAGGATAACGTGGCACTGGTAACTATCCTGTGGAAATTTTAATCTTTAACAATTAAAGTTAATTTTAAGATGGTAAATGATTAGTAAATCAAAGTCGCAGGAAATCTTGTACCCGGTACTCAATGTAAGAGAATAAGGGCAAGAAAATCCTACTAAATGAACGAAACTGAGTTTCTAAAACAAATGAAACATTTAATTGCTTCAAAAGTGAATTAGGTAGTCCAAGAATGTAGGCATACCTTGCCGAGTCTCTATAGGACATAAGCAAGTCTTTCCCACTGAATGAAATATGATACAACAGAATTAGCGAACTTTTGTGCTCTAAAAAAGAAAGCTAATTCCTACCTAAGTAAATATCATCATCTCTGACCGACGTGTAGGGGTGCGAGTGTCAACTGGTGACGAGAACTGCTGCTGAGGTCCCAACTCAGCAACAAGTCCGTGCTAGAGGAACTATGGCCCTCTTCCTCCTCGGTCGGATTGCAGAAGATTGGGTGCTTTTGACCCGAAGACAAACCAAAGTACCAGGGTACCAAAATGATGATCTGCCGATAAGGTGAGAAATATCCTAGGGACAAAAGGTGGCAAACACGAGTAATAACACAGAGGAGAGATGACCAATTAAGAGAAAACTGCGGCCTACAGTCACCACGTAACCAAAGTTATCTCCACTCACCATATGCTACTCTCGGAATTCACAATACACACAGCACCATATAAATATGAAAATTAATGATAATATTGAAAAGCAACGTTAGCAAAGCGAAGAACGCTTTCCACAAATTGACGTTCTGGTACTAGTACCTGAGTGAAGCTCTAGGACAGGCCCCCATTAAATGTGACGGGAAAGTGTTGGAGTGTTGATGTTCGGCAGTCCTCCAATGGCAGGTGTCAATGCCTGGTCACACTTACAAAAAAAAGATAGACTGCTTGCCTGTTGTCTGTGGTAAGTTAGAGGGAGAACACGTAAAACACAAAGTATGAACAATGAAACTTTAATATATTACTTTAAACATAAATGAAAATAAAGACAAATCTCGGGTAAATGACTAATGCAAAAAAAATGACAAAGATAAATGCAAAAAACACAATAGATTAAAATAAATGGAGAAATGGTGCAATGGTGTTGAGAATATTGGCTATGCTGAGAGACCTCCCTTAGTATCCCGAAAGCACAGAGAGATGTCAACTCTAAGAGCACAAAGAATATTCTGAAGTTGATAGTGGTCAGGCTCAGACGTCGACTCAGGTAGATGGCGCTGAGGTGCGGTGTGCAGGTGTGCGGTCAGCGAGTCACCAATCAGGAGCAGGCAAGCTGGGATGGGTAGTTGGCTGGTTGAAGAAGGGTGGCGATCCGGCGTGAAGGGGGGTGAAAGGGGGTGAAGGGTACGTTTTGCCTCCTGGTCAAAACGTTTTGTGCTACTGGTGACGTATCTTGAACGTAGCATCTTGTACTTGTAGAATTGACGTAACTTTAGGTAGGAAAGAGCAGGCTCAATCTCTGTTGAAAGAGATTATCGTCACAATATATATATATATATATATATATATATATATATATATATATATATATATATATATTATATATTATATATATATATATATATATTATATATATACATATGTATATATATATATATATATATATATATATATATAATATATATATATATATATATATATATATATATAATATATATATATATATATATATATATATATAGTAGCTGATGCCATGCTCAGCGCCGCAACATCAGACAAGGAGAAAGCCCGCCTCAGAGCAGTGCGTGCCCCCCATGCAGGAGACTTCCTCCTGGCAGTACCCATGTCATCAATGGGCACGCGCCTAGATCCAGAATCCCTTCGTGTAGCAGTGGCCCTCCGCCTTGGTGCCCCAATTCACACTGAATACAAGTGTATTTGCAACAGGGTGGAAGCAGACCAATACGGACTGCATGGGTTGCATTGCGGAAGCACAAAGGGCTGGCATGCAAGACACAACGAGGTCAATGACATCATCAAGAGAAGCCTCGTCTCAGCTAAGTGCCCAGCGGAGAGAGAACCTCGCATCCTAGGGGTCCAGAACCCGGATTTCCCCGCACTTCGCCCTGATGGCATCACCATATACTCATGGAAGGAGGGTAGACAGTTGGTGTGGGACTACACATGTGTATCCACCCTGGCTGACACCTATGTACACTTCGGAGCTGATCAAGCAGGTGGGGCGGCCAACCACAGGGAAACAGCAAAATCTCTCAAATACAGGCGACTGGCAGGCCAATACCTCTTTGTTCCCATAGCGTCTGAGACGCATGGCCCCTGGGGCAAGAGTGCCTTGGGATTTCTCAAGGAATTGGGTTCCAAGCTCATCGACGTCACCAGAGACCCAAGGGCTTGCAGTTTTTTGTTTCAGCGCCTCAGTGTGGCGATCCAGAGGGGAAATGCCTGCTGCGTCCTCGGTTCCTGTCCGGAAGCGGAGGAGCTTCAAGAGATCCATAACCTTTAGGCATTTGTCTTGTATGTTTTGTAACCTTTAAATACACAATAAAGCATAAAAAAAAGGAAGGGGGGTGGTAGGAGAGAAGCACACAGAAACTGTATAGGAGGGGACCTACATTCCCTCCAATGCGTTATGTGTGATTTCCTCCGAGGCTATGGGTCCCCCTTCTTCCAGCCAGAGGTGGTACTCTTCACTGTATATATATATATAATATATATATATATATATATATATATATATATATATATATATATATATATATATATATATATATATATATATGTATATATATATATTATATATATATATATATATATATATAATATATATATATATATATATATATATATATATAGATTTAGATCCAGGTTTGAGTAGTAACATTTGCAAAATGATACAAAAATCGGTAGGGAAATTAACACGGAAGAAGACTCACTATCACTTCAAGTTGATCTAAATAGGGTTTCGAAATGGTCAAAAGATTGGCAGATACAGTTTAATGCTGATACATGTAAAGTTCTGAGGCTAGGTAATGATGATAGAGTTACAAGATACGAACTAGATGGTGTTGAGATTGCGAAGTGGGATTGTGAAAGGGATCTGGGAGTTATGATTAGTAAAAATTTAAAACCAAAGGTTCAATGCATGAATGTTCGTAATAAGGCAACTAGGACACTGGGATTTATTAATCGAAACGTTAGTAACAAGACACCTGGTATTGTTCTTCAGCTATATCTTGCTCTGGTTAGGCCCTATTTAGATTATGCAGTTCAGTTTTGGTCGCCATACTATAGAATGTATATAAATTTACTTGAATGTGTCCAGCGTAGGATAACAAAGTTAATTCCCCAAATTAGAAATCTTTCATATGAAGAAAGATTAACAAAGCTTAAATTGCAGTCACTGGAAAGGCGAAGAGTTAGTGGTGACATGATAGAGGTTTACAAGTGGATGATTTGACATAACAAAGGGGATATTATTAGGGTATTAAAAGTATCAACACAAGACAGAACACGAAACAATGGGTATAAATTGGATAAGATTAGATTTAGGAAAGACTTTGGTAAATGCTGGTTCAGTAACATGGTTGTTGATTTGTGGAACCAATTACCGCGTAACATAGTGGAGGTGTGGTCCTTCGATTGTTTCAAACTTGCGATGGACATATATATGAGTGGAATTCGGGGGTTATAAATAGGAGCTGCCTCATATGTGCCAATAAGCCTTCTGCAGTTACCTTGTTCTTATGTTCTCATGTTCTTATGTTCACTGTTTCCAACATCATAGTGCCAGAGTAAATTTCATACAAGTATTTATCACACTTAAAATACCCTTTACCATCGAGCATATAATAGGAGGAGGTGACCACTCGTTACAAGAAAAATACCAAATAGTCAAATCACTGAGTAAATATCTCCAGTCAACCAACAAATTGGGTCACATCTGACCCGTGGCACATTTATCCTGGCGCCATCAACAGCTAAACACAGAAAACAAATGCCTTGTCTCAACACAGCGGATGCCATAAACACAACATACCGCCCTACGGTGCGGCAAATCTCCCTCTAACATCCACGTCTGTTTTAGTCGCCGCTCCTCTATCTATAGCACAAAGCAAAAAAACACTTTTGAAACTCTTATCGTTCTTAACATAAACGCATCTCCCAACATCTATACTGGTGCAATCATCAGGAAGACAAACCCTTCATGTAAACTGCCCCTACTATCAAGAAGAAGTAATTATCAAAGAAAGGCACCAAACCGGGAAGGCTATGTAGCACCATCAAATGTGTGGGATAATCAGAGGGCGCTAAATATCACCAAGGATGTCAATATGAGAACAGTAACTCATAAGGCGAACGATATCAAAATTATCTGAGTCACCAAGAATTAAATCGAGAGACAAGCGACCGCGGGGGACGGTCGGAAACAAGACACACGCTCGTCCCGGAAATCAAGACGTTCAACAAGGATATGAACGACCGTAAGAGGAACAATGCAATTTGGAGGCACTCCATTAAGTGACCATGAGTTAAGCGAATATGGCCAATACGCAACCTCGCCAGATCTGTTTCCCATCGGATCAGATCCACTGGCCGCCCTCCTACCACCGGTTACGGTAGTAGGAGGACGGCCACAAGGACACACAACTCTTAAGAGTACGCAGTTTGTTACCAGTAACAGAAGACTAACAAGCCTGCCAACGGGTAAAGATGGAGGAATGGGTAACTGGGTAAAAGTCGGAATAAGCAATACCTTTACGAGAGAGGGACAAGAGTGGACAGCTTCCCTAGCGTCAGCATCTGCAGACTCATTTAAAGAGACACCAATATGGCTGGGAACCTAGCAAAACTCAACAATCTTAAATTTACTGTGAATAAGAAACAGCCAATGCTGGATCTCGACAACCACTGGATGAACCGGATTAAAGGACCCGAGAGCCATGAGGGCACTACGAGAGTCAATAACAACTACAAAGGAATATTGACAACGAGAAAGCAGGAGACGAAGAGCATAGAGAATAGCATAAAGTTCCGCTGTGAAGATGATAGTCTCCGGAGGTAAGCGACACATATAAGTGCAATCAGGAAAAACAACAGAGTAGCCAACACCGTCCACAGACAGCCCCATTGGTGAAGATGGAAACGGAGTGGGAGTGAGAGGAAAAGTGCTCAAGGAAAAGGCATTTTAGAACCGTAGGAGGGGTAAAATCTTTCGTGATGCGGGTTAAGGATGTACAAAACTGCGGAAGGGGGGACTCTCCACGGGGGCAAAGAAGGAATAACACGAGGAGAAATATTAGAAAAACGAACTAAAAGAGATTCCTGTAAGTTAGATAACCAGACAGAAAGAGGGAGGTGGTGAAGAGAAACATGAACCGCTGGAGGGGCAAAAGTTAAAGCACGACAGAGGTGAGAGGAAGGATGTTGCAAGGACCGCACAAGATAAGGAAGACAGTAGCGATCACGGCGGTCCTGGAGAGATAGGAAGCCAGTGTCAACATACAAGCTGGGGACGGGAGTCAAACGAAAGGCACCAGAACTGAGGCGCAGCCCAGTATGGAGCAAAGCATCAAGATGGCGAAGAGTAGAAGGAAAAGCAGACGAGTAAGCAGGGCAACCATAATCGAGTTTAGACAGGACGAGAGAGGAATGTATAGCAAGGAGAGTGCGCCTATCCGCTCACTAAGAAGTATGGGACAATACTTGAAGGAGGGTAAGGGCCTAAGAGCAGTCAACACGGTGGTAAGAGATATAGGGTGACCAAGACAAACGAGTGTCAAAAATCAACCCAAAAAACTTAGCGGAATCCTTGTACACAATGGGGTGAGCATAAAGCGACAAAGAAGGACGAAGAACGACACTCTTCCGAGTAAAAGTCATAGCACAAGTCTTAGACGTAGAGAACCTGAAGCTATGATCGGTGGCCCAAGACGACACAGCATCAATCACAAGTTGAAACCGGCGTTGAAGGAGAGGCGTATCATCACGCTGACAGCGAAGGGTAAGATCGTTGACATAGAGAGCGGAGAAGACGCCAGAAGGAAGAGAGGAAAGAGGACCATTGAGGGCAACCAGAAAAAGATTAGTGCTCAGAACACTACCCTGAGACACACCTTCGTATTGCTGAAAAGAGGCAGAGAGAGCTGTACCAAGCCTCACGCATAAGGAACGACGAGAGAGAGGAAGCTTTGGAGAAAGAGAGAGAGATGTCCTCGATGGCCAAAAGAATGATGTTGGGATAGAATATGATATCGCCAAGTGGTGTCCTAAGCCTTTTCCAGGTCAAAAAGAACGGCAACAACGGAGGTCTTCGCAGCAAACGCAGTACGAATATAGACCTTCAAGTTCACCAGGACATTTGTTGTGCTGCGGCACTTGCGGAAAGCAAATTGAAAAAGGGAGAGGTGGTGATGGCGTTCTAAGAACCACATCAGACGAACGTTAAAGATACGTTCAAAGAGTTTGCAGACACAACTTGTGATGGCAATAGGACGAATGTCCTTAGACGGGGATGTTCCCAGAGACCCTGGTTTGCAAACAGGGATGACAACGGCATCACGCCAGTCCTCAGGAACTGACGACGACTCCCAGATCCGATTATACAGACTTAATAAATACTGAGACGTGCACGGAGGGAGATGGCGAAGCATCTCATAATGAATGCCTTCGGAGCCCGCCGCCGTAGAACCGCAGAGGGCCAAAGCAGACCGAAGTTCAGAGAGAGAGAAGGGATCGTTATAGGGAAGTCGAAGATGAGTGCAGAAATCTAAAGGACGAGATTCAAGGTCAGGTTTACGAAAAAGGAAAGATTGAGGAAGATGAAAACCAGAGCTAACAGAAGAAAAGTGGGAACCCAGTTCGGTAGCGACCTGAAACGGGTCCGCCACAAGAGTGCCATGGAGGTGAAGGACCGGCGAGATATCGGGAACGATCTTACCCGCTGTCTTGCGGATAAGCTTCCAGATCTACGGCAGAGGAGTTTCGGACGTAATGGAGGAGACATAAGACCCCCAAACATTCACGTTTAGCCGTACGGATAGCCCTACAGGCCACTGCCCTCGCCTTCCGAAAGAAAAGAAAAGAATCGAAGAATCGGCCGTCTACCGGCGGCGGTGCCTCTTCCAGGCTTCACGCTTACAGCGGACAGCCCGAGCACAATCAGCATTTCACCAGGGAACGAACTTCTGTGGTCCCCGAGAGGAAGAGCGAGGAATAGAGCGGAGGGCAGCGTCGAAGATGGTGCCACAAAAAAGGAGTAGAGAGCGAGGGTGAGCCAGAAGGGAGAGGTCAGAGAGAGCAGCACTGAGGGTAAATAGGTTCCAGTCTGCCTTAGCAAACTGCCACCTAGGGAAGGAGAGGGGAGGGTGAAAAGAGAAAAAGGTAACAAGGATGGGGAAATGGTCACTGCCATGGAGGTCATCGAGAACCTGCCACTTGAAATCTAAGTAAAGAGATGACTAGCAAAGAGAAAGATCAAGACAGGAAAGGGCGCGAGTCCAAGAGTCCAAATGCGTGGGGCTCACCAGAATTTAGAAAAGACAGGGAAGAAAAGAGGATGAAGGGCTCAAGAAGGAGACCCCGGGTGTTTGCCAGAACATCACCCCAAAGGGAATGACGACAATTAAAATCACCTAGCAGGAGCACAGGCTCCGGCAAGGAGTCCAGTAGGTGTTTAAGATCGGGAAGAGAAAGCGGGGCACTTGGGGGGAGATAAATGGAACAAACGGTGTACCATTTCCTCACAAAAATACGAGCAGCAGAACAATAGAGAGGCAAAGGAAAAAGTAAGGGGACAAAGGGAACATCAGAGCGAATCAAGAGAGCAGAAGAGTTAGGAAAGTTAGAGTTAGGAAGGAACAGTTAGGGAGGGGGGGAAAGAAAGGAATAGCTACGATAGTGACCAGGACGAGCACCAAGCATCGGCTCCTGGAGACAGACACATAGGGGCGAAAACCTCAAAATCAGAAGGTGGATTTCAAGGAAATTGGCGTAATAACCACTAACGTTCCACTAAAGAATAGACATCGACAAGGAAAGAAAGGACAGCAACAGAGAACAACGAAGAAACATAGGTGAAAAGGGAACACAGCACGTTAAAGAAGCGCAGGATCAGGTCAGGGTCAGCAAAGTCAGAGTTAGGGGGCATGGGTAAACTGAGTAAACAATGACGGAAGGGAGCTGGAGGACTGACCATGGGTGGACGAGTAGGGTCCGGAGGAGGAAGAAGGTGGGATAACCAAGGGTCAAGGACAGCAGCAGGAGGGGCAGAAACCAAGGAGTGCATCTCAGCAAGGGCAGCAACCGAGAGGGAAGCGGAGGCCAAAAAGACCTCCATAGCAGGAACAGGGGGCATAACCACCGAAACGGGAGGGGACTGAGCGAGAAAGCCAGAGGTAGGGGGGCGAGGAAGAAAGTGAAGCCTATTTACCCGCCGGGGGGGAGGAAGGAGAGGAGCCAGGCTTACGCTTCTGACTCAAAGAGACAGGCGTCCCAGCAACAATGTACTGGGCAACAGATTCTGGTGTCTCAACAGAAGCAGAACGAGAGCATACACGACGGCGTTGGGAGAGCGATGGACATCAGCCCGTACTGACAGGCGGTGTGGAGAGCCAATAGACGGAGGAGAACGATGGGAAGGAGAAACGGAGGGAGACGAGGAAGAAGACACATGAGACATGACGGACCAGGCAGAAGGAAGGGGAACTCCAGACAGAGGACCAGGAGGGGGACCCTTTGGGACAGAACTCAAAGGAACAGAGGAGGGGGCGGTGGGCGTGTCAGGGTCTAAGGCCTGGAAACGGTTTTGAGTCTGAGGAAGGTGGGAAGGACGAGGAGAGGAAGAGCGCAACAAGCGAGCATGTGAAAGGTTAGCATAAGGTGGGAGACGGCGAACTTGGCGCTTCGCCTCAGGAAAAGACAAACGCTTCCGGTGCTTCAAGTTGAGGACGGCTGCCTCAAGCTTGTAATGTATACATGCACGGGAGAAGGTAGGGTGGGCCTCATCCCAATTGAGGCAGCGAGCCTGGGGAGAAGTGCACTCCGACTTAGAGTGACCCTCGTTTCCACACGCAGGACAGAGAGAGACAGTACTGGAGCAGTGGAGGACTCCATGTCCAAACCTCCAGCACTTATTACAGAGCAGAGGAGAGGGAATGTACTCCTGGACAGAGCACCTGGCACCAGCAAGAATGACAGAGGGCGGAAGGGTCCTACCATCAAAGCTACTCTTCACAACCCGAAGGGGTTGACGGCGATGACCACGAGGGAGACGAGTAAACGTGTCTACCTGGAGGACATAATGGCCCTGGACTTCGAGGATATGCCGAATATCATCGTGGCAGTCCTGTAGATTCCGAACACCGGTTGCAACATGGGGGCAGGAAGAGAATAGTGCCAAGACTGGCATTCAACCGAGCGTTCTTGGAGACCCGAACAGGGGTCTCGCCAAGGCAGGATAAGGCAGCCAAGCGGGAGGCTGCATCCTGAGAAGGAGCAGCAATGACACGTGTACCGAGACGGGTGGGTTTGAAGGTAATCAACAAGATGCCTATGGAGGGAGAAATCGTCAGGAGGCGTAGAATCAGGAGAGAGGAGATCAAAGTATTTGGCCCACGAAGCGGGACCAAACAAGGCTTGATACGCATCAGTACGGGAAGGAATCGAGCGAGTGCGGCCGTGACACGGACGGGGTTGAGAACCCCCAGAGAGAGAAGGAATAAAAGGCACAGTAGTCACAACGAGAGACTGAGCCGTGCCAGGGGACGAGGTGGTCACCACTGGGGGCTTGTGGCTCGACCCAACCACAGAGGAGGGAGAGGAACCGAGGGGAGTAGTCAGGAGGGACAAAGGAAGAGCAAGGTCGGGGCCCAGTGCAGTGGGGGCTTCAGAGCCCGATCTTCCAACACAGTCCGACTCGGAGGCTTGGTCGCCCACCCCACGAGCCTGAGAGGGTACAAGAGGAACATTTACAGACATATAGACGAGAAGTAACACTTTCATTCACGAATGTGCCCCCACACTCACCATGGAGCCACAATTAGAGGCAGGACACCCAACAAGAAGCTATCGCCGATCATGCCAGGGGCCCCCTAGGGGTGCGTCATGAGTATCCGCCCCACAAACGCCACCTTAAGAACCGTCGGTCCGTCGAGATCGGGTTCATTGACGAAAGAAGGATTGACAACAAAAGGTTCACCTCGCTCTTGATGTTGGGTACTACAGTTCTATGGGTGCAAGAGTATGCTTCCTCAATCACCCGGGCGTCAAAACAAAAGAAGGCCAAAAGAATGAACAAAACAGACACAAGGTCAGCGGGAAATGAAAATCAGAAAGAAGAAAATGGGGGGGGGGGAGAAAAACGACACAAAAGGAAAAGGAAAAGTTGTCCGGCAAAATTTGTGTGGACAGCGGCCGGAGTATAAAGCCACAAAAGAACAGGGGACTGGCCCATGGAGCATCACACTCCGGCAGCCACCCACCAAGCCCCCTCACGGCATCAACGAGCCGGACAGGGAGGGGGGTATCAAGTAGAAGAAGAAGAAACGTCAATCCTGGGGTCCGTAGCCTTGAATTAGTTTTAATGTTTGTGTATTCACATAATGACTTTTAAAAAATGTTCAGATGACAGGTTTACATTCTGGACAAGCTTTTCGTTAATGATGGATATTGTGTAGGAAGGATGGTTACGGTAATGAACAGAGGCAAGAAAGATATATAAGGAGTGTGGAAAGATGGAAAAGGAGATGGAGGCGGGGAATGGAAAGAGAGGGATAGGAAGGGTGTGCAGAGAGGGAAGCTGGAATGGTATGTGTGTGTGTGTGGCAGACTGGGAAATTGTGTGGTAGAGGAGACGGGGGAAACTTGTGTTCTCGAGCAAGAGAAAGCCAAAGCCGAGCAAGAGAGAGCTAAAGCCAAACTACAAACAACTTGTAGAGAGTTGGTAGAGTGCATGTTGTTGGTCGAGACAGGGTACTCATTGGCTTGGCGGTCTCCTGACTCATCACTTAAGATGTCAGTCAGGTTCACACACACAACGTCCTAAAACGTCGCCGTCCCTTCACTTTCTAGTGTGTGGTTTGGTCAACATATTTCAGCAACGTTATTGTGACTCCTCCTCTGAATTTACATTATTATTTTTTTATATATTATTATTATTAACAGAGGATGGGAAGGGTTCATATGTCCACATCCCAAAGCTCGCTGCCCAAGGATGGGGGATGGGCGGGGGTGCACAATGAACTACGCACCTCCGGTGGCAACAATCAAACTACGGTTTGTCGCAGGCGGAATTGGAGCCATTTATAATGATAATTAGTAACGGCTCTTATTTTGAGTAGGGGTCCATAATCCAGTGAGCCTTTAGTCTTAATTTATATAAAATTCTGGTAAAATACATTTCTTCAGAATGAATATGGAGTGCAAAATGAACTACCACTCACAAGATAAATATAGGGTATATAATGAACTATCACTCACAGGATGAGTAATAGGTGCACAATATACTACCATTCACAGGATTAGTATGGCTTGCACAATAAAATACTGGTCACAGGATGAGTATAGGTTGCACAAACTACTAGTCACAGGATGAGTATGGGTTGCACAATAAACTACCGCACAGAGAATGAGTATGTGATGCACAGTAAATAAAGACTCACGGGATGAGAAAGGGTTGCAACAATATACTATGACTCACAGTATGAGAATAAGGTTGCATGTTACGAACCAGTTATATCAGAGTGATGAATAACTGACTTGTAACTTTTATGTATAAGTAATTAGTATTTTAACCATTAAGATTGAATAAAGATGATAGATTGTGCCTTGTTACCTATTGTTATAATTGTAAGAGGAGAGTATTCAGGATGTATTATTGTGTCAGGGCAAGTATTCACGTGTTGTATGGATATATGTGAGGGCACGCAAGAGTGCAAGCCATGAGGAATCAAGNTTCCTAATGTCCCGCAACTCTGATGAGCCTGTCGGTCGCCCAGACGGAATCACGGTGAACCCCTGGAAGAATGGTAGACAGTTGGTGTGGGACGACACTTGCGTTTCAACTTTAGCCAATACCTATGTTGACTTCAGTGCTACACAAGCAGGAGGAGCTGCCAATCACCAGGAAGTGGCCAAGTCACGTAAATACAGAGACCTTAAGCACCACTACAATTTTGTCCCCATTGCCTCAGAGACACTTGGTGCCTGGGGTAAAAGTGCTGCTAGCTTTTTGAAGGAGTTGGGGTCTAAGCTAATCGAAACAACTAGAGACCCTAGAGCTGCCAGTTTTCTTTTTCAGTGCCTTAGTGTGGCAATCCAGAGAGGAAATGCTCACTGCATCCATGGTTCCTGCCCACCATCTGAGGAGCTGGAGGAGCTATTCAACTTGTGACAAGCAGCCTTGTACCCTGCATGTAATTAATATTGTAACTTTTTTGTGTAATGACATTTTCAAATAAAGTTAGATAAATATACACACATACCAAAAGAATAGGGGTGGTAGGAGAAGAAAATATCAAAGTGTTCAGTGAGGATCCACAAGGTCTTCTCTGAGTACTCTTTATTTTCTTCTCCGAGGCTATAGGTCCCTACACTTGCACCAGAGGTGGTACCCCTTCTAGTTTTTTTCTATACATATATTGTGAGGGGAAAGTGTTGGAGTGTTGATGTTCGGCAGTCCTCCAATGGCAGGTGTCAATGCCTGGTCACACTTACAAAAAAAAGATAGACTGCTTGCCTGTTGTCTGTGGTAAGTTAGAGGGAGGAACACGTAAAACACAAAGTATGAACAATGAAACTTTAATATATTTGCTTTAAACATAAATGAAAATAAAGACAAATCTCGGCTAAATGACTAATGCAAAAAAAATGACAAAGATAAATGCAAAAAACACAATAGATTAAATATTATAATGGAGAAATGGTGCAATGGTGCTGAGAATATTGGCTATGGCTGAGATCTCCCTTAGTATACGAAAGCCAGAGCTTAGTATGCCAGAGAGAGATGTCAACTCTAAGAGCACAAAGAATATTCTGAATTTGATAGCTGGTCAGGCTCAGACGTCGACTCAGGTAGATGGCGCTGAGGTGCGGTGTGCAGGTGTGCGGTCGGCGAGTCACCAATCAGGAGCAGGCAAGCTGGGATGGGTAGTTGGCTGGTTGGAGACGGGTGGCGAGCTGGAGTGAAGGGGGGTGAAGGGAGGGTTCAGGGTACGTTTTGCCTCCTGGTCAAAACGTTTTGTGCTACTGGTGACGTATCTTGAATGAACCATCTTGTACTTGTAGAATTGACGTAACTTTTGGTAGGAAAGAGCAGGCTCAATCTCTCTTGAAAGAGATTATCGTCACAACTCTCCCCCAAAGCCTGCGGTTACTGGTGAAGTTACGTCTTCAGGTGGTAGAGTGATAGGTGTAGCAGCCTCTACCTCAAAGACTCTGGAGAGGGCGTCTGCTATGATGTTGTCAGACCCTTGATGTAGAGATCTCCAGGTTGAAATTCTGCAGAAATCAAGCCCATCGTAGAAGCCGTCGATTGTTGAATTGGGCTTGCTGCAGGAAGTGAAGAGGATTGTGGTCCGAGTAGATGGTGGTAGACGGAGCACTTTACAGGTATGGTTCGAAGTGCTGCAAGTTCAGGACGATGAGTAGCTCCCTTTCGATCGTGCTGTAGTTCCTTGTAGCTTTAGTAGCTAGCAGGTAGAATCTCCTCGCCTCGTTGTTGCATCAGGACACCCCCGATGCCGGTACCACTGGCGTCGACATGGAGGATGAAAGGCTTCGTGATTTCTGGCGAGGCGAGAATAGGATTAGAACATGGTAAAGGAGCACTATTATAGTCCTGTAAATTGGAATGAAGATCAGGTAGGATTTCCGATTTGGAAAGCACCGATTCAGTGGTAATGCTTTCGTGAGAAGCAGGGAAGGTTTCACTGTGGAGATATGGACCTTTAAGTGTGGAGACAGATACCAACAAAGTGGGGGAAATACCTTGATATTGCTTCAGGAGGTTGACGTGGCACAGCTGGGTCTTCCGCCTCCTATCCGGAGTCTCAAGAACGTAGTTGTTGTTTCTGCACTCCTTAATATGGTAGGGTCCTGAAAACTTGTTTTGCAATGGAGAACCTGGGATAGGAAAATATGCCAACACGAAGTCTCCTGGGTTAAATTTCCTTAGTTTGCTACGTTGGTCAAAATGAGTCTTCATCCTCTCCTGGGCTTTCAATAGATTGTCATTAGTAAATTTATGTACTCTCTCTCTAGAATGTGTTTTAGGTTTTGAAGAAACTGGGGCACATTCTGAGGGTCACTGAAGGTGGCATTACGTAGAGAGTCCTTAAAAGCTTTGAGAGGAGTACGGCACTTACGTCCGTAGAGCATCTCATGAGGAGATACTCCTAGAGACTCATTGGGGAGACTTCTGAAAATGTACATAATGAGATCAAGTAGTTTATCCCAGTCCTTCAAGGTGTCATTGCAGAACTTCTTTAGGAGTGCTTTAATAGTCTGATGACTAGGTTCAAGAGAACCCTGTGAAGCAGGATGATAGGGGCTGGACAGAACCTGTGTGATGTTGAACTCCTCCAGCGTCTTCTTAAAGAGATCACTGGTGAAGTTGGTGCCACAGTCACTTTGAACCTCTCTATACTGGGAAATCCATACTGGGTGAAGATCTTCAATAGGTGTTTCACCACAGTAGCAGCCGTAATGTTCTTTACTGGAACTGCTATGGGGAATCTGGTGGTAGGACACATGATAGTTAATATATAGGCGTTGCCAGAACTGGTCCGGGGTAAGGACCAACACAGTCTATGATGAGTCTGTGGAAAGGTTCCGCAGGCACCTGGATGGGTTTTAGTGGAGCCTGGGGAATAGAGATGTTAGGTTTACCTGCCATCTGACATGTATGACACTGCTGTACGTACTTTTTAACGTCTTTTACCATACCTGGCCAGTAGTAGTCTTGTCTGATTCCGTGGTAGGTTTTGTTGAAACCATAGTGAGAAAGAGCTCCGTGGGCCAGGTGTAGAATATCGGGCCGTATGCTGGTGGGAATCACTAGTTGTTCGACATTGGCCCAATCGTCATCCTCCTTCAGCTTGCTGGGTCTGTATCTGCGGTAGAGCAACTCATTCTCTAGGAAGAACCCAGGGATACTGTCAGGTTGAGTCTCAGCCTGGAAGAATAATGGTGTTAATGATTGATCTTCCCTCTGTAACTTACGGAACTCCAAACTGGTAAGATTTGGGGGTAGATTCTGAGGGTCTTGAGGGACAGCGGTAGCAGTAGAGTCAGCTGGTTGCGGTCGTGCAGCTTGTGCACGGGTGGTCACCAAAACCGGAGGAGAAACTTGATCACTTTCTTGAACCTCTGCTGGAACATATTCAAAGATGGGATTATCCATTACAGAAGTACACACCTGGGGTTTGTCCGTGATGATCAGGTTGGGCGGTTTCAGATCTTCTGCCAAGTCGTTGCCCAGGAGAAGTTGCACTCCAGGCATGGGAAAAGGCTTTTCCCTGATGGCGACTTGGACTTCACCGGTCACGAAGGGACAATCCAGGTGGACTCTGGCGAGTGGATATGGAGTGGTAGCAGTGAGGTCAGTGATAAGGACGGTTTCCCCGGTGTAGGTGACGTTAGACACAGCCGATTTCAATATAATGGACTGAAGAGCCGCTGTGTCCCTCAAGATCTTCAATTTGAAACGTCCCTCCGAATCTGTACCGTTGGTAGAGACAGTTCCAGGATACAGGTGTTTACTGAAGAGAGAAAGATCATTAACATGAACACCAACATTCATCACAGGCTTACCGGACTTAGGAGGAGTCTGTTTGGGTTTAGTAGATTCATTGCCTTGTATTGAGACTTCCCACATTTATCTATGGTATGTCCATAGAGTTTGCAATACTTACAATACAATTGTGAGCTCGCTTGTTCTGTACTTACTTTATCGTAACTGTACCAAGACTTCTTACTGGAAGGTGGTTCTGGTGTCAGCCGGTGGATGAGGCTGTAGGTGTCAGCCGACTTCGCACATTTTATGTAGTCGGTTTCTTCTTTATCTGCTAGATATAAACGGACGGAAGGGGGAATACGTCTCAAGAATTCCTCAACTAGCATGAGGTTGACGAGTTCTGCAAATGTAGAGACATGTGCTGCTTCCAGCCATTTCATGAAATATCTTTTCTTGGTATTGGCAAATTCTAGAAAGGTGGTGGTACTTGCCTTAAGATGATCACGGAATTTTCGTCTGTAGCTTTCGGTGGAGAGAAGGTAGGCGTCCAACACTGCTTGCTTCAGGGTCTGGTAGTCATTCTCAGACGCTAAGGTACTGAGAGTAACTGCAGCTCTACCTGTAAGATGCACTCTGAGAAGGGTAGACCATTGATCAGCAGGCCATTTAAGTTTATTAGCTAGGGTCTCAAAGGTGGTAAAAAAACATCAATCTCTGTCTCTACGAACGGTGGCATTAACTTACTTGCATGGGAGACATTGAAACTTACGGGAAGACTGGCTGTAGCTTGTTGGCGCTGAGTGTGGTGTGTAGTTTCCAACGTGAGTTCTTGTCGACGATATTCGAGTGCACTATCAGCTTGCTGTTTACTGTGCTCACGTTGTAACTCCAGGTCACGTTTTCTTGCTTCAAGCTGTACTCTCTCACGCTCACGGAGTAGTGCAGTCTCTCGTTCTTGTTGTTCTTTGAGTAAGGCGGCCTCTCGTTCCTTGAGGCGGCCTCTCGTTCCTGTTCTTCCTTCTTCATGGCGGCCTCTCGATCTCTTTCTTCTTTCCTCAGGGCGGCCTCTCGTTCCTTGAGGTGGAGAGCTTCCTTTGCCAGGGCCGCCTCACGTTCCTGTTCTTCCTTCCTGATGGCCGCTTCACGTTCCTGCTCTTCCTTCCTGATGGCCGCCTCACGTTCCTTGAGGGCCATCTCTCGTTCCTTATTTGGAGAGCTTCTTTTTGTTGTTCTCGCTCGATCTTGGCAAGTTCGAGCTTGAGTTTCATTGCTGCCAGATCATGTTTATCTGCAATAGAATAATTTTCGTGAGTTTCAGAGTCGATTTTCCCTTCATCTAAAAGGTAATCCAAGAGCATGTTGTGTATGCCATTTTTGTTGGCTCCAGAGGGAACATCTAGTTGATACTCATGTGCAAGAGCTTGTAATTCGGTCCTCTTGGCACGACTCAAGTTCCCTATTTCACCTGCTGGATCGTTACGGAAAGCTTGGAGACGAAACATTGTGAAAGATAGCAGATAAATGTACAACGAATATAGTTGTGATATGGTAAATGTCAGAAACAGGATAACGTGGCAACTGGTAACTATCCTGTGGAATTTTTAATCTTTAACAATTAAAGTTAATTTTAAGATGGTAAATGATTAATCAATCAAAGTCGCAGGAAATCTTGTACCCGGTACTCAATGTAAGAATAAGGGCAAGAAAATCCTACTAAATGAACGAAACTGAGTTTCTAAAACAAATGAAACATTTAATTGCTTCAAAAGTGAATTAGGTAGTCCAAGAATGTAGGCATACCTTGCCGAGACTCTATAGGACATAAGCAAGTCTTTCCCACTGAATGAAATATGATACATAGAGAATTAGCGAACTTTTGTGCTCTAAAAAAGAAAGCTAATTCCCTACCTAAGTAAATATCATCATCTCTGACCGACGTGTAGGGGTGCGAGTGTCAACTGGTGACGAGAACTGCTGCTGAGGTCCCAACTCAGCAACAAAGTCCGTGCTAGAGGAACTATGGCCCTCTTTATCCTCCTTCGGTCGGATTGCAGAAGATTGGGTGCTTTTGACCCGAAGACAAACCAAAGTACCAGGGTACCCAAAATGATGATCTGCCGATAAGTGAGAAATATCCTAGGGACAAAAGGTGGTAACACGAGTAATAACACGGAGGGAGAGATGACCAATTAAGAGAATGACTGCGGCCTCCAGTCACCACGTATCCCAAAGTTATCTCCCACTCACCATATGCTACTCTCGGAATGCACAATACACACAGCACCATATAAATATGAAATTAATGATAATATTGAAAAGCAACTTTAGCAAAGCGAAGAACGCTTACCACAAATTGACGTTCTGGTACTAGTACCTGAGTGAAGCTCCTAGACAGGCCCCCATTAAATGTGACGGGAAAGTGTTGGAGTGTTGATTTCGGCAGTCCTCCAATGGCAGGTGTCAATGCCTGGTCACACTTACAAAAAAAAGATAGACTGCTTGCCTGTTGTCTGTGGTAAGTTAGAGGGAAAACACGTAAAACACAAAGTATTAACAATGAAACTTAATATATTTACTTTAAACATAAATGAAATAAGACAAATCTCGGGTAAATGACTAATGCAAAAAAA
>WNGS01167116.1:7500-45981 GCA_020271785.1 Procambarus virginalis | reverse complement strand
AATATCCTGAAAAATAGATACCTCGGCTCTCGGGAAACAGGTATCGTGTTTTAAGTGCATCGAGTCCACAGTGAACCAGATTACAAGCGTATATATTGTGCAGTGATATATCATGAAATATACAACGTGTAGTGTCACCCCTCTGACCCCCCCCCCCCACTCCCCATACCCGCTAGTGTGTACCGTCACCTAACCCCCGAGTCACCAACCCCCCTGCCCCACCCCCCAACTGCGACCGCCACCTCCATGTGTCAACCCCCTCATGCTACATCCGCCCAGCGCCCGCCAGCGCCCGCCCAGCGCCCGCCCAGCGCCGCTGATGTCGCAGATCACGACTGACAGCCAGGCTTCTCTCAGCCAAGAGGAGCCATCAAGCGACGACAGGTACGGCACATGCCAAGTGTGCGACAAGGTGTGGAGTCTCAAGCGTAACGAAGATGTGCGCAAGCATGCTCACAACGGAACCGATTGTCCGGGTATGTGGCGCCCTCCCAAAGAGGGTATCAATCAAGGCCCCACTCCAGCAGTCAGGGAAAACACCTCCAACAGCTTCATTTCGACTGAGAATCTAAAAAAAACCATCAAAGCAATATCGGTTGGAACCTTGCAGCACATCCCCAAAGCTGCGCTGCCCCAGGCAGCAGCCAAACTATCCAGCCTCTTGAAAAAGGTCAATGACTCCCCCGGAACCATCCAAGCATGGCGCAACCTTCTCCTGTTTGGAAACATATGCCTAGCTGTCCCTGCAAGGAGAGACAAATCACTAGCTTCCTCAGTCATTATGGCTATAAATAGTTTCCAAGAGAGGAGAGAGGACAACCAGGCACCCCTCCCCATCCAAGCCAAAAATACCCACAGCAGGAAAGGTATCAACAGCAGAACCGAGGCACCAAAATCAGAGCAACAGTCAGCAAGAAAATAGAAGAAGGCAACAAAATAGGGGCAATCAGAGTCATCACCAGTGAAGACACAGTTGCCACCAGGGATGCCGACACAGCACAAGCCCTGAGGGAAAAAACACCCACCCAGAGCTCCTCGTGACGACAGTGTTCCCTAGAACACTGTTCCCCTAGTCGGTGTCACCAGAGCAGAACCCCTGTGTGTGCTCGAATCCATGGTGCATAAATCAGCTTTATCCTTCCCACCAGGATCAGCAGGTGGGTTCACAGGACTAAGACCCAACCACATCAAACAAATGCTCAACCCTGCACTGGGAGACATTGCACAGGGCCTCCTGGTGGAACTAACTAGATTCGCCAACACGTCTAGCTGGCAACATACCAGAGATCATACGGCCTCTCTTTTTTGGCGCTACCCTCTGTGCCCTGAGGAAAAAAGATGGAGGAATCAGACCGATAGCTGTGGGCAGTTCACTCCGGCGTCTCGTCGCTAAGGCTGCTACTCGAGCAGTTAGTCAGGCAACAGCCGACATGCTGAAGCTAAAACAGCTTGGGTTTGGCATTCCCCAAGTGTGTGAGGCAGCGGCTCATGCAGCTAGAGCCTATACTGCCAATATTACGGATGAAAAAGCTCTGATAAAGCTGGACTTCAAAAATGCTTTCAATCTGGTTAGAA
Organism: Procambarus virginalis; assembly: GCA_020271785.1. Classification (NCBI taxonomy): domain Eukaryota; kingdom Metazoa; phylum Arthropoda; class Malacostraca; order Decapoda; family Cambaridae; genus Procambarus; species Procambarus virginalis. The sequence goes on along the minus strand of WNGS01167116.1, from coordinate 44,406 downwards.
GAGATGCAGTACTCAATGCAGTTCATCGCCTTTTTCCTTCCCTCTACCCGTTTGTAAACTCATGCTACAGCAAGAATCTAACTCTGCTTTTTGGGAAACATGAAATTGAATCACAAGAAGGTGTCCAACAGGGTGACCCCCTTGCTTCTTTTCTTTTCTGCCTAGTCATCAAGGAAGTCACCGATAACCTGTCCAGTGAGCTCAATATTTGGTTTTTGGACGATGGCACTCTAGCCGGCTCCCCAGACTCACTCTTGGACGACATAAGAATAATTCAGGAGCAAGGAGCAAGGCTAGGCCTTACCCTGAACTCTTCCAAGTGCGAAATAACCTCCACCAACCAGCACATAATAGAGCAAATAAAGGTTGTTTTGCCTGACATTCATACAACCAACCCTGAGAACAGCACACTCCTAGGTGCTCCTCTTGGAAGGAATGCTTTCGATGAGGTCCTTCGTAAGAAGATCACTGACCTGAAGAGGATGAACGAGAGGATTGAAGATATCGATGCTCATGATGCACTGTACCTCATCACCAGATGCTTGTCCCTCCCCAGGCTGACCTACTTTCTAAGATGTTCGCCATCTTTCAACAATATTAATTAGAAGAGTACGACAGCTTGCTAAAATCAACACTAGAAAAAGCTCTCAATCCTTCCCTCAGCAACTTACAGTGGAAACAGGCCTCCCTTCCTGTCAGACTCGGGGGCCTTGGCGTGCGCACAACAACACAAATTGCTGTACCAGCATTCCTGTCCTCTTCAGTGGGGACTGACAACTTGTGAAGGAAATCCTACCTGAGCACCTAGTTCAACAGGCAGGGGTACATGATCCCAGCTTCACAGACTGCACAACCAAATGGGTCTCCCTCGCAGGACCAGCACCCCAACCACCGCCTTCTGAAGCCCATAAGTAATCCAGCTGGGATCGCCCCATTGCCGACCAAGAAGCGGCGACTTGCTAGAGGCTGCGACAACACCACATGACACTGCCCTACTTAGAACTGTAGCAGCTCCCCATGCAGGTGATTTCCTATTAGCAACCCCAATGTCAGCAACCGGCACCCGTCTCACACCGCAGGCCCTCCGAATTGCTGTGGCTCTCCGCCTCGCTGCCCCAATCTATTATTTATTTATTTTTTATTCATATACAAGAAGGTACATTGGGAATGTGAGAATATATAATATGGTAATTACAATCTTGTAAAGCCACTAGTACGCGCAGCGTTTCGGGCAGGTCCTTAATCTAAGAAAATTTTTAGTAGGTAAATACTAGCAAAAATTATAAAAGGAAATAATAACAGTTACATAGCAAGAAAAGAAAAAAGAAAAAAAAAAAGATGAGAGAAAATTGTAGGTACAGTATAATAAACTTAGGTAGCTAAGATTGATTGCAATGAAAGCTTAAATGGTAGTTGACAAAATTTGGTAGGCACAATACAGCAAATGGCTAGCACATAAAGGAAGACAGCAATGAACACAATGATAAGGTTGTTTGGGTTAAGTACATAAGAATTAGGAGATTGGGTAACACTAGATACAGAGCAAAAAATAAAGCTCAGTGTAGGAAACTAAGAAGATGAAATTAAGTACTTTTGGTTTTGTTTTTAAATAAGGCAAAAGTTTTACAGTTTTTCAATTCACTAGGGAGTGAGTTCCATAGACTAGGTCCCTTAATTTGCATAGAGTGTTTACACAGATTAAGTTTGACCCTGGGGATATCAAAGAGATATTTATTTCTGGTGTGGTGATAATGGGTCCTATTACATCTGTCCAGAGAGAGTTTCAGAGCATGGTTTGCATTTAAGAACAGGGTTTTGTAGATGTAGTTGACACAAGAGAATGTGTGGAGGGAGTTAATATTTAGCAAGTTTAGGGATTTAAACAAGGGAGCTGAGTGTTGTCTGAAAGCAGAGTTAGTTATTATTCTGATAGCAGATTTTTGCTGGGTGATGATGGGCTTAAGGGGGTTTGCAGTGGTAGACCCCATGCACAGATACCATAATTAAGATAGGGGTAGATTAGAGCATAATAGAGAGAGAGGAGAGCAGAGTTAGGAACATAATATCTGATTTTGGAGAGTATACCAACTGTCTTAGAGACTTTCTTAGTTATGTGTTGAATATGGGTGCTGAAGTTGAGTCTCTTGTCTAGGAATAGGCCAAGAAACTTGCCATCATTTTTATTACTGATGTTAATGTTGTCTATCTGTAGCTGAATTGCATTTGATGATTTGCTTCCAAATAAGATGTAGTAAGTCTTTTCGATGTTTAATGTTAGTTTGTTAGTTGACATCCATAAGTGGACTTTTTTTAATTCATTATTCACAACATTATTTAGTGTATGTGGGTTGAGGTCTGAATAGATAAGAGTAGTATCGTCAGCAAACAATATAGGTTTGAGAATATTAGAGACATTAGGCAGATCGTTTATATATATAAGAAATAGAAGAGGTCCTAAGATGCTGCCCTGTGGCACTCCAACGGTAATTGGTAGGGTGGAAGAAGTTGTTTCATTGATAGTTACATATTGGTGTCTGTCACTAAGATAGGATCGGATGTAGTCAAGGGCAAGGCCTCGGATTCCATAATGCTGGAGTTTAAGTAAGAGGTAGTTGTGATTAACAGTATCAAAGGCTTTTCTTAGGTCAATGAAGAGTCCAATCGGAAACTCATTTTTGTCAAGTGCTGAGTAGATTACGTCAAGGAGACTAATGATTGCATCGTTGGTGCTCTTTTGGGACCTGAAGCCAAACTGGCAGGGGCTGAGTATGTCGAATTTTACGAGGTAGGAATAGAGCTGTTTGTAAATAATTTTTTCAAATATTTTTGATAGAATGGGTAGATTTGATATTGGTCTATAATTGTTTATGTCCGCCGGATTGCCTCCTTTATGGACTGGCGTTACTCTTGCTTTTTTGAGGATATCAGGGAAGGTGTGACACTCTATAGATTTGTTGAACAGTAGGGCTATGGGTGGGGCAAGGGCATGGGAGGCTCTCTTGTATACAATGGACGGAATTTCACTGGTGTTCCCTGCCTTTGTTTTTAGAGAGTGTATGATGGACACAACATCTTCCGGGCTGATTGGTGAAAGGAGAAGAGAGTTTGGATAGCTGCCTGAGAGATATGTGTTAATATGTGTCTGAGTCTGTGGGATTTTACTGGCAAGATTAGCACCAACCGATGAAAAGAAACTATTAAATTCATTTGCCATTTCTAAATCAGTTGACGGTATATCCCCATCCTTGTAGAGTTTTATTTGGTTATGTGAGTGTTGTTTAGTTCCTAGGATACTAGAGATGGTTTTCCAAGTGCTTTTCATGTTGCCTTTTGCTTCATTGAATCTATTCACATAATATGCAAGTTTTGCCTTTCTTATGATACTGGTAAGCATTGATGAGTACCTTTTAGCTACTTCCTTTGAAACTAGGCCAATCCTAAGTTTCTTTTCATATTCATGTTTCTTGTTGATTGAATTGAGAATGCCGCTTGTGAGCCATGGATTGTTTAATCTTTTGTCAGTTACTTGCTTGGTAAGAAGGGGACAATGAAGGTTGTAGAGGCTTAGAGTTTTGGAGAGGAAGAGGTTAGCTAATGAATTTATATCCTGGGTATTATTGAATTCAGAATCCCAGTTAATATTGTGAAATGCATCTGTAAGATTGCCCAAAGCTGATTCACTGTGTAGCCTAAATGAAAGTTTCTTGCTTTTTGGTGGTGTTATGTCCATGTTCGCTATGAGAAAGGTAGGATAGTGGTCAGTTGTTCTGTCGTAGATTATACCAGATACAAGGGGAGCTGTTATGTTTGTCCATATGTGGTCCAAGGTAGTGGCTGATGTTTGAGTGACTCGGGTAGGTTTGGTGATTGTGGGGATTAGCTTTGATGAAGATTAAACCACCCAAAAGGTGGCACGGGCATGAATAGCCCGTAAGTGGCGGCCCTTTTGAGTCATTACCAGTATCGAGAGCTGATACTGGAGATCTGTGGAGGTGCAACTGCACCCTGCGTGACGGGAGATGTCTCCCGTCCGACCTCAGGTAAATTCAGTTCAGTCATGTAAGCACTGGTCGGTAAGTCCTAGTGTACAACGGTGTTGGCAGCTTCTGCTTTATATTCACTGCTACTTAACATTTTCAAATACATGAAAACTCTAATGGAAAATTATAATTATTTCCAACTCAATAGCATTTTTAAATTTATTATTTCTAGAATAAATGTATATAGAGTAAGGAGAGAGAGAGAGAGAGAGAGAGATAGTACATATGGTGCAAATGTGTGTGTTTACATGGCGAGTCTGGCTGTGTTAGTGGTGTGTTGTGGCCGCCGCTGGTTACTCATCTTACTTACCAGTTCATATCCGCCTAATTACAAGCCTACAACCACCAACTTAGAAGTTTAAATGCTCTCCGCAGTCACTACCAAATTCAGAAACATCATTGGTATTAGTTCCTCTAAACCAGACACACGTAAACGGTCGCTGGAAGAGTGAGTAACGGCTTGGAGCGCCGCTCTTAATATTTTCCTCCACTCATGTTTGTTTTCTATTTTGCGTTAGTGGCTTAAGAGCTGGAGCCCAACCCACGGCTTAAAGAGNTTAATTCTCTACTCAGCTTACTGAGACCACATAAGGTACCACTTAACCAATGTGTCTCAATCCAGTACAGCTCAGTCAGAGGCAAGGTTACCTCCTCTGGACCTACCAACCTTTGCTGGACTGGATGAAGAAAATTGGGACATCTTTTTGATATCTTTTAATGCTCATGTTCATTCTAAAGCATCCATCTCAAAGGTGACAAAGTTCACAAACCTTCAGAGCTCCTCAAAGGGAAGCTAAGAAGGTTATAGCTAACCTTGATGACACTTATGGATATACAGTTGTTGGAAGTTAATTACCACAACAAAGAATTAAGTATAGCTAATCTTTTTTATCAATTAATAGATTTAAATCATCCTAGCAATAGACCAGACTCCCTTCAAGACTTTAGAGGTGGAGTCTCTAGTGAAAGCCCTCAGCACAAAAGTAGATGTGCAGGCTTCCGAATGGTCTTTAAAACTGTTCATCCAGAGGAAACTTCCTCGAGATGTTTTACCAGGAAACTGATCACACAAGAAAACTGAAATCCTCTCCTTTAGCGAAATTTTTGAGGGATTGAGAATAACAGTCTGTCGGCTGAAAGCTCATGACAGACTGTTATTTCATGACAAATCACCTCATAGAGGTGATTTGTAAACTACTGTTTACAGTACAGGGAGAGACTGTTTGTTCTGTCAACAGGAATATTCATTTAATGAATGCCAAACCTACCCTGATCGTACTGTCAGGATAAAGCGTCTTAAGGAGTTGCATAGAAGCACCAGAAGGATAATCGTTTAAATTTTAACTGTCCAACTACGGGACAAAAGCAATCCCAACGTGCTTTGCCTAATCATAGTACACTGTGGCTATTTCCTGACATAGTCCCATCGTTCAGTCAAACAGGCATGGTACACTATGGCTTCTCTTGACATAGACCCATCGTGCAGTGACACAAGTGTAGAACATTATGGCTACTCCTGATGAAGTCCTATCATGCAGTGACACAGGCACGACCCACTATGTCTACTCCGGACATACTACTATTGTGCAGTAAACCAGCATAGTACACTATGGCTCCTTGTAATAAAGCCCCATTGTGCTCTGACACAAGTACGATTCACTATGGCTACTCCTGACGTAGTCCCATCGTGCAGTCAAACAGGTATGGTACACTGTGGCTTCTCTTGACATGGTCCGTCCGTGGAGTGACATAAGCATAGTACAATATGGCTACTCCTGACATATACCCATCGTGCAGTGACACAAGCATGGTACATGAAGATAGGTGTAGAGAGCAGGAGACTAGATACAAGGTATCATTTGGGAGATAAAATTCTTCAAGAGTCTGAGAGAGAGAAAAGCCTGGGGGTTGATATCACGCAAGACTTGTCCCCTGAAGCTCATATCAAGAGGATAACATCAGCGGCATATGCCAGGTTGGCTAACATAAGAACGACCTTTAGAAACTTGTGTAAGGAATCTTTTAGAACTTTGTATACCACATATGTCAGAGCAATCCTAGCCCATATCTAGTCAAGTATAAGACTAAACTGGAAAAAGTTCAAAGGTTTGCCACCACACTAGTACCCGAACTGAGGGGTATGAGCTACGAGGAAAGACTACGGGAATTAAACCTCACGTCACTGGGAGACAGAAGAGTTATAGGGGACATGATCACCACATACAAGGTTCTCAGAGGAATTGATTGGGTAGATAAAGACAGGCTATTTACCAAAAGGGGCATACGCACCAGGGGACACAGATGGAAATTGAGTGCCCAAATGAGCCATAGAGACGTTAGAAAGAATTTTTTCATTGTCAGAGTAGTAGACAAATGGAATGCATTAGGAAGTGATGTGGTGGAGGCTGACTCCATACACAACTTCAAGTGTAGATATGATAGAGCCCAATGGGCTCAGGAACCTGTACATTAGTTGATTGACAGTTGAGAGGTGGGACCAAAGAGCCAGAGCTCAACCCACGTAAGCGCAATTAGGTGAGTACAATATGGCTACTCCTGACATTGTCCCATCATGCAGTAACACAAGCATGGTACACTATGGCTACTCCTGACATTCCCAGGGAGGACAACCAGGTGCGCCTTCCCACTCGCGCGAGAAACACCCACGGCAGGAAGAGCAACAGTGCCATATCCGAGACATCAAAAATCAGAACATCAGTCACCAAGAAAATAGAAGAAGGAAACACTATTGGCGCAATAAGAGTCATCACCAGTGAGGACTCAATTGCCGACAGAGATGCCGCAACAGCTCAAGCCCTAAGGGAGAAACACCCTGCCAGGGCTCCGCGTGAGGACGACATTGTACAAGTGGGGGCTACCGGAGCAGAACCTCTCTGGGTGGCTGAATCTGTGGTCCATAAAGCAGCCATGTCCTTCCCAACAGGATCAGCAGGTGGCTTCACAGGACTAAAACCCATCCACCTCAAGCAAATGCTCAATCCTGCACTGGGTGACATTGCAAAGAACCTCTTGGTGGAACTAACCAGATTCACCAACACATGTCTAGCTGGCAACATACCACCGTCCATAAGACCTATTTTTTTTTGGAGCATCCCTCTGTGCTCTAAAGAAAAAGGATGGAGGGATCAGGCCAATAGCTGTGGGCAATTCTCTCCGGCGTCTCGTCGCAAAGGCAGCTGCAAGAACAGTTAGTGATGCAGCGGCCAACATGCTGAAGCCAAAACAGCTTGGGTTTGGCATTCCACAAGGGTGTGAGGCGGCAGCCCATGCAGCTCGAGCCTTCATCGCCAACATCACAGACGAAAAGGCCCTTATCAAGCTAGATTTCAAAAATGCCTTCAATTTGGTGCGGAGGGATGCTGTACTCCGTGCGGTTCATAGTCATTTCCCTTCCCTCCACCCTTTTGTACATTCATGCTACAGTATGGATCTTAAGCTACTTTTTGGCGAACATGAAATTGACTCGCGGGAAGGCGTCCAACAGGGTGACCCCCTTGCTCCTCTCCTTTTCTGCTTACTCATCAAACAAGTCACAGAGGTCCTGTCCAGCGAGCTTAACATCTGGTTCTTGGATGATGGTACCCTAGCTGGTTCCCAAGACTCCCTCCTGGAGGATATCAAAAAATCCAGGAGCAAGGTGCAGTTTTAGGCCTCACCCTGAACCCTTCTAAATGTGAAATAATATGTTCCAACCAGGGCAGTCTTCTGCCAAACATCCATAAAACTAAACCTGAAGACAGCACACTCCTAGGAGCTCCCCTGGGGTTGAAATCCATCGATGAGGTCCTTGATAAGAAAATCGCCGACCTTAAGAGGATGGATGGGACGATTGAGGACATTGATGCTCATGATGCACTCTACCTCATCACCAGATGTCTGTCCCTCCCCAGGTTAACCTACTTTCTGAGGTGTTCACCATCTTACAGTAGCCAAAAACTAAGTGAGTATGACCGGTTACTGAAATCAATGCTAGAAAATCCCTTAACCTCTCTCTTGATGACCTGCAGTGGAAACAAGCCTCTCTTCCCATAAGACTTGGGGGCCTTGGAGTTCGAACAGAAACGCAAATCGCTGTTCCAGCCTTCCTGTCTTCCTTATCAGCATCCGACGACCTTGTGAAGGAAATTCTACCTGCCCACTTACATCAGCTGCCAGGTGTACATGATCCCAATTTTACACGCTGTGCCACAGAGTGGGCCTCTCGTGCAGGCCCATCACCTCAACCACCATCCCCAAAAGCCCACAGGCAATCCAGCTGGGATGGCCCCATTGTAGACAAAGTTGCTGCAGAGTGCCTGAATGCTGCATCAACACAGCACGACATTGCTCGCCTCACAGCAGTAGCAGCCCCACATGCAGGGGATTTCCTGTTAGCAACCCCAATGTCGGCAACTGGCACGCGTCTCACACCACACGCCCTCCGAATTGCTGTGGCCCTCCGCCTTGCTGCCCCAATCCACACCAGATATAGGTGTATTTGCGGCGAGGTGGTGGCTGACGGGTACGGCCACCATGGCCTACTCTGCCAAAGTACAGGAGGATGGCACTCGAGGCACAGTGAAGTTAACGACATCAAGAGGAGCCTCACCACAGCTGGATGCCCAGCTGAGAGAGAGCCTCGTTACCTAACGCCCCGTAACTCTGATGCTCTTATTGGTCGCCCAGATGGTATCACAGTGAACCCCTGGAAGAATGGCAAGCAGTTGGTATGGGACTACACGTGCGTATCAACCCTGGCTAACACCTACATTGAACTCAGTGTTGCACAACCAGGTGGCGCTGCCACCCACAGGGAAGCAGCCAAATCCCGTAAGTATAGAGAACTGGATCACCACTATAATTTTGTCCCCATTGCTTCTGAGACACTCGGCGCCTGGGGTAAAAGTGCTACCAGTTTTTTGAAGGAACTGGGTTCTAGGCTCATTGAAACAACAAGGGACCCTAGAGCTGCCAGCTTTCTTTTCCAGCGCCTCAGCGTGGCGAAATAGAGGGGAAATGCGCACTGCATCCAGGGTTCCTGCCTGCCATCTGAGGAGCTGGAGGAACTCGACAACTTATGATAACCATCTTTGTAACTTATATGTAACTCCTTTTTTGTAACAAAGTTCAAATAAAGCAAATATATATGTGTACATACAAAAGAATGGGGGTGGTAGGAGAAGAAAATATTAGTGTTCAGTGAGAAACCACAAGGTCTCCTCTGAATACGCTTTATTTTCTTCTCCGAGGCTATGGGTCCCCACATTGGCACCAGAGGTGGTACCCTCACAAATTTATATATATATATATATATATATATATTATTAAATATGACCGAAAAAGTAAGATTAATAATTCTAACACGAATTTTCTCGTTATTCCTTATGTTTCTTTTTACTGGTGACGGTAAATGAAAAATCAATTCTCCAAAATTCATTTTTATTTCTAGTCTGCAAGGCTGCAAGGCTTCCTGAACCTTGCAGGAATCAACCTCACTGAGGACCAAGTCACTCTCCTAAATCAGGGTATAAACTGTCACGTTATGTCCAGACCAAGTGAGTTGGCCCGGAAAGTGGAGTTGGAGATCCTGTTGGACGACATATTTGACCTCGAAGCACAAAAGAAGGTCACCACCAAAGACACCTTACAAGCAGAACTTATTGCAGAAGGAGGAAAGAATCGAGGCAACTACAGGAGCACCATACTGACCCCCGAGCTCAAAGCGGCAGCTAAGAGCCTTCGTGAGAACAAGGAGATAGTTGTCAGGAGAGGCGACAAGTCGCCAATATACGTCATCCTTAAGAAAGACGAATATCTGGCGAAAACAAACCTCATACTCTCTGACCAAACTAAATTCCAAAGAGTAACGAAGGACACTACAGCCGAATTGAAAACAAAGGTCAACAAATTGATTGAAACTGTGAATGCCAAGAAATCCAGACTCCACCTGCCAAAGATTATTGGGGAATATAAACCTGGATATGCGTATGGAAATGTCAAGACACATAAGCCTGGAAACCCACTTCGGCCAATCATCAACCAGATACCCACACCCACGTATAGACTGGCGAACGGCTTACTGACTCCTTATGTCCCTTGCGCCTTCAGCCTGAAGTCCCCGAAGGAATTTGTTGACTTACTGCTGGGAACACGGGCCACAGGGATAAGAGCCTCGTTGGACGTAGAATCACTGTTCACCAACGTACCTGTGGAGGAAACAATCGGGATGATAGTGGACCGAGTGTATCGTGATCCGGCCTGTACTCCTCTTGACATACCCGAAAATATCCTGAGGAAACTACTCCAAGCTTGTACTAAAGAGGCACCCTTCTTGAGCCCAGATAGGCACTTGTATAAGCAAGTAGATGGGGTCGCCATGGGTTCTCCCCTAGGTGTCCTGTTTGCGAACTTCTACATGGGTACTATCGAGAAAAAAGTCTTAGTTGACTTGAACTTGAAACCGGCCATATACTGCAGGTATGTTGACGACATTTTTACACAGGTACCTGATGTCAGACATCTGCAGGAGATGAAGGAGGCGTTTGAGAAGAATTCTGTGTTGCGTTTCACTTACGAGATGGAGAAGGATGGGAAGCTGCCCTTTCTAGATGTAACAGTCATGGAAAGGAGCGGAGGTTTCCACACTGCAGTCTACACTAAGGAAACAAATATAGGAATGTGCCTAAATGCCAACAGTGACTGCCCAGACAGGTACAAGAGGAGTGTTGTTAACGCTTATGTCGACCGTGCTCTCAGCCACAGCTCAGAATGGAAGCAAGTCGTCGAAGAACTCTGTAGGGTAAGGCAGGTCCTAGTCAACAACGGCTTCTCCAATGGTTTCATTGAAGACATCATAAGAAGGAAAGTGAAACGCCATGCAACCTCTGAAGAGACAACTAATACAACACCTATACCCCCTATTAGACTATTTTACAGGAAATTCTTTTCCACAGCTCATAAAACGGAGGAAAGGGTCCTGAAAGATATTGTTAATAGAAATGTTATCCCTACAGACAAAAATCAGAAGATACAACTAACGATTTACTATAAAACCAAGAAAACGGCCAGCCTACTCATGAGAAACTCTCCAGACACGGAGCAGAACGCTCTAAAAGAGACAAACGTCGTCTATGCCTTCAAATGCCCTCTTGGGGACTGTAAGCCTAAAAAAACTCAGTATATAGGCAAGACAACAACATCTCTTTCAGGCGTTTAACGATGCATAAGCAACAGGGCTCCATTAAGGAACATATTCTCTTCCACAACCAAACCATCACCAGAGAAATCTTAGCAAACAACACAGAAATCATTGATAGATACAGCGACAGCAGGCGGCTTGACATCTGCGAGGCACTACACATCAAGAAGTCAACACCAGCAATCAACAGCCAATTAACGCACAACTATATTCTACCACTTCAAGACTCCGCTCCAATATAGAAACATCAAGAAATATGGGCCAATAGGCCTTCTGCAGTTCTATCTTTACCCAACTTCTATCTATACCCATTGTTCTGTACCCCACTATTCTGTACCCCGTATTGTATTACATCACCTCACCCAAATGCAGGTATAAGAGCCATGTAGTTTCAGTCATAAGTTCAGTCATAAATGTGTGTGGATAAACTAAAGTCTTTGAAAATGTAATAAGTTTTACGAAATGCGCTCAAGTGTCGCGTCAGACTAGAAATAAAAATGAATTTTGGAGAATTGATTTTTCATTTACCGTCACCAGTAAAAAGAAACATAAGGAAAATCGAGAAAATTCGTGTTAGAATTATTAATCTTACTTTTTCGGTCATATTTAATAATATATGTCTACAGAAAGACTGCTACCAAAATATACTAATATATATATATATATATATATATATAATATATATATATATATATATATATAANCACTGGAGGGGGGTCAATACTTGCTTGAGACGGGTCAACACTTACATTACTGGTTGGCATTTCACTAGAGACTTGGACGTTCGCTTCACTCCTCGGGCTGGCGAGATGATCTCTTGAACACTGTCTCGGGTCGTCCATCGTGATCTTAGCATAAATGTTGTTGAGACCATTTTCAATCTTCGTGAGTGTTTCTTGGAGCTTATTGACGGTAATTTCTATTTTGTTCATGTGAGCTGGAAGTTCTGACACCTCCCTCTGCAGGCTGGCATCAGGCTTTCCAGGTAGGCGAGGGAAGGTTGTCAGGTTGTTGGTGTCAGGGACGGGGGTGGGGTCATCCCGGGTGGGGGGGGGGCGGATTGGTGTAGTGGTGGGGCTACCCCGGGTGGGGGGGTTTACTGGGGTTGTGGTGGGTTCCCCACTGTCCTGTGCGGGAGAGGCCGCTTGTCACAGTCCTTGTGCCAGGGTGCAAGCACACCTGGACAATTACTTATCCACGTGTTTTATAGTGCCTGGCCAGTTAATAACGCGTCAACAATTGAAGCCACGACCCGTAATTACACGTACACAGCAGTGGACGCCTGGGACTGGCTGACGCGATTTTGGCAGACCTCAGTATTTGATACGCTCATGTTAATTAAGTATATTTCTCATTTTGATGCATCATTTTGGGTTGTATATTTGTGAGTAGTCTGTCGTTATACAGCAAGGATACCTAATACACAACGTTAGTTGAATTTCAACAATTTCTCCGTTTTCATGAATATTTGAAATAAATCGTAGCTTAATCAAATGCTACTTAAATTTCTCTGATTTCAGCGTGTATACGAGGAGTCGACAAGTTGTTTCTCATCATTCGTGATATTCACCTCGGGTTCTTTCTTTATTGGGATCCTGTGACCACGGGGACGAATGACGAAATGGCGTTACAGAAATCGTCTTACAGCTAAGACTCCCATTTCGTAAAAATTTAGCTAAGATTATTACTTATTTCCATATAATTCATATAGGATCTTTGCATTGAATAAATTATTGCCAGAAATGATGATTTGGTAATTTATGTGTTTTGCTGTACTGTTGCTCAATAACTCATAATCTTTAATACTCATTATTTGAGTTATCATAATCTTGAATCTATTTTAGTTTAGATTTTATGTTATTAACTCAACAATGAACTAGTGACGAACCACAATGGTTCCTAGATATATATGAACTACTAGAAATACCCCCCCCCCCCAATGTTGATATTTGAGGCTTTGACTTTAATTAATAATACAGTCTATTCATTACTTTCAAGTGATTATTCCTTTAATTATATCCATAGACACTGGTTCTCTAGTGTCATTCTAATGATCACTATTATTCGTTTTCCCTCTTCTCAAAAGTGGGTGGTCCTTCGATTTATTTAAACATAATAATCAAATAATTGAATATATGTGTTTAAGCCCCAGATACCCAACAACTGTTTGTCCAGTATACTGTATGGCTGTGTTTGTCCAGTATACTATATGGCTGTGTTTGTCCAGTATACTGTATGGCTGTGTTTGTTCAGTATACTGTATGGCTGTGTTTGTTCAGTATACTGTATGGCTGTGTTTGTCCAGTATTCTGTATGACTGTTTATCCAGTATACTGTATGGCTGTGTTTGTCCAGTATACTGTATGACTATTTTGTAAATTATACTGTATGGCTGTGTTTGTTCAGTATACTGTATGGTTGTGTTCGTTCAGTATACTGTATATGGCTGTGTTTGTTCAGGATACTGTATGGCTGTGTTTGTCCAGTATACTGTATGACTGTTTGTCCAGTATACTGTATGGCTGTGTTTGTCCAGTATACTGTATGACTGTCCAGTATACTGTATGGTTGTGTTTGTCCAGTACACTGTATGACTATTTGTCCAGTATACTGTATAGCTCTGTTTGTTCAGTATACTGTATGGCTGTGTTTGTCCAGTATACTGTATGACTGTGTTTGTCCAATATACTGTATAGTTGTGTTTTTCCATTATACTGTATGACTGTTTGTCCATCATACTGTATGACTGTTTGTCCAGTACACTGTATGACTGTTCAGTGCACTGTATTGCTGTGTTTTTCCAGTATACTGTATGACTGTTTTTCCAGTATACTGTATGGCTGTGTTTGCCCAGTATACTGTATCGCTGCGTTTGTCCAGTATACTGTATGACTGTTTATCCAGTACACTGTATGACTGTTTGTCCAGTATACTGTATGGCTGTGTTTGTCCTGTATACTATATGACTGTTTGTTTAGTATACTGTATGCCTGTGTTTGTCCAGTATACTGAATGCCTGTGTTTGGTCAGTATACTGTATGGCTGTGTTTGTTCAGTATACTGTATGGCTGTGTTTGTCCAGTATACTGTATGACTTTGTCCAGTATAATGTATGGCTGTGTTTGTCCAGTATACTGTATGACTATTTGTCCAGTATACTGTATGGCTTTGTTTGTTCAGTATACTATATGGCTGTATTTGTCTAGTATACTGTATGGCTGTGTTTTTCCAGTATACTGTATGGCTGTGTTTGTTCAGTATACTGTATAACTGTGTTTGTTCAGTATACTGTATGGCTGTGTTTGTTCAGTTTACTGTATGGCTGTGTTTGTTCAGTTTACTGTACGGCTGTGTTAGTTCAGTATACTGTATGGCTGTGTTTGTTCAGTATTCTGTATGGCTGTGTTTGTTCTGTATAGTGTATGGCTGTGTTTGTTCAGTATACTGTATGGCTGAGTTTGTTCAGTATATTGTATGGCTGTGTTTGTTCAGTATACTGTATGGCTGTGTTTGTTTAGTATACTGTATGGCTGTTTGTTCGGTATACTGTATGACTTTGTTCAGTATACTGTATGGCTATGTGTTACGGTATCGACACCATTGCTGAAGTGGAGAATGACAATTTAGGCGCCGTCTATGGACCTGCACTCCAACTCCCAGGTATTAGGTTGGACGCGAACAACGTCATCTGTTGGCGGTGGTGTGGCGTTGGTAAAAGGCTCTTGTTTCATGTCTCAGTTAGAGAGTGAGGTCGATGATGATGATCTCTGGTGGGTGGCGTAAAGATATCAACGCCATCTAGGTTGTGAAAGCAATTACAATTTCAATTCCCCTGTGGAAGGGTGTTATTCTAAGGATACCCAGTATACTGTCTCTCTAGCTAATGACGTTTTATGTTCACAGAGGTGACATAAGGAGTCGATTGCACTGAGGATGGCAGTTCACCTTGGGCAGTCCAAAACTCTTGACTTGGTCCGGTGAGAGGACAAAGTGGCCGTCGTCGGTAGTAGCAGTATGTTAGCTGCTGGATTTATGCAGTATGGAATGAACCGATGTACCTGGGATTTAGCCAAGGTAAGTTATGAGATGACAGTAGTGCGTCTGCTGAGAAGTGCTGCTAGTGTGTTGCTAGAGACTTCTGCCAGGGTGTTAGCTACCCCTGTATGTGATTATTTGAGACCCATGTCAGCATGTTGCTGAAACCCTCTGCCAGTGTTTCTGGAGAGCAGATGTGAGGTGTTGGGAAAACCGTGATGATACTGTGTGTGTGGACTGGAACATGTTGAGGATGGTGAACTCGCCATATCTTACCATAAAGTGTGGACAACGTGTACCAGGACGTAGTGGACTTCCCGGTATTTGATGAACACTGCCATTCAATTGAGTGTCCTGAGTGAAAGCAACACAGTGTAAATATGTGTAGTAATACTTATATATATATAACATATATTAGTGAAGGTGTAACTGTGTATTGTTATCCCCCCCCCACCCCCTTTATTCCTTGCACTACTACTTGCCACAGACAGTTCTTGAAAACTTACCACCAATCAAGAACAAGTGGTTACGAGACACGAACCCGGTTTCCAGACCAAGCTGGCCGTAACAGTGTGTTTTGCCAGTAAACTGTATGATTGTGCTAGTCCAGTATACTGTATAGCTGTGTTTGTCCAGTATACTGTATGGCCGTGTTTGTTCAGTATACTGAATGACTGTGTTTGTCCGGTATGCTGTATGGCTGTGTTTGTTCAGTATACTGTATGACTGTGTTTGTCCAGTATACTGTATAGCTGTGTTTGTTCAGTATACCTTTCATACTGAATTTTTATTTTATAAATGTTTTATACACATACAGAATACTGTATGGCTGTGTTTGTCCAGTATACTGTGTGGCTGTGTTTGTCCAGTATACTGTGTGGCTGTGTTTGTCCAGTTTACTGTGTGGCTGTGTTTGTCCAGTATACTGTGTGGCTGTGTTTGTCCAGTATACTGTGTGGCTGTGTTTGTCCAGTATACTGTGTGGCTGTGTTTGTCCAGTACACTGTGTAGCTGTGTTTTTCCAGTATACTGTATGGCTGTGTTTGTCCAGTATACTGTATGACTGTGTTTGTCCAGTATACTGTATGACTGTGTTTGTCCGGTATACTCTATTTTTCAGTTTGTCCAGATTACTGTATGGCTGTATTTGTCCAGATTACTGTATGGCTGTATTTGTCCAGTTTACTGTATGGCTGTCCTTTTCAAGTAAACTGTATATCTGTGTTTGTCCAGTATACTGTATATCTCAGTTTGTCCAGTATACTGTGAAGCAGTGTTTTTCCAGTATAATGAGTATATGTGTTTGTCAAGAATATGGATGGCTGTGTTTGTTTGTCCAGTATAGTTATAGTGTATGACTGTGTTTGTCAAGTAACAGCCATACAGTTAATTGGACAAACACAGCCATATAGTATACTAGACAAACACAGCCATACAGTTAATTGGACAAACACAACCATACAGTATACTGGACAGTCATTCATTGTACTGGACAAACTCGGATATACAATATACTGGACACACACACAGAGATATAGTATACTGGACAAACACATGTATTCAGTATACAGGACAAACACAGATATTCAGTGTATTGGACAATCACAGCCATACAGTATACTGGACAAACACAGCCATACAGTATACTGGACAAAAACATATATTCAGTATACTGGACTAACAGATCATACATTAGACTTAATAAGCCCAGTCATACAGTATACTGGACAAGATACTGTATGGCTGTGTTTGTCCAGTTTACAGTATATTTGAGTTTGTACAGTTTACTGTATATCTGTGTATGTCCAGTATACTTCATGGCTGTGTTTGTTCTGTATAGTGCATGGCTGTGTTTGTCCATTATACTGTGTATCTTTATTTGTATAGTATACTGTATGGCTGTTTTTTTCCAGTTTACTGTATAGCTGTGTTTTTCCAGTAAACTGTATATCTGTGTTTGTTTTAGTATACTGTATGCTGTATATTTTTGTGTGTCCAATATACGGTGTGGCTGTGTTTTTCAAGTATACGGTATGGTTGCGTTTGTCCAGTATACTGAATATTTGTGTTTGTCCAAGATACGGTATAGCTGTGTTTGTCCCAGTATACTGTATGGCCATATAATTATATACCCCTACCAATATAACTGATATACAAAGAACTCACAAAGATTAGATATATATCAAGTGACTGATAAAATCGAAGCACTGGAAATATTCTTCACCACTGAGAAGAGTGAGGCAGATGAGGCAATCTTCACCACTGAGAAGAGCGAGGCAGTGGAAGCAATCTTCACCACTGAAGAGCGAGGCAGTGGAAGCAATCTTCACCACTGAGAAGAGCGAGGCAGTGGAAGCAATCTTCACCACTGAGAAGAGCGAGGCAGTGGAAGCAATCTTCACCACTGAGAAGAGCGAGGCAGTGGAAGCAATCTTCACCACTGAGAAGAGCGAGGCAGTGGAAGCAATCTTCACCACTGAGAAGAGCGAGGCAGTGGAAGCAATCTTCACTGAGAAGAGCGAGGCAGTGGAAGCAATCTTCACCACCGAGAAGAGCGAGGCAGTGGAAGCAATCTTCACCACTGAGAAGAGCGAGGCAGTGGAAGCAATCTTCACCACTGAGAAGAGCGAGGCAGTGGAGGCAATAGGGCTGGTTCCTGCAACACTGGTTTTTGCTCCGACAAAAGGAATTGCGCCGCGGACCCCGACGGACAGAAGGGAATTAACGTGTTTTTGGTGGGAGGCAGGAAACGCGAGAGGGGCCGGGAGGGACCAGGAGGGGCCAGGATTGGTCTGGAGGGGCCGGAAAAATGCCAAGTAACGCCGAAAGGGGCCTAGAATAGCCTGGAGGGTCCGTGAGTGACCTGGAAGGGTATGGAGTGGCCCAGGAGCCGGAAGGTGACTGGATGGGCAGGGAAGAAACCGGGATGGTCTTGGAGGGGCTGGTAGTGGCCTAGAAAGGCATGCAGGGAGGGGCCTGGAGGGGCCGGAAAGAGTCCAGGAGGGGTCAGGAGGGGCCTGGAGGTGCCTGTAGGGGCCATAAGGGTCCGGAAAAAGGCCCAAGAGAGGTCATAAGAGGCTGGGAGTCCCACACCCAGTCCCTGGGTCCCTGGATGCAGGAGGATTAGAGAACAGTGAGGAAGGAAATACGAGGAATAATGGAGGAAATATTCGAGGAAGCCTGGTGAGGTGGAGAGATAGAGAGATAGTCTTGGAAAAACCCGAGGGTGAGAGACAGGCAACATGTGACGCGGGTAGTGAAAGATAAGGCAAGTAGACACCTTTATGTGAGGGATACAATCTTTACGGAATAAATATTTGCCGGAAATGCGTATATGGAGAGAACAGGACGAAACAGTATACTATGGCTACACCTGACATAGTACCATCATGCAGCGACACAAGCATGGTACACTATGGCTACACCTGACATAGTACCATCATGCAGCGACACAAGCATGGTACACTATGGCTACACCTGACATAGTACCATCATGCAGCGACACAAGCATGGTACACTATGGCTACACCTGACATAGTACCATCATGCAGCGACACAAGCATGGTACACTATGGCTACACCTGACATAGTACCATCATGCAGCGACACAAGCATGGTACACTATGGCTACACCTCACATAGTACCATCATGCAGCGACACAAGCATGGTACACTATGGCTACACCTGACATAGTACCATCATGCAGCGACACAAGCATGGTACACTATGGCTACTCCTGACATAGTCCAGTCATGCATTGACACAAGCATGGTACACTATGACTTCTCTTGATATATTCCCATCATGCAGTGACACAAGCATGGTACACTATGGAAATGGTTCCTAGCGTTTGTCCAGCTCTGGCTGGTAGTGACGTCACGTTACGAGGCGTCATGTGACAAGGGAAAGCCCTGTGATTCGTAGCAGCGCCAGTAGGCTGATTCTTGCGCTTTGTTCAGATTGGTTAATCCAAGGACAGAGGGAGAAGCAGTGTGTGGCGTTCCTGCCTTAGCCTAGTCAAGCCATTCTGGACATCGTGATTGTCTTGAAAGGACATGGGGAGGATTGTTGCTAACCGGCCATTTAGTTACAGTCTCTGTCCTCGCGACATCAAACATCAATCTCTTATCCATTTACATTCCCGAGAACGTGAGTTGCTGTCAGAATCCAATTTGCGAGAATTGTCGGAAATTCCGAAAACCATTAGTAACAACGAACCTGCTTAATTAAAATAGTTAGTTCAGTCCATTACTAACAATATTAATATTACTAAATTTTTTGAGGAGGTAGAGATTCTCTAGCAACAGTGAGAAGGTATTGCATCAGCTACACCGGCCAGAACCTTCCGCGAGGAGGAAGCGGGGGGGGGGGGGGGGGCACGTCATGCAAACGTCAGTACACACGACTCCCCAGACGTGTGGACTGTGACGCTCTGTGGCAATTAGTACGTGCTTCCTCCCTTGAGCTTCGCGACACATGATAGCAAATTCCGCCCAACCGACGAGTTCTACACACAGGAAAGTGTGTTTCCGAACAACGTTAATAGTTTATATTACTGGTCAGTACTTATAGCTAATTAGTTTTTTCGGTTATGACCCAGGCATACCCACAAAACTGGGTAAGCCTCATTCCGATTATTAATAGCTCTTCTTTAATGTGTTATGTATGTCTTGGAGTCAGCTTTTTCCTAGTAAATCCTCCCGGCAGGTGCAGTTCAAGAGAAGAAGATAAGACGTCGTATTTACCAGAAGTTCCAGAAGAATCCTTAAGTCGCCATTACGTTGCTTACATACCACATTAGAGCTTACAATTTAGTACAGGTGGCCAGTACCACATTAGAGCTCACAATTCAGTACAGGTGGCCAGTACCACATTAGAGCTTACAATTCAGTACAGGTGGCCAGTACCACATTAGAGCTCACAATTCTTTATATTAAAAAGTAGAATACAAATCAATTTGTAGTTAACTAACTTGATAACATTCAGTAGTTTACTGTTATTCCCAAAGAATTTGGGATATAGACAATGTATTCATAATAACCTCCCAATTATGTTTAGAGGGGTAACACCCAGCAGAAGAGCTAAATATTCATACACTCCACTACATTCCATTCAATTAAATAAATAAATTAAACTAATACCTGTTGGGAAAACACCGCACATAATTTGGTACTACGATTCAGGATCATGATTATGATCAATAACTAACCAGTATACATATAAATAAATTATTGGAGTAAGTACCCTGCTATATAAATTCCTAACCTGATTTGGCCAACCTCAGTTAGCAACAATTAAAGTGGTTGAGATCACAGCTGCTATTAAATACCAAATCTGATGAATATACAGGTCACTACTGCTCACAATTTTTATAACAATACAATACTAACAGCAGCGCTCGAGTGGTAATGAAATACACCAATCACATAACCCAGCTAAGAAAAATAATCACCTCAGGAACATAGTTAATTCCTTCAAAACAAACATCCCAACTGTAGTGATTACTCTAATAGAACCACGCCGACCACCAGAGAATAATAGATGTGGTGTAACCCGGAACCATCCGAGTTTCATACATACAGCTGACTATATAAAATACGTCTCAGGAAGAGGGTACGGTTGGGAGCCACCTATATACATTTCACAGCTCGACCGTTCCATGAGAATATTTCTCCAGATGGAGTCCACCTCACTAGTGAATCACGAGCACATGTGGCCAACAAACTAATCAATACTATAAAATACAACAGGAGGTTGTGGCAAGAAGCCCATACATAGTATTCATATATATTTCTCTTATTTAATATAAAAAACAAAAAAATATTAAAATATTGCACTAATCCATTTCTGCACATAACTGTATTATAATTTAATGCCAACCCTTATGTATAGGGGTAGGACAATATTATACTAGAGCTAACTAAGCAATGGCCAACCTAGCCTAATCTATTATTTTTGCTGACCTGATGTAATGGTTGGACTACAATTGTTTAGTGTTGAGTTAAAGATCGCACAGCCTAACCAACATTTAAATAGTGTGCAGACCTCCTAGAGGGGTGGGACTTATTATCAAAGACGAGTTGTGTTATATATATTTAATTTCTTAATCACCATATTATTATGTTTCTTTCATCTTTGAGCGTTACAAACTATCTCTACTCCATCCGAAGATGATTATGATGAGCTAACCCTATGATCTTCCTGTAGGAATACCAAGTACCACTCAAATCTTTGTATATATTTATTTTAACATATGTGTGCCCACCTCTACATGGGGTAGGATTAAATAGCCTAGTTGCAGAAAATTAAAATCTTAGGCTACTACCAATGGTATTTGTGTAGTAAATACCATTGGTAGTAGCCAATGGACAAGTGCTCAAGCTATATTAGCAATACTACAAGCCCAACAAGGCTTAAACAAACAGCCAATATGGCCACCCCAGAAAAGGTGAAAATATCCTTGATAGGCCTTAAAGGCCACTTGATAAGACTACTCAACAAATGTGAGAATTTGTCATAAGAGTCACTAGTTGATTATAACCAGCTGGAAATCTCACTAAGGGTAGCTGATGGCAAATTTGAACAAGTAAAAGCAATAATAAAGGATCGTATATAGGTGTACTCAGTAACAGTGACACTGACCCTGATGAAATTTAGCAAATCATAGCAGAATTAGCTATGACACACAAGAAAAGTTTAATTCTCTACTCAGCTTACTGAGACCACATAAGGTACCACTTAACCAATGTGTCTCAATCCAGTACAGCTCAGTCAGAGGCAAGGTTACCTCCTCTGGACCTACCAACCTTTGCTGGACTGGATGAAGAAAATTGGGACATCTTTTTGATATCTTTTAATGCTCATGTTCATTCTAAAGCATCCATCTCAAAGGTGACAAAGTTCACAAACCTTCAGAGCTCCTCAAAGGGAAGCTAAGAAGGTTATAGCTAACCTTGATGACACTTATGGATATACAGTTGTTGGAAGTTAATTACCACAACAAAGAATTAAGTATAGCTAATCTTTTTTATCAATTAATAGATTTAAATCATCCTAGCAATAGACCAGACTCCCTTCAAGACTTTAGAGGTGGAGTCTCTAGTGAAAGCCCTCAGCACAAAAGTAGATGTGCAGGCTTCCGAATGGTCTTTAAAACTGTTCATCCAGAGGAAACTTCCTCGAGATGTTTTACCAGGAAACTGATCACACAAGAAAACTGAAATCCTCTCCTTTAGCGAAATTTTTGAGGGATTGAGAATAACAGTCTGTCGGCTGAAAGCTCATGACAGACTGTTATTTCATGACAAATCACCTCATAGAGGTGATTTGTAAACTACTGTTTACAGTACAGGGAGAGACTGTTTGTTCTGTCAACAGGAATATTCATTTAATGAATGCCAAACCTACCCTGATCGTACTGTCAGGATAAAGCGTCTTAAGGAGTTGCATAGAAGCACCAGAAGGATAATCGTTTAAATTTTAACTGTCCAACTACGGGACAAAAGCAATCCCAACGTGCTTTGCCTTAATCATAGTACACTGTGGCTATTTCCTGACATAGTCCCATCGTTCAGTCAAACAGGCATGGTACACTATGGCTTCTCTTGACATAGACCCATCGTGCAGTGACACAAGTGTAGAACATTATGGCTACTCCTGATGAAGTCCTATCATGCAGTGACACAGGCACGACCCACTATGTCTACTCCGGACATACTACTATTGTGCAGTAAACCAGCATAGTACACTATGGCTCCTTGTAATAAAGCCCCATTGTGCTCTGACACAAGTACGATTCACTATGGCTACTCCTGACGTAGTCCCATCGTGCAGTCAAACAGGTATGGTACACTGTGGCTTCTCTTGACATGGTCCGTCCGTGGAGTGACATAAGCATAGTACAATATGGCTACTCCTGACATATACCCATCGTGCAGTGACACAAGCATGGTACATGAAGATAGGTGTAGAGAGCAGGAGACTAGATACAAGGTATCATTTGGGAGATAAAATTCTTCAAGAGTCTGAGAGAGAGAAAAGCCTGGGGGTTGATATCACGCAAGACTTGTCCCCTGAAGCTCATATCAAGAGGATAACATCAGCGGCATATGCCAGGTTGGCTAACATAAGAACGACCTTTAGAAACTTGTGTAAGGAATCTTTTAGAACTTTGTATACCACATATGTCAGAGCAATCCTAGCCCATATCTAGTCAAGTATAAGACTAAACTGGAAAAAGTTCAAAGGTTTGCCACCACACTAGTACCCGAACTGAGGGGTATGAGCTACGAGGAAAGACTACGGGAATTAAACCTCACGTCACTGGGAGACAGAAGAGTTATAGGGGACATGATCACCACATACAAGGTTCTCAGAGGAATTGATTGGGTAGATAAAGACAGGCTATTTACCAAAAGGGGCATACGCACCAGGGGACACAGATGGAAATTGAGTGCCCAAATGAGCCATAGAGACGTTAGAAAGAATTTTTTCATTGTCAGAGTAGTAGACAAATGGAATGCATTAGGAAGTGATGTGGTGGAGGCTGACTCCATACACAACTTCAAGTGTAGATATGATAGAGCCCAATGGGCTCAGGAACCTGTACATTAGTTGATTGACAGTTGAGAGGTGGGACCAAAGAGCCAGAGCTCAACCCACGTAAGCGCAATTAGGTGAGTACAATATGGCTACTCCTGACATTGTCCCATCATGCAGTAACACAAGCATGGTACACTATGGCTACTCCTGACATTCCCAGGGAGGACAACCAGGTGCGCCTTCCCACTCGCGCGAGAAACACCCACGGCAGGAAGAGCAACAGTGCCATATCCGAGACATCAAAAATCAGAACATCAGTCACCAAGAAAATAGAAGAAGGAAACACTATTGGCGCAATAAGAGTCATCACCAGTGAGGACTCAATTGCCGATAGAGATGCCGCAACAGCTCAAGCCCTAAGGGAGAAACACCCTGCCAGGGCTCCGCGTGGGGACGACATTGTACAAGTGGGGGCTACCGGAGCAGAACCTCTCTGGGTGGCTGAATCTGTGGTCCATAAAGCAGCCATGTCCTTCCCAACAGGATCAGCAGGTGGCTTCACAGGACTAAAACCCATCCACCTCAAGCAAATGCTCAATCCTGCACTGGGTGACATTGCAAAGAACCTCTTGGTGGAACTAACCAGATTCACCAACACATGTCTAGCTGGCAACATACCACCGTCCATAAGACCTATTTTTTTTGGAGCATCCCTCTGTGCTCTAAAGAAAAAGGATGGAGGGATCAGGCCAATAGCTGTGGGCAATTCTCTCCGGCGTCTCGTCGCAAAGGCAGCTGCAAGAACAGTTAGTGATGCAGCGGCCAACATGCTGAAGCCAAAACAGCTTGGGTTTGGCATTCCACAAGGGTGTGAGGCGGCAGCCCATGCAGCTCGAGCCTTCATCGCCAACATCACAGACGAAAAGGCCCTTATCAAGCTAGATTTCAAAAATGCCTTCAATTTGGTGCGGAGGGATGCTGTACTCCGTGCGGTTCATAGTCATTTCCCTTCCCTCCACCCTTTTGTACATTCATGCTACAGTATGGATCTTAAGCTACTTTTTGGCGAACATGAAATTGACTCGCGGGAAGGCGTCCAACAGGGTGACCCCCTTGCTCCTCTCCTTTTCTGCTTAGTCATCAAACAAGTCACAGAGGTCCTGTCCAGCGAGCTTAACATCTGGTTCTTGGATGATGGTACCCTAGCTGGTTCCCAAGACTCCCTCCTGGAGGACATCAAAAAATCCAGGAGCAAGGTGCAGTTTTAGGCCTCACCCTGAACCCTTCTAAATGTGAAATAATATGTTCCAACCAGGGCAGTCTTCTGCCAAACATCCATAAAACTAAACCTGAAGACAGCACACTCCTAGGAGCTCCCCTGGGGTTGAAAGCCATCGATGAGGTCCTTGATAAGAAAATCGCCGACCTTAAGAGGATGGATGGGAGGATTGAGGATATTGATGCTCATGATGCACTCTACCTCATCACCAGATGTCTGTCCCTCCCCATTTTAACCTACTTTCTGAGGTGTTCACCATCTTACAGTAGCCAAAAACTAAGTGAGTATGACCGGTTACTGAAATCAATGCTAGAAAAAGCCCTTAACCTCTCTCTTGATGACCTGCAGTGGAAACAAGCCTCTCTTCCCGTAAGACTTGGGGGCCTTGGAGTTCGAACAGCAACGCAAATCGCTGTTCCAGCCTTCCTGTCCTCCTTATCAGCATCCGACGACCTTGTGAAGGAAATTCTACCTGCCCACTTACATCAGCTGGCAGGTGTACATGATCCCAATTTTACACGCTGTGCCACAGAGTGGGCCTCTCGTGCAGGCCCATCACCTCAACCACCATCCCCAAAAGCCCACAGGCAATCCAGCTGGGATGGCCCCATTGTAGACAAAGTTGCTGCAGAGTGCCTGGATGCTGCATCAACACAGCACGACATTGCTCGCCTCACAGCAGTAGCAGCCCCACATGCAGGGGATTTCCTGTTAGCAACCCCAATGTCGGCAACTGGCACGCGTCTCACACCACACGCCCTCCGAATTGCTGTGGCCCTCCGCCTTGCTGCCCCAATCCACACCAGATATAGGTGTATTTGCGGCGAGGTGGTGGCTGATGGGTACGGCCACCATGGCCTACTCTGCCAAAGTACAGGAGGATGGCACTCGAGGCACAGTGAAGTTAACGACATCATCAAGAGGAGCCTCACCACAGCTGGATGCCCAGCTGAGAGAGAGCCTCGTTACCTAACGCCCCGTAACTCTGATGCTCTTATTGGTCGCCCGGATGGTATCACAGTGAACCCCTGGAAGAATGGCAAGCAGTTGGTATGGGACTACACGTGCGTATCAACCCTGGCTAACACCTACATTGAACTCAGTGTTGCACAACCAGGTGGCGCTGCCACCCACAGGGAAGCAGCCAAATCCCGTTAGTATAGAGAACTGGATCACCACTACAATTTTGTCCCCATTGCTTCTGAGACACTCGGCGCCTGGGGTAAAAGTGCTACCAGTTTTTTGAAGGAACTGGGTTCTAGGCTCATTGAAACAACAAGGGACCCTAGAGCTGCCAGCTTTCTTTTCCAGCGCCTCAGCGTGGCGATACAGAGGGGAAATGCGCACTGCATCCAGGGTTCCTGCCCGCCATCTGAGGAGCTGGAGGAACTCGACAACTTATGATAACCATCTTTGTAACCTATATGTAACTCCTTTTTTGTAACAAAGTTCAAATAAAGCAAATATATATGTGTACATACAAAAGAATGGGGGTGGTAGGAGAAGAAAATATTAGTGTTCAGTGAGAAACCACAAGGTCTCCTCTGAATACGTTTTATGTTCTTCTCCGAGGCTATGGGTCCCCACATTGGCACCAGAGGTGGTACCCTCACAAACTTATTATATATATATATATATATATATATATATATATATATATATATATATATATATATATATATATATATATATATATATATATATATATATATATATATATATATCTTGGATCTTGGTTCCAAGCTCATTGACACCACAAGAGACCCTAGAGCGGCAAGTTTTCTCTTTCAGCGCCTCAGTGTCGCGATCCAGAGGGGGAATGCTCGCTGCATCCTCGGTTCCTGCCCAACGTCGGAGGAGTTCGAGGAAATCTACAGCCTCTAGGAAGCGAACTATTTTGTGTCCTCTTAATGCTCATTTTTTGTATACAATCAGATATGTAACTGTATAACCTTGCTTAATAAAGTGTACACCATAAAAAAGGGGGGTGGTAGGAGAAGCGAACACCCTCATGTATTCAGAGTTAAATGGCAAGTTTTTCCCTGAATGCTCTGTGTTCCCTTCTCTGAGGCTGTGGGTCCCTATAATTGCACCAGAGGTGGTACCCCCCTATATATATATATATATATATATATATATATATATATATATATATATATATATATATATATATATATATATATATATATATATATATATATATATATATATATATTGTAGTTGCAGTATTAACGTAATTTTGGTAGAATTTGGTGAGTGACGAGGCTGTCTGCAGTGACAGCCGTCGCTCTGTCGAGTAACGTAATTCTCGAGAGTGTTTATCGGCCTGCGGGATCGATAAATCACTCACCCATGTGATTTAAGTAGTGCGAGATCTCCTTAGTGTTCCCAATAACTTTAATAGTTGTAGGCTACATGTGTCAGCAGTAATTATATATATATATATATATATATATATATATATATATATATATATGATCGTATTGTCACGGTGCCCAGTGTTATTGTGTTATTTACTGTGGTGATTGCAATGTATGGACCTATGTTCTAAGGGGTAATGAGAGCAATGGGGTCATTTGCAACAGTAAGTTTTGTGCAGTATTCTAATATTTGGAAATTTGAGTACTTGCCGTGTGTGTTATTGCAAAGGGGTTGTTATTTATAGTGATTGTTGCTAGTGTTGAGTAATCACCGTATGTGATTGCAGTTCAGTAAAGTCATTGTGGGGCAGTGTTCTAGAGGGTTCATGTCCCGTATGTTATTTTATTTTATGTTCTGCAGTATTGTCATTGCAACCGGATTGTAAGGTAAATCACTGTGATTTGTTAGTGTGATTTGTCATTGTCGTGGGTGAACTCGGCTGTAGACGAGTACTTGGGCTTTATATTCTCCTGTTTATCTGGTAGGACATCGAAGTCCAGTATTCAGTGAGGTGATTGCGAGGCAATTAATATAACGTAACCAAGGGAACGCCCATTGCTTTAAGATAATTTGTTCTTTGACAATTTGAGTAACGTAGAATACGTTTGGGTTAATTTACTTTCCTGGAAGCCGCTACGGTAGTCTCAGGGAGCTTAGCCATCAGCCAGATAAGAATTAGAGTTTTGTCTGTCGTAATTATTGGTTAGTGGGCCGGATAATTGACGTGTTTCAGGAAGTCAAAGTAATTAACCTCGATCCTTGTTTGATCGACTCCCACGAGGCTCCATTGTTCCATTAACGTAACGTCGTTATTTATCTGTCCGGAAGTACCGGCACTTGATTGACTCGTGGGAGGAGTAACGTCATTTTAGAATAACGTAAACGTGGTGCTTAATTACTGTTATTAGCCACCTGAATTGGTCTGAGCATGGAAGGCTTAGACGGAATTCATACCTTAATGTAAATTGCTGAGCCAGTGTGAAAGGTTGCGTATTTAATTGTTTAATTATTGATCTTGAGGATAGTAATTAATTACTCTTAAGGTAATCACGAGTGATTACCGTTCTCTTAGCACGTTGGACATTGTAAATCAGAGTTTACCATCGCTGAGTGATTAGTAACCGATTAACGTAAATTAACGTAAGTAGTAAAGAGATTAATCAGCTGTCTAGTAGTACAGGGATTAATGGGATTTTCTCACTGAATGCTCGACGGGTAGAGTGTTGTGTAATTTCCGCGTTACTAGTGACAGTTGTAAGAGTTATTAAATTAACGTAAATGTTATTTTGTTATTAACGTAAATCAAATTGTTATTGATTGTTGATCGTCCGTGGGACGGAGTATTATCGTAAGGATTAACTTGAGGAAGGGTTGCTGGAGTGTCAGTGAACCCATTAGTCATTTTTGTCATTGAAAGGCTACTAATTAGATTGCATTGCAACCTCCAATGAAGGAGCAGACTGCACTAAGGCGTAGAACAGTAGGAGGTTACTGGAGACGTGTTTCAGAACCCACTGTGTCATTTGTTGTAATCGTGATTATAGATCTGTTAGTTCTTGTTTCTTGTTGATTCCTCTGTGTTCACGCTTATGTTCGTATTAGTTCATTATGCAGTCCGAGGGGCTGGTGTCTAACTGTCATTGATAGTGTCACAGGAAGGGTTTCGAGTAACGTCATTGATATTTCTTTTTGTTTTGTTGTAGTAGTTAGTACTTTATTGAATAAACTAAGTTGTTATGTTTAACACTTATCTTTTCGTTACACCCCACACATTATAATTGTTATGCAAGTGTACTTCACACTCGACTAATCAAATTGAGACTGATTGAGACTGATTCTGAGTTTTGGACCAAATATACGGCACCACACAACAATAAATTATTGTTGTGAGAGCCCAGGACCTACTCGTTAGATTCACTTCGGCAAATAGCGAAGGTCAACGGCCTAGTGGAGGGTATTTAAATTTTCATTGGGGTCTCGGCGTTTGCTCGCACCTAGTCAATTGTTCATACATGGTCCCAAAGTGAGGAACGAGCTGCTTACTACACTGGTGTGTTAGCTAAGCAAGTCCTTCCTCAGGCGACCTAATTGAATATCACGACAGGAATGAAAGTTAAAGAATAATGAAAATTCTTAGAAATTTTCCGAGCTCAATTCCTTATACCAATTTCATTTATTTCCTCTTCACCAAACACTCACATTGGACATAGGGGGAGGGCGCCGGTGTTGGAGCAAGACGTGAACCCAGCGATATGTGACATAAAAGAAGATTTTGATTTGGATTCAAAATATAACTTATTTACAAATATTCTAAGCAAAGCACAGGGAAGTAGTATTCTTTACAAATTGAATAGATGAAATACAAATGACCCGAATTGGATAACAAAGGATCTGAAAAATCTTATAGGTGGAAAGAGAGCTTGGCACAAAAGGATTAAGAATGGGGAAGTCAGTTTAGAACAATAATTTGCACAACTGGTTAGAAATGTTAAAAAAGAGATAAGGAGAGCAAAAAAACTATGAAGTTCGTATAACAGGCCAAGCAAAGGCAAATCATAAAGTTTTTTTTCAGTTATATCGAACAACGGTTAGGGAAAGGATAGGTCCATTAAAAACCGAGACAGGTCAGATAACGGATAATGACGAAGAGATGAGTAGTATTTTTAATAAATATTTTATCTCTGCATTTACTAAAGAAGAACTTAACAGTATGCCTTCAGCCGAAACAAGTCAACGTGGGTGGGGACAAGGACAGGTTGACTAGTCTAACAGTTACCAGGGTTGATATTATTAAACAAATAGTAAAACTCAAATCCCCAGGACCGGATGAAGTGTTTGCCAGAGTGCTTAAAGAATGCAAAGAGGAGTTGTTCAATCCATTGTATCTTCTTGAGGTTATCTTGAGTTGATTTCGGGGCTTTAGTGTCACCGCGGCCCGGTATTCGACCAGGCCTCCACCCCCAGGAAGCAGCCCGTGATAGCTGACTAACACCCAGGTACGTATTTACTGCTAGGTAACAGGAGCATAGGGTGAAAGAAACTCTGCCTATCGTTTCTCGCCGGCGCCCGGGATCGAACCCGGGACCACAGGATCACGTATCAAGCGTGCTGTCCGCTCGGCTGGCCGACCCCGTATACCATATTTAACCAAACAATATTTAACCAATGGTATACCAGTGTATTCCAAATTTAATAAATCATTAGAGTCAGGCAGAGTGCCAGAGTCGTGGAAGGTTGCTAATGTGGTACCAATTTTAAAGAAAGGAGATAGATCACTTGCATCAAACTATCGGCCAATTAGCCTAACGTCTATTGTGGGGAAGGTACTTGAATCGATAATTGCAAAATACCATTCGTTTTCATCTAGAAAAACATAGATTAATAAACGAGTCACAACATGGTTTTACAAATGTACGTTCATGTTTAACAAATTTGCTATCTTTTTATTCAAGCGTAGTTGAGGCAATTGATAGCGGTAAGATTTGTGATGTTATGTACCTTGACTTTAGCAAAGCTTTTGATACAGTTCCACATGAAAGACTGATTAAACAGATAGAGGCTCATGGTATTGGGGGTGCTATATTAAGTTGGATTAGGGCATGGCTATACCAAAGGAAACAGAGAGTTAGTATAAATGGGGTTAATTCAGAGTGGGAAAATGTTGTAAGTGGAGTGCCTCAAGGCTCTGTCTAGGGACCTCTGTTGTTTATAATATATATATATATATATATATATATATATATATATATATATATATATATATATATATATATATATATATATATATATATATAGGGGGGTACCACCTCTGGTGCAATTATAGGGACCCACAGCCTCAGAGAAGGGAACACAGAGCATTCAGGGAAAAACTTGCCATTTAACTCTGAATACATGAGGGTGTTCGCTTCTCCTACCACCCCCCTTTTTATGGTGTACACTTTATTAAGCAAGGTTATACAGTTACATATCTGATTGTATACAAAAAATGAGCATTAAGAGGACACAAAAATAGTTCGCTTCCTAGAGGCTGTAGATTTCCTCGAACTCCTCCGACGTTGGGCAGGAACCGAGGATGCAGCGAGCATTCCCCCTCTGGATCGCGACACTGAGGCGCTGAAAGAGAAAACCTGCCGCTCTAGGGTCTCTTGTGGTGTCAATGAGCTTGGAACCAAGATCCTTATATACACAACGTTGTGCAAATTGTTTAAATAAGTGTAATACATTCTATAGTAATTCACATCTTTTCTTCACCCGGAAATTACGAAAATGAGTTTTGGAGAACTCCTATTTCAGCTAAGCCCTGATGCTAAGAAAATAGTTAGAGGGATAGAAGCCCTAAATCAGAAGATAGTAAATACAGAATATGCGGTCATATTCAATGAGATATATATATATATATATATATTTATATATATATATATATCTGAAAACTCACACCCCAGAAGTGACTCGAACCCATACTCCCAGGAGCAACGCAACTGGTATGTACAGGGATGCCTTAAACCACTTGACCATCACGACCGGACATAAAGAAGTGATAGCCTGAGCTATATGAACCACTTCCCCGCCGGCACCTGGATGGTTATCTTGGGCATAGCATTTTATCAAATCACCTCATTTTTTGGGGCAACACGTGAGGAACACAAATGCAAACAAGCCTGAATGGTCCCCAGGACTAGATACAACTGAAAACTCACACCCCAGAAGTGACTCGAACCCATACTCCCAGGAGCAACGCAACTGGTATGTACAGGGATGACTTAAACCACTTGACCATCACGACCGGACATAAGGAAGTGATAGCCTGAGCTATATGAACCACTTCCCCGCCGGCACCTGGATGGTTATCTTGGGCATAGCATTTTATCAAATCACCTCATTTTTGGGGGCAACACGTGAGGAACACAAATGCAAACAAGCCTGAATGGTCCCCAGGACTAGATACAACTGAAAACTCACACCCCAGAAGTGACTCGAACCCATACTCCCAGGAGCAACGCAACTGGTATGTACAGGGATGCCTTAAACCACTTGACCATCACGACCGGACATAAGGAAGTGATAGCCTGAGCTATATGAACCACTTCCCCGCCGGCACCTGGATGGTTATCTTGGGCATAGCATTTTATCAAATCACCTCATTTTTTGGGGCAACACGTGAGGAACACAAATGCAAACAAGCCTGAATGGTCCCCAGGACAAGATACAACTGAAAACTCACACCCCAGAAGTGACTCGAACCCATACTCCCAGGAGCAACGCAACTGGTATGTACAGGGATGCCTTAAACCACTTGACCATCACGACCGGACATAAGGAAGTGATAGCCTGAGCTATATGAACCACTTCCCCGCCGGCACCTGGATGGTTATCTTGGGCATAGCATTTTATCAAATCACCTCATTTTTTGGGGCAACACGTGAGGAACACAAATGCAAACAAGCCTGAATGGTCCCCAGGACTAGATACAACTGAGGCATCCTTGGTTTAAGGCATCCCTGTACATACCAGTTGCGTTGCTCCTGGGAGTATGGGTTCGAGTCACTTCTGGGGTGTGAGTTTTCAGTTGTATCTAGTCCTGGGGACCATTCAGGCTTGTTTGCATATATATATATATATATATATATATATATATATATAGATATATATATATATATATATATATATATATATATATATTATATATATATATATATATATATATATATAAATATATATATATTTATATATATATATATATATATATATATATATATATATATATATATATATATATATATATATATATATATATATATATATATATATTGTGACGATAATCTCTTTCAAGAGAGATTGAGCCTGCTCTTCCCTTCAATCGTCACGTTTAAAGCTACATTCAAGATACGTTCAGCAGTAGCAAAACATTTGTCAAGGCAGCCACACGCACCTGCATGCCCCCTCCCCCCCCCCCCAACACTCCTCACCGGCTCAGCACGACACTTCAACGAGCTAACGACCAGTTTTCATTTGCCTGCATTTCGATTGGTTGGTCAAGTTCACACCACTCCAGCCTTGCACCACTCACGCACCTTGCTGAGTCAACGTCTAGGTCACACCAAGAGACCTTCCTAAGAATATCTTGTGCTCTTGGCTGTGAACATCTAATTGATATACCTCCTGTATCAAGTAGCGGTTCTTAGCTTGCGCTAATATTCCCAGCACCATTTATATTACTTGTATCATATTTTTGTACTATTGTTAATGTAAAACCATTACTTATTCATTTTTATGTTACAGTTTTTTCACTTGTTATATTTGCACTTTGCCAAGCCAAGGAATTGTCTTTATTTATATTTGTTTTCTAGAGTAATTAAAATTTCATTGTTTATACTTTGTGTTTTGTGTGTCTTACCCTACCTTACCACAGACTATCAGGCAAGCAGTCTCTTTTAATAATTCTAACACGAATTTTCTCAATATTTCTTATGTTTCTTTTCACTGTTGATGGTAATTGAAAAATCAATTCTCCAAAATTCATTTTCATTTCTAGTCTGACGCGACACTTGAACACGTTTCGTAATAACTTATTACATTTTCAAAGACTTTAGTTTACACACACACAACTATAACCTGCAAACACTATGGTATGATTTAAACAGCTTTCATTTTATACCCGCATTTTGGGTGAGGTGATATGTTACAACAGTTTTGGATGAGGTGAACAAAACTTTCAACACAAGACAGAACACGGAACAATGGGTATTAATTGGGTAAATTAAAGGGAAGAATGGAAGTAACTGCAGAGGGCCTATTGGCCCATATTTCTTGATGCTTCTATATTGCTGCGGAGTCTTGAAGTGGGTAGAATATAGTTGTGAATTAATTGGCTGTTGAATGCTGGTGTTGACTTCTTAATGTGTAGTGCCTCACAGATATCAAGCCGCCTGCTATCGCTGTATCTATCGATGATTTCCGTGTTTCTTGTTAAGACTTCTCTGGTGATGGTCTGGTTATGGGAAGAGATTATATGTTCCTTAATGGAGCCCTGTTGCTTATGCATCGTTAATCGCCTAGAAAGAGATGTTGTTGTCTTGCCTATATACTGAGTTCTTTGAGGCTTACAGTCCCCAAGTGGGCATTTGAAGGCATAGACGACATTGGTCTCTTTTAAAGCGTTCTGCTTTATGTCTGGAGAGTTTCTCATGAGTAGGCTGGCCGTTTTTTTTGGTTTTATAGTAAATCGTCAATTGTATCTTCTGATTTTTGTCTGTAGGGATAACGTTTCTATTAACAATATCTTTCATGACCCTTTCGTCCGTTTCATGAGCTGGGGAAAAGAAGTTCCTGTAAAATAGTCTAATAGGGGGTACAGGTGTTGTGTTAGTTGACTCTGCAGAGGTTGCATGGCGTTTCACCTTCCTTCTTATGATGTCTTCAACGAAACCATTGGAGAAGCCGTTGCTGACTAGGACCTGCCTTACCCTACAGAGTTCTTCATCGACTTGCTTCTATCCTGAGCTGTGGCTGAGAGCACAGTCGACATAAGCGTTAACGACACTCCTCTTGTACCTGTCTGAGCAGTCACTGTTGGCATTGAGGCACATGCCTATATTTGTTTCCTTAGTGTAGACTAAGGAAACAAGGAGAAGGAGGGAAGACCACGCATTAACGTAAACAAGACCCGTGACCTTCACAAGGTGGAGGAATTCACTGCAGCGCTGGTAAATGCCCTTCCTGTACCATCCTGCGATAGCGCAAGTGAGAGGTGGTTACATCTCAGGGGCACTATTTTCAACACTGCCATGTCCACCTTCGGTAAGAGACAGAACAAATCAGCAGACTGGTTCGAGGCCAGTGCAGAGGAACTGTTACCCCTCATAGAGGAAAAGACACGAGCTCTCTCATCCTACAAGAACCTGCCCTCAAGAAGGAACCTACAGGCCCTCCGTATTGCCCGCAGTAGAGTTCAACAAACTGCGAGGCGTTGTGCTAACGATTACTGGCTTCGACTCTGTTCCAGCATCCAGACTGCAGCCACTGTCGGCAACATAAGAGGCATGTACGAAGGAATCAAACAGGCAACAGGCCCTACACAAAACCGGACGGCTCCTCTAAAGTCTGCCACTGGAGAGATCATTAAAGACCGTGATCAACAGATGAATCGCTGGGTGGAACATTACTCCGAACTCTACTCCAGAGAGAACTTGGTCAGCGTAGAGGCTTTGGATGCAATTGAATGCCTGCCCATCATGGAAGAACTTGATCTTGAACCAACTGTGGAAGAAGTTGAGAAAGCGCTGGATTCACTTTCCTCAGGGAAGGCCCCAGGAGACGACGGGATTCCGCCTGAAGTTCTCAAGTGCGCTCGTGGAACACTTAAATCTGAGCTTCATGAACTTCTGTGCCAGTGCTGGAGGGAGGGCTCGGTGCCACAAGACATGAGAGATGCAAACATCATCACTCTCTACAAAAATAAAGGTGACAGAAGCGATGTAAACAACTATCGTGGCATCTCCCTCCTCAGCGTCGTTGGCAAACTATTCGCTAGGGTCGTTTTGGTCAGGCTTCAGATTCTTGCCGAAAGAGTGTACCCCGAGTCACAGTGTGGTTTCCGAGCAGAGAGGTCGACCACTGACATGGTGTTCTCCCTGAGACAGCTTCAAGAAAAGTGCAGGGAGCAGAGAAAAGCCTTGTACATTGCCTTCATTGACCTTACAAAGGCCTTGGACCTCGTGAGTAGGGACGGAATCTTCAAGATCTTGGCCAAAATTGGCTGTCCACCCATCCTACTCAGCATGATACAATCGTTCCACAAGGACATGAAGGGGACAGTTGTGTTCGACGGCTCAACTTCTGAACCATTCAACATTAACAGTGGTGTTAAACAGGAGTGTGTTCTTGCTCCAACCCTGTTCGGCATCTTCTTCGCGATCCTCGTCAAGCATGCTTTTGGAACAACGACAGAAGGCATCTATCTCCGTACAAGATCTGATGGAAAGCTGTATAATCTATCCAGACTCCGAGCAAAGACAAAAGTACAAATGCGAATCCTCAGGGAGTTCCTCTTCGCCGACGACGCAGCGATCACCACACACACAGCAGAAGGCCTGCAGCAGCTACTCAACCACTTTGCCGCAGCCTGTTCTGCATTCGGCCTGACAATCAGCCTGAAGAAGACACAGGTGATAGGACAAGATGTCAATGAGCTACCCTGTATAAATATAGCAGACTATGCGCTGGAGGCAGTTCACGAGTTTGTGTACCTGGGCTCCACAATCTCAGACACCCTTTCCCTGGACACTGAGCTCAACAGGCGTATCGGGAAGGCCGCAACAACACTGGCCAGGCTCACAAAGCGCGTTTGGGAAAATGCCAAACTGACAGTGCACACCAAGGCACAAGTCTACAT
>WNGS01167116.1:0-2500 GCA_020271785.1 Procambarus virginalis | reverse complement strand
AATTTGGTAGGCACAATACAGCAAATGGCTAGCACATAAAGGAAGACAGCAATGAACACAATGATAAGGTTGTTTGGGTTAAGTACATAAGATTAGGAGATTGGGTAACACTAGATACAGAGCAAAAAATAAAGCTCAGTGTAGGAAACTAAGAAGATGAAATTAAGTACTTTTTGGTTTTGTTTTTAAATAAGGCAAAAGTTTTACAGTTTTTCAATTCACTAGGGAGTGAGTTCCATAGACTAGGTCCCTTAATTTGCATAGAGTGTTTACACAGATTAAGTTTGACCCTGGGGATATCAAAGAGATATTTATTTCTGGTGTGGTGATAATGGGTCCTATTCATCTGTCCAGAGAGAGTTTCAGAGCATGGTTTGCATTTAAGAACAGGGTTTGTAGATGTAGTTGACACAAGAGAATGTGTGGAGGGAGTTAATATTTAGCAAGTTTAGGGATTAAACAAGGGAGCTGAGTGTTGTCTGAAAGCAGAGTTAGTTTTATTCTGATAGCAGATTTTTGCTGGGTGATGATGGGCTTAAGGTGGTTTGCAGTGGTAGACCCCATGCACAGATACCATAATTAAGATAGGGGTAGATTAGAGCATAATAGAGAGAGAGGGAGCAGAGTTAGGAACATAATATCTGATTTTGGAGAGTATACCAACTGTCTTAGAGACTTTCTTAGTTATGTGTTGAATGTGGGTGCTGAAGTTGAGTCTCTTGTCTAGGAATAGGCAAGAAACTTGCCATCATTTTTATTACTGATGTTAATGTTGTCTATCTGTAGCTGAATTGCATTTGATGATTTGCTTCCAAATAAGATGTAGTAAGTCTTTTCGATGTTTAATGTTAGTTTGTTAGTTGACATCCATAAGTGGACTTTTTTTAATTCATTATTCACAACATTATTTAGTGTATGTGGTTGAGGTCTGAATAGATAAGAGTAGTATCGTCAGCAAACAATATAGGTTTGAGAATATTAGAGACATTAGGCAGATCGTTTATATATATAAGAAATAGAAGAGGTCCTAAGATACTGCCCTGTGGCACTCCAACGGTAATTGGTAGAGTGGAAGAAGTTGTTTCATTGATAGTTACATATTGGTGTCTGTCACTAAGATAGGATCGGATGTAGTCAAGGGCAAGGCCTCGGATTCCATAATGCTGGAGTTTAAGTAAGAGGTAGTTGTGATTAACAGTATCAAAGGCTTTTCTTAGGTCAATGAAGAGTCCAATCGGAAACTCATTTTTGTCAAGTGCTGAGTAGATTACGTCAAGGAGACTAATGATTGCATCGTTGGTGCTCTTTGGGACCTGAAGCCAAACTGGCAGGGGCTGAGTATGTCGATTTTACGAGGTAGGAATAGAGCTGTTTGTAAATAATTTTTTCAAATATTTTGATAGAATGGGTAGATTTGATATTGGTCTATAATTGTTTATGTCCGCCGGATTGCCTCCTTTATGGACTGGCGTTACTCTTGCTTTTTTGAGGATATCAGGGAAGGTGTGACACTCTATAGATTTGTTGAACAGTAGGGCTATGGGTGGGGCAAGGGCATGGGAGGCTCTCTTGTATACAATGGACGGAATTTCACTGGTGTTCCCTGCCTTTGTTTTTAGAGAGTGTATGATGGACACAACATCTCCGGCTGATTGGTGAAAGGAAAGAGAGTTTGGATAGCTGCCTGAGAGATATGTGTTAATATGTTCTGAGTCTGTGGATTTTACTGGCAAGATTAGCACCAACCGATGAAAAGAAACTATTAAATTCATTTGCCATTTCTAAATCAGTTGACGGTATATCCCCATCCTTGTAGAGTTTTATTTGGTTATGTGAGTGTTGTTTAGTTCCTAGGATACTAGAGATGGTTTTCCAAGTGCTTTTCATGTTGCCTTTTGCTTCATTGAATCTATTCACATAATATGCAAGTTTTGCCTTTCTTATGATACTGGTAAGCATGATGAGTACCTTTTAGCTACTTCCTTTGAAACTAGGCCAATCCTAAGTTTCTTTTCATATTCATGTTTCTTGTTGATTGAATTGAGAATGCCGCTTGTGAGCCATGGATTGTTTAATCTTTTGTCAGTTACTTGCTTGGTAGAAGGGACATGAAGGTTGTAGAGGCTTAGAGTTTTGGAGAGGAGAGGTTAGCTAATGAATTTATATCCTGGGTATTATTGAATTCAGAATCCCAGTTAATATTGTGAATGCATCTGTAAGATTGCCCAAAGCTGATTCACTGTGTAGCCTAATGAAAGTTTCTTGCTTTTTGGTGGTGTTATCCCATGTTCGCTATGGAGAAAGGTAGGATAGTGGTCAGTTGTTCTGTCGTAGATTATACCAGATACAAGGGGAGCTGTTATGTTTGTCCATATGTGGTCCAAGTAGTGGCTGATGTTTTGAGTGACTCGGGGTAGGTTTGGTGATGTGTGGGTATTAGCATACAGTAGTTGCTGCTGTTAAGGACATAGTCACTTGAGAGCAATTTTGTTGACCCCGG
>WNGS01167115.1:141270-155242 GCA_020271785.1 Procambarus virginalis | reverse complement strand
CTACATGCCCACCGACCATCACACAGTGTACTACTAGATGCCACAGTGACCATCACACAGTGTACTACCATGCCCACCGACCATCACACAGGGTCTACCATGCCCACCGACCATCACACAGTTACTACCATGCCCACCGACCATCACACAGTGTACTACCCATGCCAGTGCCATCACACAGTGTACTACCATGCCCAGTGACCATCACACAGTGTACTACCGTGCCCACTGACCATCACACATGTACTACCATGCCAGGACCATCACACAGTGTACTACCATGCCCACCGACCATCACACAGTGTACTACCATGCCCAGTGACCATCACACAGTGTACTACCATGCCCAATGACCATCACACAGGACTACTACCATGCCCACCGACCTCACCAGTGGTACTACCATGCCCAGTGACCATCACACAGTGTACTACCATGCCCAGTGACCATTACACAGTGTACTACCATTGCCCACCGACCATCACACAGTGTACTACCATGCCCACCGACAATCACAAGTTTACTACCATGCCCACCGACCATCACCAGTGTACTACCATGCCCATGACCATCACATAGTGTACTACCATGCCCAGTGACCATCACACAGTGTACTACCATGCCCACCGACCATCACACAGTGTACTACCATGCCCACCGACCATCACACAGTGTACTACCATGCCCACCGACCATCACACAGTGTACTACCATGCCCACTGACATCACACAGGTTACTACCATGCCCAGGACCATCACATAGTGTACTACCATGACCAGTGACCATCACACAGTGTACTACCATGCCCAGTGACCATCACACAGTGTACTACCATGCCCAGTGACCATCACACAGTGTACTACCATGCCCAGTGACCATCACACAGTGTACTACTATGCCCACCGACCATCACACAGTGTACTACCATGCCAGTGACCATCACACAGTGTTACTCATGCCCACCGACCATCACACAGTGTACTACCATGCCCAGTGACCATCACATAGTGTACTACCATGCCCACCGACCATCACACAGTGTACTACCATGCCCACTGACCATCACACAGTGTACTACATGCCAGTGACCATCACATAGTGTACTACCATGCCCACCGACCATCACACAGTGTACTACCATGCCCAGTGATCATCACATAGTGTACTACCATGCCAGTGACCATCACACAGTGTACTACCATGCCCACCGACCATCACACAGTGTACTACCATGCCCCACCTACCATCACACAGTGTACTACCATGCCCACCGACCATCACACAGTGTACTACAATGCCCACTGACCATCACACCGTGTACTACCATGCCCAGTGACCATCACATAGTGTACTACCATGCCCAGTGACCATCACACAGTGTACTACCATGCCCAGTGACCATCACACAGTGTACTACCATGCCCAGTGACCATCACACAGTGTACTACCATGCCCAGTGACCATCACACAGTGTACTACTATGCCCACGACCATCACACAGTGTACTACCATGCCCACCGACCATCACACAGTGTACTACCATGCCCACCGACCATCACACAGTGTACTACCATGCCCACCGACCATCACACAGTGTACTACCATGCCCAGTAACCATCACACAGTGTACTACCATGCCAGTGACCATCACACAGTGTACTACCTGCCACTGACCATCACACATTGTACTACCATGCCCAGTGACCATCACACAGTGTACTACCATGCCCACCGATCATCACACAGTGTACTACCATGCCCAGTGACCATCACACAGTGTACTACCATGCCCAGTGACCATCACACAGTGTACTACCATGCCCAGTGACCATCACACAGTGTATACCATGCCCACCGACCATCACACAGTGTACTACCATGCCCACCGACCATCACACAGTGTACTACCATGCCCAGTGACCATCACACAGTGTACTACCATGCCCAGTGACCATCACACAGTGTACTACCATGCCCACCGACCATCACACAGTGCACTAACATGCCCACTGACCATCACACAGTGTACTACCATGCCCAGTGACCATCACATAGTGTACTACCATGCCCAGTGACCATCACACAGTGTACTACCATGCCCAGTGACCATCACACAGTGTACTACCATGCCCACCGACCATCACACAGTGTACTACCATGCCCACTGACCGTCACACAGTGTACTACCATGCCCACCGACCATCACACAGTGTACTACCATGCCCACTGACCATCACACAGTGTACTACCATGCCCAGTGACCATCACATAGTGTACTACTATGCCCAGTGACCATCACACTGTGTACTACCATGCCCAGTGACCATCACACAGTGTACTACCATGCCCAGTGACCATCACACAGTGTACTACCATGCCCAGTGACCATCACACAGTGTACTACTATGCCCACCGACCATCACACAGTGTACTACAATGCCCACCGTCCATCACACAGTGTACTACCATGCCCACCGACCATCACACAGTGTACTACCATGCCCACCGACCAGCACACAGTGTACTACCATGCCCATGACCATCACACAGTGTACTACCATGCCCACCGACCATCACATAGTGTACTACCATGCCCACTGACCATCACATAGTGTACTACCATGCCCACTGACCATCACATAGTGTACTACCATGCCCACTGACCATCACATAGTGTACTACCATGCCCACTGACCATCACACAGTGTACTACCATGCCCACCGACCATCACACAGTGTACTACCATGCCCACCGACCATCACACAGTGTACTACCATGCCCACTGACCATCACACAGTGTACTACCATGCCCACTGACCATCACACAGTGTACTACCATGCGCACTGACCGTCACATAGCGTGGGTATACACCTCCCACCGTCACATAGCGTGGGTATACACCTCCCACCGTTACATAGCGTGGGTATACACCTCCACCGTCACATAGCGTGGGTATACACCTCCCACCGTCACATAGCGTGGGTATACACCTCCCACCGTCACATAGCGGGTATACACCTCCCACGTCACATAGCGTGGGTATACACCTCCCCCGTCACATAGCGTGGGTATACACCTCCCACCGTCACATAGCGTGGGTATACACCTCCCACCGTCACATAGCGTGGGTATACACCTCCCACCGTCACATAGCGTGGGTATACACCTCCCACCGTCACATAGCGTGGGTATACACCTCCCACCGTCACATAGCGTGGGTATACACCTCCCACCGTCACATAGCGTGTGTATACACCTCCCACCGTCACATAGCGTGTTTATACACCTCCCACCGTCACATAGCGTGGGTATACACCTCCCACCGTCACATAGCGTGGGTATACACCTCCCACCGTCACATAGCGTGGGTATACACCTCCCACCGTCACATAGCGTGGGTATACACCTCCCACCGTCACATAGCGTGGGTATACACCTCCCACCGTCACATAGCGTGGGTATACACCTCGCACCGTCATATAGCGTGGGTATACACCTCCCACCGTCACATAGCGTGGGTATACACCTCCCACCGTCATAGCGTGGGTATACACCTCCCACCGTCACATAGCGTGGGTATACACCGCCCACCGTCACATAGCATGGGTATACACCGCCCACCGTCACATAGCGTGGGTATACACCGCCCACCGTCACATAGCGTGGGTATACCTCCCACCGTCACTCCCACCTATACAGAAGGTATAGAAAAACATGCTCGTATGCGAGTGGTACATTGTGTCAACATTTCAAGGCAACAGGTGAGCAACTTGCGGAGATTACTGATGTTGAACACACGAACATTTACATTTATATTTATATATATATATTCATTTATATTTTATTTGTTTTATATTTTTTAAATATAAATATGTATTATATTTGTTGGAATTTTCAGGAGAAAGCGCCAAGCCATTATGACTATATAGCACTGGGAAGGGGTCAGGATAAGGATTTGGGATGGGACGAGAGGAAGGAATGGTGCCCAACCATTTGGACGGATCGGGATTAAACACCGACCCGCATGAAGTGAGACCGTGTCTGTACCGTCCAACCCAAGTGGTTGAGGTTATAGGTAGTAGCAATTTTAAACTATTTTTTTAATCGGGACGAGCATCGTAAAACAGATAAATTTGAGTTTTCGGTGTTTAGTTGTCAATCACTGGCGGCTCGGTAATGAAGGGCTGGCACTTAATTTACTCGAAATGGTCGACCAAAATACACTTACCAAAACCGATCATGAATGGAGTTTTCAGAGACAATTTACATGATGAATGGACAGTTTAAACGTCGCAAAATCATTTATTAATTTGTTTAGTGATGGTAATATAGTGAAGAGGCAGGCTCAGTGTGTGTGTGTGTGGTGTGTGTGTGTGTGTGTGTGTGTGTGTGTGTGTGTGTGTGTGTGTGTGTGTGGTGTGTGTGTACTCACCTATTTGTTACTCACCTATTTGTGCT
This sequence comes from Procambarus virginalis, assembly GCA_020271785.1. Taxonomy (NCBI): domain Eukaryota; kingdom Metazoa; phylum Arthropoda; class Malacostraca; order Decapoda; family Cambaridae; genus Procambarus; species Procambarus virginalis. Next base: position 150,781 of record WNGS01167115.1, on the reverse strand, counting down.
TGCGGGGGTTGAGCTTTGCTCTTTTGGTCCCGCCTCTCAACTGTCAATCAACCGGTGTACAGATTCCCGAGCCTACTGGGCTCTTCATATCTACACTTGAAACTGTGTATGGAGTCAGCCTCCACCACATCACTGCCTAAAGCATTCCATCCGTTAACTACTCTGACACTGAAAAAGTTCCTTCTAACGTCTCTGTGGCTCATGTGGGTACTCAGTTTCCACCTGTGTCCCCTTGTTCGCGTCCCCCCAGTGTTGAATAGTTTGACCTTGTCTACACCGGTCGATACCTCTGAGGATTTTGTAGGTTGTGATCATATCTCCCCTTACTCTTCTGTCTTCCAGTGTCGTAAGGTGCATTTCCCGCAGCCTTTCCTCGTAACTCATGCCTCTTAGTTCTGGGACTAGTCTAGTGGCATACTTTGGACTTTTTCCAGCTTCGTCTTGTGCTTGACAAGGTACGGGCTCCATGCTGGGGCTGCATACTCCAGGATTGGTCTTACATATGTGGTGTACAAGATTCTGAATGATTCCTTACACAGGTTCCTGAACGCTGTTCTGATGTTAGCCAGCCTCGCATATGCCGCAGATGTTATCCTTTTTATGTGGGCTTCAGGAGACAGGTTTGGTGTGATATCAACTCCTAGATCTTTCTCTCTGTCCGTTCATTAAGTACTTCATCTCCTATTCTGTATCCTGTGTCTGGCCTCCTGTTTCCACTGCCTAGTTTCATTACTTTGCATTTACTCGGGTTGAACTTCAACAGCCATTTGTTGGACCATTCACTCAGTCTGTCCAGGTCGTCTTGTAGCCTCCTACTATCGTCCTCAGTTTCAATCCTCCTCATAATTTTTGCATCATCGGCAAACATTGAGAGAAACGATTCTATAACCCTCTGGGAGATCATTTACATGTGTGTGGTGTGGATGTGTGTTGTTGTGTGTGGGTGTGTGTGTGTGTGTGTGTGTGTGTGTGTGTGTGTGGTGNGACCTGCTCACAAACAATCACCGCGGGGTGTACTGACCTGCTCACAAACAATCACCGCGGGGTGTACTGACCTGCTCACAAACAATCACCGCGGGTGTACTGAACTGCTCACAAACAATCACCGCGGGGTGTACTGACCTGCTCACAAACAATCACCGCGGGTTGTACTGGCCTGCTCACAAACAATCACCGCGGGGTGTACTGGCCTGCTCACAAACAATCACCGCGGGGTGTACTGACCTGCTCACAAACAATCACCGCGGGGTGTACTGACCTGCTCACAAACAATCACCGCGGGGTGTACTGACCTGCTCACAAACAATCACGCGGGGTGTACTGGCCTGCTCACAAACAATCACCGCGGGGTGTACTGACCTGCTCACAAACAATCACCGCGGGGTGTACTGACCTGCTCACAAACAATCACCGCGGGGTGTACTGACCTGCTCACAAACAATCACCGCGGGGTGTACTGCCTGCTCACAAACAATCACCGCGGGGTGTACTGGCCTGCTCACAAACAATCACCGCGGGGTGTACTGGCCTGCTCACAAACAATCACCGCGGGGTGTACTGGCCTGCTCACAAACAATCACCGCGGGGTGTACTGACCTGCTCACAAACAATCACCGCGGGGTGTACTGGCCTGCTCACAAACAATCACCGCGGGGTGTACTGACCTGCTCACAAACAATCACCGCGGGGTGTACTGACCTGCTCACAAACAATCACCGCGGGGTGTACTGACCTGCTCACAAACAATCACCGCGGGGTGTACTGACCTGCTCACAAACAATCACCGCGGGGTGTACTGACCTGCTCACAAACAATCACCGCGGGGTGTACTGACCTGCTCACAAACAATCACCGCGGGGTGTACTGACCTGCTCACAAACAATCACCGCGGGGTGTACTGACCTGCTCACAAACAATCACCGCGGGGTGTACTGACCTGCTCACAAACAATCACCGCGGGGTGTACTGACCTGCTCACAAACAATCACCGCGGGGTGTACTGACCTGCTCACAAACAATCACCGCGGGGTGTACTGGCCTGCTCACAAACAATCACCGCGGGGTGTACTGGCCTGCTCACAAACAATCACCGCGGGGTGTACTGACCTGCTCACAAACAATCACCGCGGGGTGTACTGACCTGCTCACAAACAATCACCGAGGGGTGTACTGGTCTGCTCACAAACAATCACCGCGGGTGTACTGCCTGCTCACAAACAATCACCGCGGGTGTACTGGCCTGCTCACAAACAATCACCGAGGGGTGTACTGGTCTGCTCACAAACAATCACCGAGGGGTGTACTGGTCTGCTCACAAACAATCACCGCGGGGTGTACTGACCTGCTCACAAACAATCCCCGCGGGGTGTACTGGCCTGCTCACAAACAATCACCGCGGGGTGTACTGGCCTGCTCACAAACAATCACCGCGGGTGTACTGGTCTGCTCACAAACAATCACCGCGGGGTGTACTGGCCTGCTCACAAACAATCACCGAGGGGTGTACTGGTCTGCTCACAAACAATCACCGCGGGGTGTACTGGCCTGCTCACAAACAATCACCGCGGGGTGTACTAGCCTGCTCACAAACAATCACCGCGGGGTGTACTGGCCTGCTCACAAACAATCACCGCGGGGTGTACTGGTCTGCTCACAAACAATCACCGCGGGGTGTACTGGCCTGCTCACAAACAATCACCGCGGGGTGTACTGGTCTGCTCACAATCACCGCGGGGTGTACTGGTCTCCTACAAACAATCACCGCGGGGTGTACTGGCCTGCTCACAAACAATCACCGAGGGGTGTACTGGTCTGCTCACAAACAATCAAGAGAGGTGTACTGGTCTGCTCACAAACAATCACCGCGGGGTGTACTAGCCTGCTCACAAACAATCACCGCGGGGTGTACTGGCCTGCTCACAATCAATCACCGCGGGGTGTACTGGCCTGCTCACAAACAATCACCGAGGGGTGTACTGGTCTGCTCACAAACAATCACCGCGGGGTGTACTGGTCTGCTCAAAACAATCACCGCGGGGTGTACTGGTCTGCTCACAATCACCGCGGGGTGTACTGGTCTGCTCACAAACAATCACAGAGGGGTGTACTGGTCTGCTCACAAACAATCACCGCGGGGTGTGCTGGTCTGCTCAAAAACAATCACCGAGGGGTGTACTGGTCTGCTCACAATCACCGCGGGGTGTACTGGTCTGCTCACAAACAATCACCGAGGGGTGTACTGGTCTGCTCATAAACAATCACCGCGGGGTGTACTGGCCTGCTCACAAACAATCACCGAGGGGTGTACTGGTCTGCTCACAAACAATCACCGAGGGGTGTACTGGTCTGCTCACAAACAATCACCGCGGGGTGTACTGGCCTGCTCACAAACAATCACCGAGGGGTGTACTGGTCTGCTCACAAACAATCACCGAGGGGTGTACTGGTCTGCTCACAAACAATCACCGCGGGGTGTACTGGTCCGCTCACAAACAATCACCGAGGGGTGTACTGGTCTGCTCACAATCACCGCGGGGTGTACTGGTCTGCTTACAAACAATCACCGAGGGGTGTACTGGCCTGCTCACAAACAATCACCGAGGGGTGTACTGGTCTGCTCACAAACAATCACCGAGGGGTGTACTGGTCTGCTCACAAACAATCACCGAGGGGTGTACTGGTCTGCTCACAAACAATCACCAGGGGTGTACTGGTCTGCTCACAAACAATCACCGCGGGGGTGTACTGGCCTGCTCACAAACAATCCCCGTGGGGTGTACTGGCCTGCTCACAAACAATCACCGCGGGGTGTACTCGCCTGCTCACAAACAATCACCGCTGGGTGTACTGGCCTGCTCACAATCACCGCGGGGTGTACTCGCCTGCTCACAAACAATCACCGCGGGGTGTACTGGCCTGCTCACAATCACCGAGGGGTGTACTGGTCTGCTCACAATCACCGAGGGGTGTACTGGTCTGCTCACAAACAATCACCGCGGGGTGTACTGACCTGCACACAAACAATCCCCGCGGGGTGTACTAGCCTGCTCACAAACAATCACCGCGGGGTGTACTGGCCTGATCACAAACAATCACCGCGGGGTGTACTAGCCTGCTCACAAACAATCACCGCGGGGTGTACTGGCCTGCTCACAAACAATCACCGAGGGGTGTACTGGTCTGCTCACAAACAATCACCGCGAAGTGTACTTGCCTGCTCACAAACAATCACCGCGGGGTGTACTGGCCTGCTCACAAACAATCACCGCGGGGTGTACTGGCCTGCTCACAAACAATCACCGAGGGGTGTACTGGTCTGCTCACAAACAATCACCGAGGGGTGTACTGGTCTGCTCACAAACAATCACCGCGGGGTGTACTGGTCCGCTCACAAACAATCACCGAGGGGTGTACTGGTCTGCTCACAATCACCGCGGGGTGTACTGGTCTGCTTACAAACAATCACCGAGGGGTGTACTGGCCTGCTCACAAACAATCACCGAGGGGTGTACTGGTCTGCTCACAAACAATCACCGAGGGGTGTACTGGTCTGCTCACAAACAATCACCGAGGGGTGTACTGGTCTGCTCACAAACAATCACCGAGGGGTGTACTGGTCTGCTCACAAACAATCACCGCGGGGTGTACTGGCCTGCTCACAAACAATCCACGTGGGGTGTACTGGCCTGCTCACAAACAATCACCGCGGGGTGTACTCGCCTGCTCACAAACAATCACCGCGGGGTGTACTGGCCTGCTCACAAACAATCACCGCGGGGTGTACTCGCCTGCTCACAAACAATCACCGCGGGGTGTACTGGCCTGCTCACAAACAATCCCCGCGGGTGTACTGGCCTGCTCACAAACAATCACCGCGGGGTGTACTGGCCTGCTCACAATCACCGCGGGGTGTACTGGTCTGCTAACGAACAATCACCGCGGTGTGTACTGGTCTGCTCACAAACAATCACCGCGGGGTGTACTGGCCTGCTCACAAACAATCACCGCGGGGTGTACTGGCCTGCTCACAAACAATCACCGCAGGGTGTACTGGCCTCCTCACAAACAATCACCGCGGGGTGTACTGACCTGCTCACAAACAATCACCGCGGGGTGTACTGGCCTGCTCACAAACAATCACCGCGGGGTGTACTGGCCTGTTCACAAACAATCACCGCGGAGTGTACTGGCCTGTTCACAAACAATCACCGCGGGGTGTACTGGCCTGTTCAAAAACACCGCGGAGTGTACTGGTCTGCTCACAATCAATCACCACGGGGAGTACAGGCCTCCTCACAAACAATCACCGCGGGGTGTACTGGCCTGCTCACAATCAATCACCACGGGGTGTATTGGCCTGCTCACAATCAATCACCGCGGGGTGAACTGGCCTGCTCACAATAATCGCAGGGTGTACTGGCCTGCTCACAATCATCGCGGGGTGTACTGGCCTGCTCACAATCAATCACCACGGGGTGTACTGGCCTGCTCACAATCATCGCGGGATGTACTGGCCTGCTCACAATCACCGAGGGGTGTAATGGTCTGCTCACAAACAATCACCACGGAGTGTACTGGCCTGCTCACAAACAATCCCCGCGGGGTGTACTGGTCTGCTCACAAACAATCACTGCGGTGTGTACTGGCCTGCTCACAAACAATCACTGCGGGGTGTACTAGCCTGCTCACAATCACCGCGGGGTGTACTGGTCTGCTCACAAACAATCACTGCGGGGTGTACTGGCCTGCTTACAAACAATCACCGAGGAGTGTACTGGTCTGCTCACAAACAATCCCCACGGGGTGTACTGGTCTGCTCACAAACAATCACTGCGGGGTGTACTGGTCTGCTTACAAACAATCACCGAGGGGTGTACTGGTCTGCTCACAAACAATCCCCACGGGGTGTACTGGTCTCCTCACAAACAATCACTGCGGGGTGTACTGGTCTGCTCACAAACAATCACCGAGGGGTGTACTGGTCCACTCACAAACAATCACCGCGGGGTGTACTGGCCTGCTCACAAACAATCACTGTCGGGTGTACTGGTCTGCACACAAACAATCACCGCGGGGTGTACTGGTCTGTTCACAATCACCGCGGGGTGTACTGATCTGCTAACGAACAATCACCGCGGGGTGTACTGGTCTGCTCACAAACAATCACAGTAGGGTGTACTGGTCTGCTCACAATCACCGCGGGGTTTACAGACCTGCTCACAAACAATTACCGCAGGGTGTACTGGCCTGCTCAAAATCAATCACAGTAGGGTGTACTGGTCTGCTTACAATCACCGCGGGGTGTTCTAGCCTGCTCACAAACAATCACCTCGGGGTGTACTGGCCTGCTCACAAACAATCGCCGCGGGGTGTACTGGTCTGCTCACAAACAATCACCGCGGGGTGTACTGGCCTGCTCACAAACAATCACCGAGGGGTGTACTGGTCTGCTCACAAACAATCACCGAGGGCTGTACTGGCCTGCTCACAAACAATCACAACCTGTACCTCCCGCTGGTCTGTACCGCGGGGTGTACAGACCTGCTCACAAACAATCACAGCGGTGTGTACAGACCTGCACACAATCAATCACAGCGGGGTGTACAGACCTGCTCACAAACAATCACAGCGGGGTGTACAATCAATCATTGCACTGAGCAGACCAGTACAATCACCGCGGGGGTGTACTGGTCTGCTCACAATCACCGCAGGGTGTACTAGCCTGCTCACAAACAATCACAGCGGGGTGTACAGACCTGCTCACAAACAATCACAGCTGGGTGTACAGACCTGCTCAAACAATCGAACTAAGGCCCACGCCCACATTAACATTATTCTGCCTTGCTCACTATCACAGATTAATATGATTTGCTTGCAAAATATTATTCAGTGTACTGCTTTGTTTATTGACCATCACACAGTGTACTACCATGCCCAGTGACCATCACACAGTGTACTACCTTGCCCACTGACCATCACACAGTGTACTACCATGCCCACCGACCATCACACAGTGTACTACCATGCCCAGTGACCATCACATAGTGTACTACCATGCCCACCGACCATCACACAGTGTACTACCATGCACACTGACCATCACACAGTGTACTACCATGCCCACCGACCATCACACAGTGTACTACCATGCCCAGTGACCATCACATAGTGTACTACCATGCCCACCGACCATCACACAGTGTACTACCATGCACACCGACCATCACACAGTGTACTACCATGCCCACTGACCATCACACAGTGTACTACCATGCCCAGTGACCATCACACAGTGTACTACCATGCCCACCGACCATCACACAGTGTACTACCATGCCCACCGACCATCACACAGTGTACTACCATGCCCAGTGACCATCACACAGTGTACTACCATGCCCAGTGACCATCACACAGTGTACTACCATGCCCAGTGACCATCACACAGTGTACTACCATGCCCAGTGACCATCACATAGTGTACTACCATGCCCACCGACCATCACACAGTGTACTACCATGCCCACCGACCATCACACAGTGTACTACCATGCCCACCGACCATCACATAGTGTACTACCATGCCCACCGACCATCGCATAGTGTACTACCATGCCCAGTGACCATCACACAGTGTACTACCATGCCCACCGACCATCACATTGTGTACTACCATGCCCACCGACCATCACACAGTGTACTACCATGCCCAGTGACCATCACATAGTGTACTACCATGCCCAGTGACCATCACACAGTGTACTACCATGTCCACCGACCATCACACAGTGTACTACCATGCCCACCGACCATGACACAGTGTACTACTATGCCCACCGACCATCACACAGTGTACTACCATGCCCAATGACCATCACACAGTGTACTACCGTGCCCAGTGACCATCACACAGTGTACTACAATGCCCAGTGACCATCACACAGTGTACTACCATGCCCACCGACCATCACACAGTGTACTACCATGCCCACCGACCATCACACAGTGTACTACCATGCCCACTGACCATCACACAGTGTACTACCATGCCCACCGACCATCACACAGTGTACTACTATGCCCACCGACCATCACACAGTGTACTACCATGCCCAGTGACCATCACACAGTGTACTACCATGCCCACCGACCATCACACAGTGTACTACCATGCCCAGTGACCATCACACAGTGTACTACCATGCCCAGTGACCATCACACAGTGTACTACCATGCCCACCGACCATCACACAGTGTACTACCATGCCCAGTGACCATCACATAGTGTACTACCATGCCCAGTGACCATCACACAGTGTACTACCATGCCCACCGACCATCACACAGTGTACTACCATGCCCAGTGGCCATCACACAGTGTACTACCATGCGCACTGACCGTCACATAGCGTGGGTATACACCTCCCACCGTCACATAGCGTGGGTATACACCTCCCCCCGTCACATAGCGTGGGTATACACCTCCCACCGTCACATAGCATGGGTATACACCTCCCACCGTCACATAGCGTGGGTATACACCTCCCACCGTCACATAGCGTGGGTATACACCTCCCACCGTCACATAGCATGGGTATACACCTCCCACCGTCACATAGCGTGGGTATACACCTCCCACCGTCACATAGCGTGGGTATACACCTCCCACCGTCACATAGCGTGGGTATACACCTCCCACCGTCACATAGCGTGGGTATACACCTCCCACCGTCACATAGCGTGGGTATACACCTCGCACCGTCACATAGCGTGGGTATACACCTCCCACCGTCACTCCCACCTATACAGAAGTATAGAAAAACATGTTCGTATGCGAGTGGTACATTGTGTCAACATTTGAAGGCAACAGGTGAGCAACTTGCGGAGTTTACTGATGTTGAACACACGAACATTTACATTTATATTTATATTTTATATTCATTTATATTTATTTGTTTTATATTTTTAATAATAAATATTAATAGTAATATAAATATGTATTTATATTTGTTGGAATTTTCAAGAGAAAGCGCCAAGCCATTATGACTATATAGCACTGGGAAGGGGTCAGGATAAGGATTTGGGATGGGACGGTGGGAAGGAATGGTGCCCAATCATTTGGACGGATCGGGATTAAACACCGACCCGCATAAAGTGAGACCGTGTCTGTACCGTCCAACCCAAGTGGTTGGACGGTACAGACGGTACAGATGGTATAGGTAGTAGCAATTTTAAACCATTTTTTTTAATCGGGACGAGCACCGTAAACAGATAATTGAGATTTCGGTGTTTAGTTGTCAATCACTGGCGGCTCGATAATGAAGGGCTGGCACTTAATTTACTCGAAATGGTCGACCAAAATACACTTACTCAAAACCGATCACGAATGGAGTTTTCAGAGACAATTTACGTGATGAATGGACAGTTTAAACGTCGCAAAATCATTTTATTAATTTTGTTTAGTGATGGTATATAGTGAAGAGGCAGGCTCAGTGTGTGTGTGTGTGTGTGT
>WNGS01167115.1:111882-130729 GCA_020271785.1 Procambarus virginalis | reverse complement strand
ATACAACAGAACGCGCTCTCCCACCAACTATACAACAGAACGCGCTCTCCACCCACTATACAACAGAACGCGCTCTCCCACGCACTATACAACAGAAACGCCCTCTCCCACCCACTATACAACAGAACGCGCTCTCCCACCCGCTATACAACAGAACGCCCTCTCCCACCCACTACCAACAGAACGCGCTCTCCCACCCACTATACAACAGAACGCGCTCTCCCACCCACTATACAACAGAACGCGCTCTCCCACTCACTATACAACAGAACGCGCTCTCCCACCAACTATACAACAGAACGCGCTCCCCACCCACTATACAACAGAACGCGCTCTCCCACGCACTATACAAGAGAACGCCCTTTCCCACCCACTATACAACAGAACGCGCTCTCCCACTCACTATACAACAGAACGCGCTCTCCCACGCACTATACAACAGAACGCCCTCTCCCACCCACTATACAACAGACCGCTCTCTCCCACCCGCTATAAACAGAACGCCCTCTCCCACCCACTATACAACAGAACGCGCTCTCCCACCATTATACAACAGAACGCCCTCTCCCACCCACTATACAACAGTAATATTTCGTACTCGTTAACAAATCGATCATAAGCAAAAGATAGGAACACTCAGCACAAGTATAAAGCTAGGCACTCAGCACAAGTATAAACCTAGGCACTCAGCACAAGTATAAACCTAGGCACTCAGCACACGTATAAAGCTAGGCACTCAGCACAGTATAAAGCTAGGCACTCAGCACAAGTATAAAGCTAGGTACTCAGCACAAGTATAAAGCTAGGTACTCAGCACAAGTATAAAGCTAGGCACTCAGCACAAGTATAAAGCTAGGTACTCAGCACAAGTATAAAGCTAGGCATCAGCACAAGTATAAAGCAAGGCACTCAGCACAAGTATAAAGCTAGGCACTCAGCACAAGTATAAACCTAGGCACTCAGCACAATTATAAACCTAGGCACTCAGCACACGTATAAAGCTAGGCACTCAGCACAAGTATAAAGCTAGGCACTCAGCACAAGTATAAAGCTAGGTACTCAGCACAAGTATAAAGCTAGGTACTCAGCACAAGTATAAAGCTAGGCACTCAGCACAAGTATAAAGCTAGGTACTCAGCACAAGTATAAAGCTAGGCACTCAGCACAAGTATAAACCTAGGCACTCAGCACACGTATAAAGCTAGGCACTCAGCACAAGTATAAAGCTAGGCACTCAGCACAAGTATAAAGCTAGGTACTCAGCACAAGTATAAAGCTAGGTACTCAGCACAAGTATAAAGCTAGGCACTCAGCACAAGTATAAAGCTAGGTACTCAGCACAAGTATAAAGCTAGGTACTCAGCACAAGTATAAAGCTAGGCACTCAGCACAAGTATAAAGCTAGGTACTCAGCACAAGTATAAAGCTAGGCACTCAGCACAAGTATAAAGCAAGGCACTCAGCACAAGTATAAAGCAAGGCACTCAGCACAAGTATAAAGCTAGGCACTCAGCACAAGTATAAAGCTAGGTACTCAGCACAAGTATAAAGCTAGGCACTCAGCACAAGTATAAAGCAAGGCACTCAGCACAAGTATAAAGCTAGGCACTCAGCACAAGTATAAAGCTAGGCACTCAGCACAAGTATAAAGCTAGGTACTCAGCACAAGTATAAAGCTAGGTACTCAGCACAAGTATAAAGCAAGACACTCAGCCTCTTCCCTAGAAACTCAGCCCGTAGGCACTTCAGAATATAATGCAGTTGTAGGATCCGAATTCAGTCGTAGCCCATTGGAGCACGTTCGAGCCCAGCCAACTGTTGAAAGCACTGTCAGAACAACTATCGAGAAGTGTAATCAAAGTTAGCCCAACCTTACGTAACTGGGCACCATGCAAATGGAAACACGACCATGTAGGTATATATGTAGCATCACAGAATGTACCTGTACACACATACACACCTGCATGAAGGGGGAAGTGAAACTCTTACAAGCAATGGCCAACTTCAATTGCTTGTTCTGCAAAAGAGAGCATAAGTCCATGTGTCATGTATAGCTTTACTGAACTACTAGAATCGGTTGCTTGCAACGCTTGCTTAAATGAACACGATGCTTGGGAGCTTTGACACTGGTGAGGCATGAACCGTTCTGGGTGTGCGAAACAAGGGGAAACGTGCCGAACATCATTGAATTTTTTTTATTGTTAATATATGAGGTATATATTATATATATAAAATATATTAAAAAAAATTAAATCAATATAAATAAATCGAAATCTATGGAAATTCAATTTGTCACTGCAATCGGAAACATTGAAATGGAATCGTAACATATTTAGTATAGAGCGTGTTGCTCTTACTTGCAACAGATGGCGCTGTTTCTTAAAAATATTTAATGTTTTTACTTGTCACAGGTGTGGAATCTCTATAGTAGGTATATAAAAACACGCTCGTATGTGAATGGAACGTTGTGTCAAAATTTCAAAACAATTGGTGAAGAACTTTCGAAGATTAGCGATTTTGAGCAAACGAACATTTACGTTTGTATTTGTATACATTAATTAATTGTTCTGGTGCTTACAGTGTTGGGATAATGCTCTAATTGTAAACACTATTTGAATGTGAGTGAATTCAGTGAAATGCCCTTCCAGAGAATGAACTCATAACTGACAATATATGTTGCTTGTTTTACAGGTGTGTGTATATGGTCATCGTCAACGGAGCTAAGACAACGGCGGACGCCCATAAAACAGAAAGTTAAGTTCCAGTATTGTCCACTGACCATCACGTAACGTACATGTACACTTCCTCATTCCCTGCTCTGACTCACTCTCTGACTATAGATGCCTGTCACTAGTTCAGTCTCGCTGGCTCTGGACTGCTCTCTCTCTAACATTGTCTTGTTGACAATTAATTGCTCTAACTGGTTAACTTTCACTCTCCCTGGCTCCTCCTAAAAGGGGGGCATAAAAAGCGCGTCTTAATAACACTTTATGAACCCATCTGGAACTGTATCTCAGTCTGCATCGTTAGCTCATCCTCTTTAACTCCGGCCCATTACCTCTATCTTTAGTTATCTTTATGTAACTTTGGCATATTGTCTCTTTAATTCTTGTGGCTTCTTTCTATCTAGATATGAGTATCCTGCTTGTTGCATAAACTTTATGCAACGATGTCTGAGTCAATCTTTGTGACTCATCCTCAAGTTGTCTGTCTGTCTGTCTGTCTCTCTGTCTCATTGCCTCTCTATCACTCTGTGTCTGTCTCTGTCTCTGTCTGTCTGTCTGTCTCTCTGTCTGTCTGTCTGTCTGTCTGTCTCTCTCTCTCTCTCTCTCTCTCTCTCTCTCTCTCTCTCTCCTTATCCCCTCTTCTTCCCCTGTTCATTCCCCTTCCCACTCCCCGACGCTCGGTGTAAAACTTCACCTAAAGGAGCACAGCGCTCCAGCTCCACTTGACATTAATGCCTGAACCTGAATGGCCTGTTAACAGCGTCAAAGGTCCTACTTGCAACCCCCGCAGGGTGTACTGTCCTGCACACAAACAATCACCGCGGGGTGTACTGACCTGCTCACAAACAATCACCGCGGGGTGTACTGACCTGCTCACAATCACCGCGGGGTGTACTGACCTGCTCACAAACAATCACCGCGGGGTGTACTGACCTGCTCACAATCACCGAGGGGTGTACTGTCCTGCTCACAAACAATCACCGCGGGGTGTACTGACCTGCTCACAATCACCGCGGGGTGTACTGTCCTGCTCACAAACAATCACCGCGGGGTGTACTGACCTGCTCACAATCACCGCGGGGTGTACTGACCTGCTCACAAACAATCACCGCGGGGTGTACTGGCCTGCTCACAAACAATCACCGCGGGGTGTACTGGTCTGCTCACAAACAATCACCGCGGAGTGTACTGACCTGCTCACAAACAATCACCGCGGGGTGTACTGACCTGCTCACAAACAATCACCGCGGGGTGTACAGACCTGCTCACAAACAATCACCGCGGGGTGTACTGACCTGCTCACAAACAATCACCGCGGGGTGTACTGACCTGCTCACAAACAATCACCGCGGGGTGTACTGACCTGCTCACAAACAATCACCGCGGGGTGTACTGACCTGCTCACAAACAATCACCGCGGGGTGTACTGACCTGCTCACAAACAATCACCGTGGGGTGTACTGGCCTGCTCACAAACAATCACAGTGGAGTGTACTGGTCTGCTCACAAACAATCACCGCGGAGTGTACTGGTCTGCTCACAAACAATCACCACGGAGTGTACTGGCCTGCTCACAATCACCGCGGGGTGTACTGGTCTGCTCACAATCACCGCGGGGTGTACAGGTCTCCTCACAAACAATCACCGCTTGGTGTACTGGCCTGCTCACAAACAATCACCACGGAGTGTACTGGCCTGCTCACAAACAATCACCGCGGGGTGTACAGGCCTGCTCACAATCACCGCGGGGTGTACAGGTCTCCTCACAAACAATCACTGCTTGGTGTACTGGCCTGCTCACAATCACCGCGGGGTGTACTGGCCTGCTCACAAACAATCACCGTGGAGTGTACTGGTCTGCTCACAAACAATCACCGCGGAGTGTACTGGTCTGCTCACAAACAATCACCGCGGAGTGTACTGGCCTGCTCACAAACAATCACCGCGGAGTGTACTGGCCTGCTCACAAACAATCACCGCGGGGTGTACTGGTCTGCTCACAAACAATCACCGCGGAGTGTACTGGCCTGCTCACAAACAATCACCGCGGGGTGTACTGGCCTGCTCACAAACAAACACCGCGGAGTGTACTGGTCTGCTCACAATCACCGCGGAGTGTACTGGTCTGCTCACAAACAATCACCGCGGAGTGTACTGGTCTGCTCACAAACAATCACCGCGGAATGTACTGGCCTGCTCACAAACAATCACCGCGGGGTGTACTGGCCTGCTCACAAACAATCACAGCGGGGTGTACAGACCTGCTCACAAACAATCACCGCGGGGTGTACAGACCTGCTCACAAACAATCACAGCGGGGTGTACAGACCTGCTCACAAACAATCACCGCGGGGTGTACTGGCCTGCTCACAAACAATCACCGCGGAGTGTACTGGCCTGCTCACAAACAATCACCGCGGGGTGTACTGGCCTGCTCACAAACAAACACCGCGGAGTGTACTGGTCTGCTCACAATCACCGCGGAGTGTACTGGTCTGCTCACAAACAATCACCGCGGAGTGTACTGGTCTGCTCACAAACAATCACCGCGGAATGTACTGGCCTGCTCACAAACAATCACCGCGGGGTGTACTGGCCTGCTCACAAACAATCACAGCGGGGTGTACAGACCTGCTCACAAACAATCACCGCGGGGTGTACTGGCCTGCTCACAAACAATCACAGCGGGGTGTACAGGCCTGCTCACAAACAATCACCGCAGGGTGTACAGACCTGCTCACAAACAATCACAGCGGGGTGTACAGACCTGCTCACAAACAATCGGACTAAGGCCCACGCCCACATTAACGTTATTCTGTCTTGCTCACTATCACATATTAATATGATTTGCTTGCAAAATATCTTTCAGTGTTCTGCTTTGTTTATTGACCATCACACAGTGTACTACCATGCCCACCGACCATCACACAGTGAACTACCATGCCCACCGACCATCACACAGTGAACTACCATGCCCACCGACCATCACACAGTGTACTACCATGCCCACCGACCATCACACAGTGTACTACCATGCCCAGTGACCATCACACAGTGAACTACCATGCCCACTGACCATCACACAGTGAACTACCATGCCCACTGACCATCACACAGTGAACTACCATGCCCACCGACCATCACACAGTGTACTACCATGCCCACTGACCATCACACAGTGAACTACCATGCCCACTGACCATCACACAGTGTACTACCATGCCCACCGACCATCACACAGTGTACTACCATGCCCACTGACCATCACACAGTGTACTACCATGCCCACTGACCATCACACAGTGTACTACCATGCCCACTGACCATCACACAGTGTACTACCATGCCCACTGACCATCACACAGTGAACTACCATGCCCACCGACCATCACATACTACCATGCCCACCGACCATCACACAGTGTACTACCATGCCCACCGACCATCACACAGTGTACTACCATGCCCACCGACCATCACACAGTGTACTACCATGCCCACCGACCATCACACAGTGTACTACCATGCCCACCGACCATCACACAGTGTACTACCATGCCCACCGACCATCACACAGTGTACTACCATGCCCACCGACCATCACACAGTGTACTACTATGCCCACCGACCATCACACAGTGTACTAACATGCCCACCGACCATCACACAGTGTACTACCATGCCCACCGACCATCACACAGTGTACTACCATGCCCACTGACCATCACACAGTGTACTACCATGCCCACCGACCATCACACAGTGTACTACCATGCCCACCGACCATCACACAGTGTACTACCATGCCCACTGACCATCACACAGTGTACTACCATGCCCACTGACCATCACACAGTGTACTACCATGCCCATCGACCATCACACAGTGTACTACCATGCCCACTGACCATCACACAGTGTACTACCATGCCCACTGACCATCACACAGTGTACTACCATGCCCACCGACCATCACATACTACCATGCCCACTGATCATCACACAGTGTACTACCATGCCCACTGACCATCACACAGTGTACTACCATGCCCACTGACCATCACACAGTGTACTACCATGCCCACCGACCATCACACAGTGTACTACCATGCCCACCGACCATCACACAGTGTACTACCATGCCCACCGACCATCACACAGTGTACTACCATGCCCACCGACCATCACACAGTGTACTACCATGCCCACTGACCATCACACAGTGTACTACCATGCCCACCGACCATCACATACTACCATGCCCACTGACCATCACACAGTGTACTACCATGCCCACCGACCATCACACAGTGTACTACCATGCCCACTGACCATCACACAGTGTACTACCATGCCCACTGACCATCACACAGTGTACTACCATGCCCACTGACCATCACACAGTGTACTACCATGCCCACTGACCATCACACAGTGTACTACCATGCCCACCGACCATCACACAGTGTACTACCATGCCCACCGACCATCACACAGTGTACTACCATGCCCACCGACCATCACACAGTGTACTACCATGCCCACTGACCATCACACAGTGTACTACCATGCCCACTGACCATCACACAGTGTACTACCATGCCCACTGACCATCACACAGTGTACTACCATGCCCACTGACCATCACACAGTGTACTACCATGCCCACCGACCATCACACAGTGTACTACCATGCCCACCGACCATCACACAGTGTACTACCATGCCCACCGACCATCACATACTACCATGCCCAGTGACCATCACATAGTGTCCTACCATGCCCACTGACCGTCACATAGCGTGGGTATACACCTCGCACCGTCACATAGCGTGGGTATACACCTCCCACCGTCACATAGCGTGGGTATACACCTCCCACCGTCACATAGCGTGGGTATACACCTCCCACCGTCACATAGTGTGGGTATACACCTCCCACCGTCACATAGCGTGGGTATACACCTCCCACCGTCACATAGCGTGGGTATACACCTCCCACCGTC
This sequence comes from Procambarus virginalis, assembly GCA_020271785.1. Classification (NCBI taxonomy): domain Eukaryota; kingdom Metazoa; phylum Arthropoda; class Malacostraca; order Decapoda; family Cambaridae; genus Procambarus; species Procambarus virginalis. The sequence continues at coordinate 122,997 of WNGS01167115.1, read as the reverse complement.
ACATAGCGTGGGTATACACCTCCCACCGTCACATAGCGTGGGTATACACCTCCCACCGTCACATAGCGTGGGTATACACCTCCCACCGTCACATAGCGTGGGTATACACCTCGCACCGTCACATAGCGTGGGTATACACCTCCCACCGTTACATAGCGTGGGTATACACCTCCCACCGTCACATAGCGTGGGTATACACCTCCCACCGTACATAGCGTGGGTATACAGCTCCCACCGTCACATAGCGAGGGTATACACCTCCCACCGTCACATAGCGTGGGTATACACCTCCCACCGTCACATAGCGTGGGTATACACCTCCCACCGTCACATAGCGTGGGTATACACCTCCCACCGTCACATAGCGTGGGTATACACCTCCCACCGTCACATAGCGTGGGTATACACCTCCCACCGTCACTCCCACCTATACAGAAGGTATAGATAAACATGCTCGTATGCGAGTGGTACATTGTGTCAACATTTCAAGGCAACAGGTGAGCAACTTGCGGAGATTACTGATGTTGAACACACGAACATTTACATTTATATTTATATTTTATATTCATTTATATTTTATTTGTTTTATATTTTTTAAATATAAATATGTATTTATATTTGTTGGAATTTTCAGGAGAAAGCGCCAAGCCATTATGACTATATAGCACTGGGAAGGGGTCAGGATAAGGATTTGGGATGGGACGAGGGAAGGAATGGTGCCCAACCATTTGGACGGATCGGGATTAAACACCGACCCGCATAAAGTGAGACCGTGTCTGTACCGTCCAACCCAGTGGTTGGACGGTACAGACGGTACAGATGGTATAGGTAGTAGCAATTTTAAACCATTTTGTTTTAATCGGGACGAGCATCGTAAAACAGATAAATTTGAGATTTCGGTGTTTAGTTGTCAATCACTGGCGGCTCGGTAATGAAGGGCTGGCACTTAATTTACTCGAAATGGTCGACCAAAATACACTTACTCAAAACCGATCACGAATGGAGTTTTCAGAGACAATTTACATGATGAATGGACAGTTTAAACGTCGCAAAATCATTTATTAATTTTGTTTAGTGATGGTAATATAGTGAAGAGGCAGGCTCAGTGTGTGTGTGTGTGTGTGTGTGTGTTGTGTGTGTGTGTGTGTGTGTGTGTGTGTGTGTGTGTGTGTGTGTGTGTGTGTGTGTTGTGTGTGTGAGTGTGTGTGTGTGGTGTGTGTGTGTGTGTGTGTGTACTCACCTAATTGTACTCACCTAATTTGGCTTGCGGGGGTTGAGCTTTGGCTCTTTGGTCCTCTGTGTGTGTCATCAACTGGTGTGATTTGGTTGTGGTTGTGTGTGTGTGTGTGTGTGTGTGTGTGTGTACTCACCTAGTTGTACTCACCTAGTTGTGCTTGCGGGGGTTGAGCTCTGGCTCTTTGGTCCCGCCTCTCAACCGTCAATCAACAGGTGTACAGTTTCCTGAGCCTATTGGGCTCTATCATATCTACACTTGAAACTGTGTATGGAGTCAGCCTCCACCACATCGCTTCCTAATGCATTCCATTTGTCAACCACTCTGACACTAAAAAAGTTCTTTCTAATATCTCTGTGGCTCATTTGGGCACTCAGTTTCCACCTGTGTCCCCTAGTGCGTGTGCCCCTTGTGTTAAACAGCCTGTCTTTATCAACCCTGTCGATTCCCCTGAGAATCTTGAATGTGGTGATCATGTCCCCCCTAACTCTTCTGTCTTCCAACGAAGTGAGGTTTAATTCCTGCAGTCGCTCCTCGTAGCTCATACCTCTCAGCTCGGGTACTAGTCTGGTGGCAAACCTTTGAACCTTTTCCAGTTTAGTCTTATGCTTGACTAGATAGGGACTCCATGCTGGAGCCGCATACTCCAGGATTGGTCTGACATATGTGGTATATAATGTTCTGAAAGATTCCTTACACAAGTTTCTAAAGGCCGTTCTTATGTTAGCCAACCTGGCATATGCTGCTGATGTTATCCTCTTGATATGAGCTTCAGGGGACAGGTCTGGCGTGATATCAACCCCCAGGTCTTTCTCTCTCTCTGACTCTTGAAGTATTTCATCTCCCAAATGATACCTTGTATCTGGTCTCCTGCTTCCTACCCCTATCTTCATTACATTACATTTGCTTGGGTTAAACTCTAACAGCCATTTGTTCGACCATTCCTGCAGCTTGTCCAGGTCTTCTTGAAGTCTCAAGCTGTCCTCCTCTGTCTTAATCCTTCTCATAATTTTGGCGTCGTCAGCAAACATTGAGAGGAATGAGTCTATACCCTCTGGGAGATCATTTACGTATATCAGAAACAGGATAGGTCCAAGTACAGAGCCCTGTGGGACTCCACTGGTGACTTCACGCCAGTCTGAGGTCTCACCCCTCACTGTAACTCTCTGCTTCCTATTGCTTAGGTACTCCCTTATCCACTGGAGCGCCCTACCTGTTNAACCGCACAAGCAGTGAACCTTAAAGCATTAAAAAAACACGAGAACAAGAGAAAGGAAACACAAAACCATGAAACAAAACAAGCATACAACAGAAAACATGAAATAAAAAACAGAACGACATGGAACAAAACACACAGTTACAATCTAGGTACAAAAGCTAGCCTGAAGGCCACAACGCATGGCAAATCGCAAAGACAGACATGAATTCATAACCGGAACACGCAGGGACCGGGAAATAACACAAGAAATGACACCCACACATACAAACAAACAAAACAAAACAAGCACTGAACACGCAGGAACTGGCAAACACACACACGCACACACTCACACCCAACAGCTTCAGAAACCACACAAGTAACAGAACACAAAACACACCAGGACACAAACAACACAGCACAACCAAAAAATGCATACGGAACACACAAGCAAGCACACCGCCCAACAGGGCAAAACCTAACACGTAGACAAAACACACAGAACCACAGTCCATCATGGGAACAAAATCACAGACAGGGAGTACACAACCAACACAGGCACTATAGATACTTGTCCGGAAACTCCTGTGCCAAAGCGCAAGCAGTACGCATCCCAAGCCATCTGGATGTCGTCGGGCACCGGTCGTCCAGGAGACGCACAAGGCCGAGGCATCCAATCAGGTACCCCATAGATAAACCCCTTCAATCTCGGTACCCAAATTGTCCTTTTTTTGCAGTGATATTCCTGCGCGGGCCCTAAGCCTCTGGCTGGCCCACTAAGTGTTGCTTGTTTTTGTTTTACTTGGGCCGAGTATGAGTATTTATGACTCGTATGGTCGCTTCAGTAAGATTTGCCATATGTTTAACAACTTCTCTCTGCTCTGTTGAATCTAAGTTGAAATCTTAATGAGTTCGTAACTGTACACTGTGTTAGATAATGTTCCAGTGGTCGTCGGGCATTTCTCCACAGTGCTGACATTTCCTCTCATCTTCCGGAACCTGTACCTATTCCCTAATAGTCGACGAGCACCACGGGCCCAAACGCACCCTGTCATCCCAAGTGGGGCCCAAACACTGCGACTCAGAGACCATGCCCTCGTCGGCCGTGATCACAGGGAGGGTCTACACTAGGGGGATTCGCATTGGAATTCGCACAGGGAGGCGCTCCGGGCGCCGCACAGAGCACAGCACAGGGCTTCGTACTGGCCTGCACACGAGGCTTCTCACAGGGATGCACACTGGGGGACCCGCAGAGGACACAGACGCGTCAGGGCCCCCGCCACCGGGCACAGGAGCAGAGGTACCCTGCCTCACATCCTTCCTTAAGACCACGACGAGGTCACGCTCGGCAGGAGCAACCTCCCACCGTGGGGAGCCAGCAGCAGTAGGCGTAGAGGGCGACTCAAGAGGTAGCGAAGAGTCCCCCACAGCACCGCCAACCTCAGTGGTAGACACCCGATCAGCGTACTCCCACACCTCCACCCAAGGCACACCACGAAGGGGAGACGTACTCGGGACCCGCCACCAGCGCTTGGAGACAGGCTGCCGTCGTTGGAGCTGTCACCCTCATCATTCCCTAACACCTCAGAACTCTCCGACGGACGCGCCTTCAAAGCCCGGCCCCTGAGAACCTAGAGCCCGGCCTCTATGGCCGGGGGCACCGGACTACACACCGCAGGAGACACCTCGCCGCGGACATCGAAAGGGACAGGAGATGCTGCATGCAGGGACGGAGCAGGCAGGGGGACCTGGGTCGGCAGGGGCAGGGACGTGGGAGGCGGGGAAGCCGGTAGCGGGGGCATGGCCGCCCCAAACCCCACGTCAACATCCACACCACCACCCAACACCGGGGCAGAAATCAGCAGGGAATCAACACACGGTCCAGCACGTGGAGACTGGTCCGAGACCGATAACGGGGAAAAAATCCTCCTCCTGGAAGGTAAACAGGGTGACCCGGCGCTCCTCACACCCGGCGGCCAGGTGACCCCATAGGCCGCACCTGAAACATGTCCGAGGTTGTCCTGCATGAAAAACACGAATCGGGAACCCCAACAGCATGATAAAGACGGTACAGGATCCCTAAGGCGCATGTAAGAGTGCGGGTCCCAGACGGGACCCCCTTCCATCTCCAGGTAGGGACGGCATTCATCCTCACATATAGGACCCGCCCAAAGTACCGACGTAGGAGATCCTCAGGGAACTCAAAAGGCATCCCATACACTGCCACATACATCGTGGCTCCACAACGGTCTGAGAGGGTGACTGACACATCATCTCCAGGAAGAGGGAAGGAGCACCCATCATAGAGCGTGACGAGATCTTGATAAATCGCCGACGAGCCAAACTTGACAATCGGCCGCTGTCCGGCAAGCAGTTGCACACCACGCACAGACTTTACGGGACACGTAGCATCAACACCACCACCTCCACAGCGTGGTAGGAAGCAATCCCAGAGAACTCCATGCCAATGAAGGCCCCCCCCCCATGATTGCAGACCATCACGGCCCCAGGGGCCCCTCAGCAGAAACACGGGACACAAGCTACGTCCGCAGCGACACCCAGGTCCTCTCTCCTCGCCGGGATGACAACAACTGCCACAGCCCTGCTCTGATCACGAACTATCGCACTTGTTCACTAACAAATCGCATAGTGCCCCTTGCCTATGGAATACATAAATATGAAACATACTGAACTACAGTAACCTTTGTGATATTTGAATAACGAATTTGATGTTATACCACAGTACAATGGGCAATATCATATAAGATGATATCTGTCATCTTTATTAAAGCAAATCATTAAATATTGTTTATTACAACTAATTATATATTCCAATGTTATGAGAATAATACCCCCAATTATAGGGAAAGCCCACTAATATTTTAATCAGAAAGTATATATGTCTTATATGTTGAATACCAGTAAGACTTGACATTCATTCACATTCTGATTAGTAACGGAATTCACTGGTAAAGGTTATCCTGATCTTTGACACTATCACATGCTTTTCCGAAAGTTGCACTGTTAAGGTTAAATTACCAACATCGTTCATAGTTATCACCTACGATCATTCCACTAAATGAACCTCAGTGTCTCTGTGCGAGAACTAAATTAACTCTTCACTGAGAGCAAAGTATAATCATTTTAATAACATGTACTTAACAGGGTTCAGTAGCCCCTCTGCCTCACTCACTAACAGACGTTAATGGAGTCATAGCAATGGGAGGCATTATTTGAGCTCTCAGAGTCGCGCATCATACTATACTTAACACAGCTTACTGGTATCTCTGTTCCAGCATCCAAACCAGTCCTTCTTACTGGACTATAATCTAGTTATCCTCAGTGCCTGGGAGAGTAAAGTATCTCCAGATACACTAGTTGTTCCTACACATTCACAGCCTTTGAGATGACTTCATACATTGTTAACTGGTACTCCGTAGATTCTTACATTTTTAAATCCTTTAGCTGCCGTTTTATTAAGCAACAAACCATCAGCTATATTATATTCACAATTAATGAATTTTGTATAATGTTTAAACAGTTACTACTTGATTTAGTGAATATGGTGATATGTTGTTGCAGAGAATGAACACGTAGATATCTATTTATTATGTGATTTGCTGTATAGGTGTACAAGGCATCGTTATCAGACCTAAGCCAATGGTAGCCACTCTTTATTGCAAATGATAATAACCTATATAAAATGTATGGGCCTTCGAACAGGGTAATTAGAGTATGCTGTATCATATTGCAGCCTAATTGGTGTACATAAATATAATGTACACTACCCAAATCACATCACAGACCTCTTTCATTGGCTATATTACCAAACAGTTAAGAGTAAATTTGCAGTCATTGAAAGTCCACAAAGAAATCAGTTGATAAATCAGGAACTGAGAGCACATACTTTCCTGCTACAATTGTGAGCCATAACCCAATTGACATAGAAATTGGAAATACTATAATATAGATTATCAGGTCTCCTAGTCAAAGTGCTCACTATTTTGCAAATAATTCACATTTAACTATGGCACCAAAACCACACCATTGAGGCCACAAACGCAGGTTGTGGAACTCCGAACCACCTGCTGTACCACCAGTTATGTATCCAATGTGTAAACGTCAAGCGAGGTAGGATCATTTAGTGTACCATATCGTTCGTTCAAGTCGTTCGTCACTAAAATACAACAGCTCAATAAGTGTGATTAAACCACAAAGTCCACACTCATAGACTATAAACAAGTAGAGAAGCCTTGCAATGTTACAAGAAAAAATTTGAACAAAATGAGATTACTGGGATCACATTAAAATACAGATCACATCATTTAATAAAAAATTACTACAGAAAAAAAATTGACCATTTTCATACTAGCCCCAAGCAGTGTCAGGTTCAGAACCATGAACAATTGGTTCATGGTTCTAAAAGTTCTAACTAACACAGTAACTAATCAATCAATAGCGTCTGCTAGCATAGCAAAGCTAAACAAGGTTATCTTGAGATGATTTCGAGGCTTTTTTTTTTTTTTTGAGTGTCCCCGCGGCCCGGTCCTCGACCAGGCCTCCACCCCCAGGCAGCAGTCCGTGATAGCTGACTAACACCCAGGTACCTATTTTACTGCTAGGTAACAGGGGCATAGGATGAAAGAAACTCTGCCCATTGTTTCTCGCCGGCGCCTGGGATCGAACCCAGGACCACAGGATCACAAGTCCAGCGTGCTGTCCGCTCATCCGACCGGCTCCCTTAAGGTAGTCATTGTTAAACCACAACTCTCCACTATCGCTCTACTAAGTGACGGCAAGGATTTGGGGAATCATTTAGTACACTATTAGACACTCAGCCTGACATAAGTAAATTAACTAAATTTAATCAACAAGTGTACAATGTGAGCACGTGTGAGGACTCATACATGTGAACCCGTTTATTAATGCATATAGGAACACTGAGATAAAGACTGTTCCTGAACAAATAACCTGGATTTGTCTTAATGGAAAAATTGATTATATTCTAGAGAGAAATCGGAATTTTGCAACTTTGTTGATTTAGCATTGCCTCATCAGTTGTGAGGCGAAGCCAAATCTGTAATCTTTAAGATTTGTAAAAATAAATAACTAGGATTTGACAGTAAAACTCCATTGGAATAACAATGCCATTATTGAATTGCTCACAACATATTTAGCATACAAGCGGTTCGACTTAGCACCTCCTGGTGTTAAGCTGAACAGCTTGTATGCTAAAGTTTCAGATTCGAGGTTCACTGAGTCGTAAATGTACTTAGACTCCGAGTGAACACAAAGTAGTCATAAATATTAGACATGGTAAACTGACTCACATCATCATCTCATCCACATGTTCCCAGTTACCTCAAGGACTTCTTATTCTTGAAGGGACTGTCAGATGGACTGATTCTTTGTTTACACAATAAATTACAAAAACTAAACACCGAGCAAGTCACCAAATACCGATAACTGTTAACCAAAACATTTGCAAATATATATAGAGCAAGACAACCAACGTGGCTGCAAACCAGTAAAAACAAAGAATATTTACATATTTATACACAACTGGAAGCATTAAAAGGAACATAGCAACGAGGAACTAAACAGCATCAATACGAAAGAAAGAGGAAATACATTTCCGAAGACAAACATAAGGACAATACAAATACAATACAAATAAGGTAATTCAAACCTTCGGAAACCTACAAAAAACATGTTGGCAGCCACACTTTCACCCACAACCCAGAAGTGCTCTAAACTTTACAAACAACAAAGGCTAAATTCCACCATACAATAAAGATTACTACCCAAAAAAATACCAAAAAGCAATCTATAGCGAGAAGGGCGTGAAACAGAACTCCCGCTCCCACCAACTATACAACAGAACGCGTTCTCCCACCCGCTATACAACAGACCGCTCTCTCCCACCAACTATACAACAGAATGCGTTCTCCCACCCGCTATACAACAGACCGCTCTCTCTCACCAACTATACAACAGAACGCGCTCTCCCACCGCTATACAACAGACTGCTCTCTCTCTCACCAACTATACAACAGAACGCGCTCTCCCACCCGCTATACAACAGACCGCTCTCTCTCACCAACTATACAACAGAACGCGTTCTCCCACCCGCTATACAACAGACTGCTCTCTCTCACCAACTATACAACAGAACGCGCTCTCCCACCCGCTATACAACAGACCGCTCTCTCTCACCAACTATACAACAGAACGCGTTCTCCCACCCGCTATACAACAGAGTGCTCTCTCTCACCAACTATACAACAGAACGCGTTCTCCCACCCGCTATACAACAGACCGCTCTCTCTCACCCACTATACAACAGAACGCGCTCTCCTACCCGCTATACAACAGACCGCTCTCTCTCACCACTATACAACAGAACGTGCTCTCCCACCACTATACAACAGAACGCACTCTCCCACCCATATACAACAGAACGCCTCTCCCACCAGTATACAACAGAACGCGCTCTCCCACTAACTATACAACAGAACACGCTCTCCCACCACTATACACAGAACGCGCTCTCCCACCAACTATACAACAGAACGCGCTCTCCCACCCACTATACAACAGAACGCGCTCTCCACGCACTATACAAAGACGCCCTCTCCCACCACTATACAACAGAACGCGCTCTCCCACCCGCTATACAACAGAACGCCCTCTCCACCCACTATACAACAGAACGCGCTCTCCACCCCACTATACAACAGAACGCGCTCTCCACCCACTATACAAAGAACGCGCTCTCCCACTCACTATAACAAGAAAAACGCGCTCTCCCACCAACTATAAAACAGAACGCGCTCTCCCACCCACTATACAACAGAAACGCGCTCTCCCACGCACTATACAAGAGAAACGCCCTTTCCCACCCACTATACAACAGAACGCGCTCTCCCATCACTATACAACAGAACGCGCTCTCCCACGCACTATACAACAGAACGCCCTCTCCCACCCACTATACAACAGACCGCTCTCTCCCACCCGCTAAAAACAGAACGCCCTCTCCACCCACTATACAACAGAACGCGCTCCCACCCATTATACAACAGAACGCCTCTCCCACCCACTATACAACAGTAATATTTCGTACTCGTTAACAAATCGATCATAAGCAAAGATAGGAAACACTCAGCACAAGTATAAAGCTAGGCACTCAGCACAAGTATAAACCTAGGCACTCAGCACAGTATAAACCTAGGCACTCAGCACACGTATAAAGCTAGGCACTCAGCACAAGTATAAAGCTAGGCACTCAGCACAAGTATAAAGCTAGGTACTCAGCACAAGTATAAAGCTAGGTACTCAGCACAAGTATAAAGCTAGGCACTCAGCACAAGTATAAAGCTAGGTACTCAGCACAAGTATAAAGCTAGGCATCAGCACAAGTATAAAGCAAGGCACTCAGCACAAGTATAAAGCTAGGCACTCAGCACAAGTATAAACCTAGGCACTCAGCACAATTATAAACCTAGGCACTCAGCACACGTATAAAGCTAGGCACTCAGCACAAGTATAAAGCTAGGCACTCAGCACAAGTATAAAGCTAGGTACTCAGCACAAGTATAAAGCTAGGTACTCAGCACAAGTATAAAGCTAGGCACTCAGCACAAGTATAAAGCTAGGTACTCAGCACAAGTATAAAGCTAGGCACTCAGCACAAGTATAAACCTAGGCACTCAGCACACGTATAAAGCTAGGCACTCAGCACAAGTATAAAGCTAGGCACTCAGCACAAGTATAAAGCTAGGTACTCAGCACAAGTATAAAGCTAGGTACTCAGCACAAGTATAAAGCTAGGCACTCAGCACAAGTATAAAGCTAGGTACTCAGCACAAGTATAAAGCTAGGTACTCAGCACAAGTATAAAGCTAGGCACTCAGCACAAGTATAAAGCTAGGTACTCAGCACAAGTATAAGCTAGGCACTCAGCACAAGTATAAAGCAAGGCACTCAGCACAAGTATAAAGCAAGGCACTCAGCACAAGTATAAAGCTAGGCATCAGCACAAGTATAAAGCTAGGTACTCAGCACAAGTATAAAGCTAGGCACTCAGCACAAGTATAAAGCAAGGCACTCAGCACAAGTATAAAGCTAGGCACTCAGCACAAGTATAAAGCTAGGCACTCAGCACAAGTATAAAGCTAGGTACTCAGCACAAGTATAAAGCTAGGTACTCAGCACAAGTATAAAGCAAGACACTCAGCCTCTTCCCTAGAAACTCAGCCCGAGGCACTTCAGAATATAATGCAGTTGTAGGATCCGAATTCAGTCGTAGCCCATTGGAGCACGTTCGAGCCCAGCCAACTGTTGAAAGCACTGTCAGAACAACTATCGAGAAGTGTAATCAAAGTTAGCCCAACCTTACGTAACTGGGCACCATGCAAATGGAAACACGACCATGTAGGTATATATGTAGCATCACAGAATGTACCTGTACACAATACACACCTGCATGAAGGGGGAAGTGAAACTCTTACAAGCAATGGCAAACTCAATTGCTTGTTCTGCAAAAGAGAGCATAAGTCCATGTGTCATGTATAGCTTTACTGAACTACTAGAATCGGTTGCTTGCAACGCTTGCTTAAATGAACACGATGCTTGGGAGCTTTGACACGGTGAGGCATGAACCGTTCTGGGTGTGCGAAAA
>WNGS01167115.1:100498-110882 GCA_020271785.1 Procambarus virginalis | reverse complement strand
AGACGTGGCCGCACATTTACAATGCTAAGCAGCATATATAGATTTTCTTCTGTCCTCCATAGACAGTGTTAGAGATCTGTTAAATATGTAGTTCAGGGATTTATTGAACAATCATCCACAGAAGGTGATTGTAGTGCTTTTAAATTGCTCAACTAACCTACCGACATAAATACACAGATAGAGAAATTTACGTATCCCTATATAAAGTGTTCGAAGTGTCTTTTTCATAGTGTCATTAATGTGCATTTACATAGTGTCATTAATTTGCATTTACATAGTGTCATTAATGTACATTTACAAAGGTGATATGTAATTCTGATCAGCTTCCACATATACTTTTACACATACATACATTTACATACACATACACACACACATATTTATATACATATGTATATGTATTTGAGAAAGAAAACAAGAAAACTGGTTGCCACCATCTATTTTAATTTAAGTGAGTAATAGTATTTATTCATCATTTTCGTATTCCTGTAATAGTTTACTGAGGTCAACGTATAATCATGTTTCTCAAATTGCAATAACATATCTTGTGTCAGTGGTCATTAGTGCACTAGTCTCCAGTGATGCTCTTATGTCCTCCAGTCTCTCCTGCCGTGGTAAATGTCTCCATGACTTATAGTCATAATAATTCAGTCCTACAAACAGCAAAAAAAAAAAAACTGTTATCATTCGTGTGTGTTTGTGAAATTACTATTTGTTATTTGCACTTACTATTTTTATCTGCAGAATCGAGCTATTAGCTCTTGGACCCCGCCATTCTAATCAATTTATTTTTCCTCTATAATGTCTGCTATACATATTTCTCTCTAACACACACACATATACACATCCCCAGGAAGCAGCCCGTAGCAGCCGTCTAACTCCCAGTTAGCTATTAATCGCTAGGTGAACAGGTACATCAGGGTGAAAGAAACCTATATCCATTTGTTTCTGCTTCTGCCGGGGATCGAACCCGGCCCTTAGGACTACTACCCCAGAGCGTTGTCCACACAGCCCCCGAGGCTGTGTGTACTCACCACCTAGTTGTACTCACCTAGTTGTGCTTGCGGGGGTTGAGCTCTGGCTGTTTGTTCCCTCCTCTTAACTGTCAATCAACTGGTGCACAGATTCCTGAGCCTATTGGGCTCCATCATACCTACATTTGAAACTGTGTATGGAGTCAGCCTCCACCACATCACTGCCTAATGCATTCCATCTATTAACTACTCTGACACTGAAAAGTTCTTTCTAACGTCACTCTGGCTCATTTGGGTACTCAGTTTCCACCTGTCTCCCCCTTGTTCGCGTACCACCCGTGTTAAACAGTTTATCCTTTTCACCCTGTCAATTCCTGTGAGAATTTTGTAGCAAGTGATCATATCTCCCCATACTCTTCTGTCTTCCAGTATCGTGAGATACCATTTGCTCCTTTCCTCGTAACTCATGCTTCTTAGTTCTGGGACTAGCCTAGTCGCATACCTCTGAACTTTTTTCCAGCTTCGTCTTGTGCTTGACAAGGTACGGGCTCCATGCTGGGGCCGCATACTCCAGGATTGGTCTTACATATGTGGTATATATGATTCTGAATGATTCCTTACACAGGTTCCTGAAGGCAGTTCTAATGACAGCCAGCCTCGCATACGCCGTAGATGTTATTATTTTTATGTGAGCTTCAGGAGACAGGTTTGGTGTGATATCAACTCCTAGGTCTTTCTCTCTGTCCGTTTCATGAAGGACTGCATCTCCCATTTTGTATCCTGTGTCTGGCCTACTGTTTCTACTGCCTTATTTCATTACCTTACATTTACTCGAGTTGAACTTAAGAAGCCATTTGTTGGATCATTCATTCAATTTCCCTATCCTCATTTCATTTCCTGTTCCTTCACTGTTGTCTTTCTCCTGTTGTGGCTGTGCAGCAATTTTGGTTGAGTCTTTGCCTTGCTTGCAATGTTGCTATATATTGCCCTTCTGCCTCTCTTTTCACCCTGACGTATTCATTCCTGGCTCTCTGGTATTCTTCTCTGCTCTTCAGTGTCCTGTTATTCCTCTAGTTTCTCCACTCTCTTTTACTTAGTTGTCTCGCTAGTTTACGCCTCTGATTAAACCTTGGGTTTCTCATATGCATTCATTTTTTTCCCCTTTTGGGTCGGGATAAACTTGTCTGCTGCCTCATTACACTTCTGCGTGATGTATTCCATCATGTCTTGAACCGTCTTTCCCCTTAGCTGTGCTTCCCATGTTATATCTGTTAGGAATTTTCTTATCTTCTCATAGTTTCCCTTACGGAATGCTAGCCTTTTGTTTTCAGTTCCCTTCCTGGAGTACTTTAAGTCTTCTTCGACCAGATACTCAAACGTCTGCACACTGTGATCGCTCATTCTTACTGGGGGCCTCGAAGTCAATTTCTCTTATATTGAAGTCATTCAGTGTGAAGACTAGGTCGAGTCTCGCTGGTTCATCGTTTTCCCTCATTCGTGTGGGTTCCCTGACATGATGGCTTAAAACGTTTTTTGTTGCCACCTCAAATAGTTTAGCTCTCCATGTTTCCTCTTCTCCATGCGGTTCCTTGTTCTCCCAGTCTAGCCTTCCGGGATTGAAGTCTCCCATGATGAACGGATGGGATCGGATAATACAGGCAGAAGAGGCTGCCCTCTCAATTATATTGTTAACTGCCATGTTGTTTCCGTCATACTCTTGCCTGAGTTTTCTGTCATTTGGTGGAGGGTTATATATCACTGCTACTACCACTCTTGGTCCTCCCATCGCCATGGTGCCTGTTATGTAGTCTCTAAACCCCTCGCAGCCTGGGATAACCATTTCCTTGAAACTCCATTCCTTTCTCATGAGTAGGACCACTTCTCCTCCTCCCCTACCCTCCTTCTCTTTCCTTATTACAGTGTGGTCCTGGAGGAACACCGCATTCGTTATGATTCCTGAAAGTTTTGTTTCCGTGAGTCCAATTACATCCATGTTTACTTCTTGTGTTCTCCCCCTAAGTACTCTAGCCTTGCTTGTAATCCCATCAATGTTCGAGTACATCACCTTGAAGCTGACTCTTTTCTGTCCATCCTCATTTTCTTTTGATTCCACTGCAGTAGGAAAACCTGGAGGGTCCGGGATGGGGAGGGGGAAAGGGGCAGGAGACCAGGGTTGTGAGCGGGGCTTAGGGTAAGGGGGGACCTGGGTTGTGAGGGGGCTGGGTGAATCTGGTTTGGAGAGGGTGGGAGCGAGGGTCAGGGTTTGGGGGGGGAGGAGAAGGGGGAGGAGGGCTTGTGGTGGCATGAGAGGAGGGAGGGCTTGGGAAGGGGTGAGAGAGAAAGGTGGGCTTAGTGGGGTAGGGATGAAGGGAGAGCTTACAGGGTGGGGAAGAAGGGAGGGGATAGTGGGGTTGGGAAGGTGGGATGGCTTAGGGTATTGAATGAGAAGGGAGGGCTTGGGAGAGTAGAGAGGATTTTGGGAGGGATGGTGGAGAAGGGATGTTTTGAGGAAAGGGGGGAGTGGGGGATGGTGATCCAGGTGGTCAATTATTTGGGACTCGTAGGGGCTGGGGCAGGTAGGGCTTCTTTTGGGTGGGAGGTAGGTGTGATCCTCCCCCACTGGAGATGTTGAACTGCCTGTGGAAGGTTTCCCACTCCCCTCTGGGATCGAAGGTTTCTGGGTTGTGGTTTCCTGATTCCTGTCTCTCTCCCTGCGCTCCTTCCTCGCTGCTGCTGGCCCCAATCTCTCCTCCCTCGTCATATCCCTCTGCAGGAATACTTTTTTTGAACTTCGATACATTGAATGGGCTGCTCTTCTTTGCTCATATTTCTTCTTTTGTGTCCTCGCTTTTGAAAACCACTTTTATCACTCGATCTCTGTCCTTGTTGTATTGGCCAAGCCTGAAAACCTTTCCTATATTTTGTTCTTCCCTTTCCATCTGTACCCATTCAAGAATCTCTTTAACTCTGGCACTGAACATATCTCTCCTCTCCCCTGGACTGGCCCCCTATTTCCTCCTTAATACCTACTACGATTACTGATTTTTTCCTCTCTATCAGTCGGCAAGTACATCTTTCTGCTTCCTGAGAAGTAGCAACGTTCTTGGCAACATTCCTGTACTGCAGGGACAGCTTCCGGGGTCCTTCTAAGTATGTCTGCAGATGAGGGTTGTATTGTAGAAGTCCCTTTTACAGTTAAATTACCATCTTCCTGAGGGCGGACTCGTGTCTAGTATTGGGGAGAATTCTTTTTCGGCTTTTAATCTCCTCCTTGCCTCATTCAGCTCGTCCTGCAGGTTGGCTAACTTTTCCTCCATTACCTTTAGTTTCTCCCTGATTTCTCTCCACATTTGAAGGAGTGCCTCCTGAAACGAGTCATCTTGTCCTTCTCCTCCCTCTGTGTTACATGTTTCCCCTGCCATGTTTGTTTTCTATATCAATTCTCCAATCCAATGCGCGGAAGGGTGTGAGAGTGTTTCCTATTCAGATTTTTCTATCCAATGTATGCGTGTGTGTGTGTGTGTGTGTCTGCGTGTGTTTGTGTGCTTATGTGGGAGTGTTTGAGTATGTGAGTGTGAGTATGAGTGTGTGTGTGTGTGTGTGAATGTGTGTGAGTGTGTGTGTGAGTTGTGTAATGGGTGAGTGGGGTTGCAGTGGATGGGTGTGTGTAGTGTATGTGTATGTGCGTGCGTATCTGTGTGTGTGTGTGTGTGTACTCATCTAGTTGTACTCACCTAGTTGTGTTTGCGGAGGCTGAGCTCTGGCTCTTTGGTCCCGCCTCTCAACCCTCAATCAACAGATTGGCGGGTGTGTGTGTGTGTGTGTGTGTGTGTGTGTGTGTGTGTGTGTGTGTGTGTGTGTGTGTGTGTGTGTGTGTGTGTATTCACCTAACCTAACTCACCTAATTGTGCTTGCAGGGGTTGAGCTCTGGCTCTCTGGTCCTGCCTCTCAACCGTCAATCAACAGCTCTAAACAGGTTGCACCTGTTGATTGGCAGGTTCCTGAGCCTACTGGGCGCTATCACATCTACATTTAAAACTGTGTATGGGGTCAGCCTCCACCACATCACTGCCTAATGCATTCCACCTGTTAACTACTCTGACACTGAAAAAGTTCTTTCTAACGTTCCTTTGGCCCATTTGGGTACTCAGTTTCCACCTGTGTCCCCTTGTTCGCGTACCACTAGTGTTGAATAGTTTATCCTTGTCTACCCTGTCAATATCCCTTAGGATTTTGTAGGTAACGATCATGTCTCCCCTTACTCTTCTGTCTTCTAGTGTCGTAAGGTGCATCTCTCGCAGCTTTTCCTCGTAACTCATGCCTCTTAGCTCCGGGACTAGTCTAGTGGCATACCTCTGAAGTTTTTCCAACTTCGTCTTGTGCTTGACAAGGTATGTGGCCCCAACATGTGGCTCCATGCTGGGGCCACATAATCCAGGATTGGTCTTACATATATAGTATTCAAGATTTTGAATGATTCCTTACACAGGTTCCTGAATGCTGTTCTGATGTTAGCCAGCCTCGCACATGCCGCAGACGTAATTATTTTTATGTGGGCTTCAGGAGACAGGTTTTGTGTGATATGAAACCCCTAGATTTTTCTCTCTGTCCGTTTCATGAAGTACTTCATCTCCCATTCTGTATCCTGTGTCTGGCCTTCTGTTTCCGCCGCCTAGTTTCATTAACTTACATTTACTCGGGTTGAACTTGAGCAGCCATTTGTTGGACCATTCATTCAATCAGTTCAGGTCATCTTTTAGCCTCCTACTATCATCTTTTGGTTCAGTCCTCATAATTTTTGCGTCATCAGCGAACATTGAGAGAAACGAGTCTATACCCTCTAGGAGATCATTTACATATATCAGAAACAGTATAGATCCAAGGACTGATCCCTGCGGGACTCCACTTGTGACGTCTCGCCAATCTGAGACCTCACCCCTCACAGCGACTCGTTGTCTTCTGTTGCTTAGGTACTCCTTTATCCAATGAAGTACCTTCCCTTTCGCTTCAGCCTGGATCTCCATCTTTTTCATTAGCCTCATGTGTGGAACTGTATCAAAGGCTTTCTGGCAATCCAAAAATATGCAGTCTGCCCATCCCTCTCTTTCTTGCCTGATTTTTATTGCCTGATCGTAGAATTCAGTGAGCCCTGTGAGGCAGGACTTGCCATCTCTGAACCCATGTTGATGCTGTGTTAAAAAGTTCTTTCGCTCCAGATGTTCCACTAGCTTTCTTCGCACAATCTTCTCCATCAGCTTGCATGATATGCAGGTTAGGGACACTGGCCTGTAGTTCAGTGCTTCCTCTATATCCCCTTTCTTATATATCGGGAATACATTAGCTGCTTTCCAAATTTCAGGCAGTTCCCATGTTGCCAGTGATTTGTTATACACTATGGAGAGAGGCAAGCACAGAGCTTCTGTTCCTTCCTTTAGTATCCAAGGGGAGATTCCATCTGGGTCTATAGCCTTTGTCACAACCAACTCTAGTAACAACTTCCTTACTTCCTCACTGGTAATCTCAAATTCTTCTAGTGGTTCCTGGTTAACTATTCCCTCTCTTATCTCTGGAATTTCTCCTTGCTCTAAGGTGAAGATCTCCTGGAATTTCTTATTCAGTTCCTCACACACTTCCTTGTCGTCTGTAGTGAATCCTTCTGCCCCTATCCTTATTTTCATTACCCGTTCCTTTACTGTTATTCTCCTGATGTGGCTTTGCAGCAATTTAGGTTGAGTCTTTGCCTTCCTCGCGATACTTTTCGCGTAATGTGTGTATGTGTGTAGGTGTGAATGTGTGTAGGTGTGTATGTGTGTGGGGGGGGGGGGAAGAGAGAGAGTGCGCGCGCGCATGCATTTCTGTTCCCTACCCATACCAGCGGCATTCCTTATGCGAAATCAATTACTCCTCAACATAATTTTCGTGTTCGTCTTGAAATAAACATTTACCCAATTCCGCGCGATTAGTGTGGTAATTGGCAATTAGCGACGCACAGAAACAATTACAGGCGCGATAACAAATTGTCGAGTCTTCGTTTACTTTATCGGGTGAATTTCAAATATTTTTTTGATGAAGTATTTTTTGTCTTCGTTGGAGAGTTCTTCGGAGAAGTGAAGACTTTCTTGAAGTTAATTCCTGAGAAGGTGTGAAGTGAGAGTGAGTTGGGGGGGAGGGGAGGGGGTGGAATGAGAGGGGGTTGATAGGGGGGGGGGCTGGAGATTGACACCTTGACAGGAAACCATTTGTCACTGGGAAATATTGGATTCGGTCCTGTCAAAGAAAATTAAGCACTCTCACTCTCTCTCTCTCCCCCCCCCCCCCCCCCTCTCTCTCTCTCTCCGTCTTCTCCCAAGTTCATTCTGCCCCCCCCTCAGTCCCGCAGGCCACCGCTCCTGCAGGAGAACAGTGTGGGGGCTGCCCCCCCCTGTCCCGCAGGCCACCGCTCCTGCAGGAGAACAGTGTGGGGGCTGCCCCCCCCCTGTCCCGCAGGCCACCGCTCCTGCAGGAGAACAGTGTGGGGGCTGCCCCCCCCCTGTCCCGCAGGCCACCGCTCCTGCAGGAGAACAGTGTGGGGGCTGCCCCCCCTGTCCCGCAGGCCACCGCTCCTGCAGGAGAACAGTGTGGGGGCTGCCCCCCCCCTGTCCCGCAGGCCACCGCTCCTGCAGGAGAACAGTGTGGGGGCTGCCCCCCCCCCTCTGTCCCGCAGGCCACCGCTCCTGCAGGAGAACAGTGTGGGGGCTGCCCCCCCCCCTGTCCCGCAGGCCACCGCTCCTGCAGGAGAAGTGTGGGGGCTGCCCCCCCCCCCTGTCCCGCAGGCCACCGCTCCTGCAGGAGAACAGTGTGGGGGCTGCCCCTCCCCTCTGTCCCGCAGGCCACCGCTCCTGCAGGAGAACAGTGTGGGGGCTGCAGCTGACGTTGCTGCCTTCACCTAGATTGCTGGTTAACAGCTTGAAAGATCTTTCCTGCAATAGCCGCGTGGGATACTGCACTGCTCACACACCATCACGCAGAATTGTGCCTTGCTCACTATCACATAGAATTCTGCCTTGCTAAATATCACTCAGCGTTATGCTTCGCTCACTATCACTCATCGTTATGCATCGCTCACTATCACACAGCGTTTTGTCTTGCTCACTATCTCAAGCTTTCTGTAGTATTCACAACCATCACACACAGCTCTACCTTTTTTTCTTTTTATTAACAAAGCACATTAAATACACATGAAAACAGGCAGACAAACCACACAAGCAGTGAACCTTAAAGCATTAAACAAAACACGAGCACGACAGAGAAAGGATACACAAAACCAAAAAATCAAAACAAGCATACAACAGAAAACATGAAATAAAAAACAGAACGATATGGAACAAAACAACAGTTACAGTCTAGGTACAAAAGCTAGCCTGAAAGGCCACACAAGCATGGCAAATAGCAAAGACAGACATGAATTCATAACCGGAACACGCAGTGACCGGGAAATAACACAAGAAATGACACCCACACATACAAACAAACAAAACAAAACAAGCACTGGAACATACAGGAACCGGCAAACACACACACAAACACACACACGCACACACTCACACCCAACAGCTTCAGAAACCACACAAGCAACAGAACACAAAACACACACAGGACACAGACAACACAGCACAACCAAAAAATGCATACGGAACACACAAGCAAGCACACCGCCCAACAGGGCAAAACCTAACATGTAGACAAGCACACACAGAACCACAGTCATGGGAACAAAATCACAGACAGGGAGTACACAAACAAACACAGGCACTATAGATACTTGTCCGGAAACTCCTGTGCCAAGAAGCGCAAGCAGTACGCATCCCAAGCCATCTGGATGTCATCGGGCACCGGTCGTCCAGGAGACGCACAAGGCCCAGGCATCCAATCAGGTACCCCATAGATAAACCCTTCAACCTCGGTACCCAAATAGTCCTTTTTTTGCAGGGATATTCCTGCGCGGGCCCTAAGCCTCTGGCTGGCCCACTAAGTGTTGCTTGTTTTTGTTTTACTTGGGCGGAGTATGAGTATTTATGACTCGAATGGTCGCTTCAGTAAGATTTTGTCATATGTTTAACAACTTCTTCTGTTCTGTTGAATCTAAGTTTAAATCTTAATGAGTTCGTAACTGTACACTGTGTTAGATAATGTTCCAGTGGTCTGTCGGGCATTTCTCCACAGTGCTGACATTTCCTCTCATCTTCCGGAACCTGTAAGCCTATTCCCTAATAGTCGACGAGCACCACGGGCCCAGACGCACCCTGTCATCCCAGTGGGGCCCAAACACTGCGACCCAGAGACCATGCCCTCGTCGGCCGTGATCACAGGGGAGAGGTCTACACTAGGGGGATTCACATTGGAATTCGCACAGGGAGGCGCTCCGGGCGCCGCACAGGGCTTCGTACTGGCCTGCACACGAGGCATCTCACGGGGATGCACACTGGGGGACCCGCAGAGGACACAGACACGTCAGGGCCCCCGCCACCGGGCACAGGAGCAGAGGTACCCTGCCTCACATCCTTCCTTAAGACCACGACGAGGTCCCGCTCGGCAGGAGCAACCTCCGACCGTGGGAGCCAACAACAGTAGGCGTAGAGGGCGACTCAAGAGGTAGTGCAGAGTCCCCACAGCACCGCCAACCTCAGTGGTAGACACCCGATCAGCGTACTCCCACACCTCCACCCAAGGCACACCACGAAGGGGAGACGTACTCGGGACCCGCATCCAGCGCTTGGAGACAGTCTGCCGGTCGTCGGAGCTGTCACCCTCATCATTCCCTAACACCTCAGAACACTCCGACGGACGCGCCTTCAAAGCCCGGCCCCTGAGAACCGCAGCCTCTATGGCCGGGGGCACCGGACCACACACCGCAGGAGACACCTCGCCGCAGACATCGAAAGGGACAGGAGACGCTGCATGCAGGGGCGGCCTGGGTCGGCAGGGGCAGGGACGTGGGAGGCGGGGAAGCCGGTGGCGGGGGCGTGGCCGCCCCAAACCCCACGTCAACATCCACACCACCACCCAACACCGGGGCAGAAACCGGCAGGGAATCAGCACACGGTCCAGCACGTGGAGACTGGTCCGAGACCGATAACGGGGAAAAAATCCTCCTCCTGGCTGAGGTAAACAGGGGTGACCCGGCGCTCCTCACACCGGCGGCCAGGGACCCCATAGGCCGCACCTGAAACATGTCCGAGGTTGTCCTGCATGAAAAACACGAATCGGGAACCGCAACAGCATGATAGAAGACGGTACAGGATCCCTAAGGCGCATGGCGAGAGTGCGGGTCCCAGACGGGACCCCCTTCCATCTCCAGGTAGGGACGGCATTCATCCTCACATGTAGGACCCGCCCAAAGTACGACGTTGGAGATCCTCAGGGAACTCAAA